>PYAF01004583.1:92845-109243 GCA_007407185.1 Glycine tomentella | reverse complement strand
GACCCAAAAGGAGGAAGGCACACTGCTATATATAGAATCCTTGCCATCAAAGGTTTCAGTTGTGCACCTACAAAATCTCCTCAAATTTGAGGCAACGTTCAAGTTTGTTTTGCCAAAGTGTACGTTGCTAAAATATTGGGATAGTTTGTTAGTGGGTGGTTTCAAAACTGAACGTGGACCACAAAAGATAAAACCAACAGAAACTTCATGTATTTATAGATTTGTTGAGGAAGTAATTATTGTCTCTAAATAATTTTTTTTCTTATAATCATCTATTGGTGAAGGTATCTGTTGAAGCATTAAATACAACATTAACTGTTTGTCACCAGTTTGTCAATAAATATGATAAAATACTCTATTTATCTTTTTTAATGAACACATCAAATATCACCTCAAATGACAAATCAACTTTTGTACCTTCAAGTACGCTATTGCTTTTAGGCATTTTTTTTTATAGAATATGTAGTTTTATCATTTGACTTTTCTCTTCTCTTTCTCTTTGTTTTTGAAGATCCTATAAAGAATAAATGAACATTCTTTACACAAAGGCTCAAAAGAACATAGCATTAAGTTGTTCATAAATGTTACTAATTCAATGTCTATCTACTATTACTTGTTCTATCATGCAATGCAAACTCATTCCACATTCGTCTATGTGTTATTAGACATAAACTTTAAAACTTTATTTACATCAAATTAAAATAATTGAGGGTCCTTATTCATTTTATGACTCAACACACCTTGCCACCAAAAAAACCAAAATGCATCAAGCTTGAGAATGAGTTAAGCCAGATATTAATGTTCTTGAAGAAATATATGTTTGACCTCATATCATATACATTCCTAACTATAAGGAAAGAGAAAATCCTTTCAAGATCTCCCAATAATACCAGATTAGGAATGTTCTAGTCATGACCAACTTGAAAAGTGAGTTGAAATGTTGCTTTATAATATATCTTTTGCTCAATGTTAGTTGAAATAAGATACTCTTTGTATATATAAAAAAAATTAACTCATATTTTCCTTAAATAAAACTACTAATAGTTTTTATTAGAATCGAAGTAGCCCAAGATTCATTCACTTGGGAGGGCAGAAACCAATTTGTCGAAACATCCATCGACCAGTTGAAATTTGACAGTTATCATTGAAAAAAAATTCCACAAGTACCCCTCTCATGTGTATCTATCTTTCCAATTGTTACACCCATCATTAGGGATGTTCACGGGTATGGGTCACCCACTAACCTGAATTGATTCAAATCGATCCGAACAGTTTGTGTTGGGTCATTTATTTATTTGGATCAAAACTGAACCAAACCGATCAAAATCATTCATGTATGGATCGGGTCATGGGTTTAGATCTATAAATCCGATAAAAAAACTGAACTGAACTGATTAAAACCGATCAAAAAATTTAGAGTTGTTTGGTTTGGCTTTAAATAATGCTAATATTGGGACTCCAAGTATTGGAACTGTAAATATTTATAATATTAATGAATCATATATTGTTCATTTGTTTAAGCAAATCTAGTTGCACCAAAGCTTATTGCAAGAAATTAGTTTGTAGAAAATAGTTGCTGTTGGTCCCAGATGAACTCAAGAGGGGGATGAATTGAGTTTTATAAAATAATTAATAATTTAAAATCAAACTCAAAACAATAATATGAAGATAAGAGATAAAAAAGACACAATCAATTTTAATGTGGAAAATCCAATTGGATAAAAAACCACGACGTCCAAATTGGATAATCAATTCAATGGACAACTCCACTATGATAATTTTGTGTACTAAGAGTTCCTAGTATCCTAGTTTCCTAATCTACCCTTAGACAACAATTATCCCAGCTGGTATTCTTGTTTCCCAGCAAAAAACTCTAGTCTCAATTCACCAAGAATAGAGACAGACTGGTATCCTAGTTTCCAAGCCAAAAGTCGCACGTCTCAATTCACCAAGAATAGAGACAGAACTGGTATCCTAGTTTCCCAGCTACGACCTCTTCCAATGTCAAGAAGAAGAATACAATTAAAATGGTTACCTTTACGCTTCTATTCCTTAAGCAAATAGGTACCTTTAAATCTTGATGGAGAGTTGAAGAATTAGACTTGCTAAACGCTTCTATATGATCTCACAACAACTCTCTTAATGATACAAACATAAACTCTCTAAAGCTTTAATATTATCTGAAATGAAATGCATACTTTAAACACCAAAATATGTTTACATTTATACTAATTTAAGGATATGATTTTAACCAATTTTGAATGCAATCCTAAAGATATTCCATCGTATTATCCAATGCAATCTTAAAGATATTCTATTATATTATGCAATGCAATCTTAAAAATATTTTATCCTATTTTTGAATGTAATATAAAAAATATACTATCCTACTTTTGAATGTAATCTTAAAAAATATTTTATCTTATTATGCAATGCAATCTTAAAGCAAATATCTTGGCAAGATCAATCTTCTAATCTCATTACATAAAATCTAATAAAAAATAAATAGAAACAAATTTTCTTAATTCCATATCATCTTAAATGATATCTATTTTCAGAATTCTTCAAATAATCTTCTCAATTATGTTGATCTTCATAAATCCAAAATATCAGTAACTTCAAAATATCAAAATATCAAATAATCAAATAATTATCATCAGTGCAATAAATTTAATAATGTGACATTCATGTTTATTATCATCAAAACTTTATAAATCTTTTTATGCATTAGGGGTTCAACAAATATCCAACAATTTTCCCCTTTTTGATGATGACAAATAATTAATGCCATATACTAATTGAATGAACAGATATACTATGAATGCACTATGAATGAATGATATTCAACTTTATCTACTAATGATTTTCAACTATTCCCTAGCCTTGCTAAGCTATGACTAGAATCAATAACTTACAACAATCTTCCATAACATGACATTCAAACCTCTTTTCCCCTTTTGGCATCATCGAAAAGATTAAAACAAACAATCATGATGGAGAGAATGGTTATGAACCTTAGCAGGAATAGGGATACATGGGTAGAACAACATGAATAGAGTTATCAATGAAGAACAAGAAAGTGATAAAGATGAAAGGCTGCAAATAAATTAATATTCTAGAGCACATAACTTAACATTGCAATAAATTGTCTTTTCGCTCATATTTAGGATCACTCTGTGTTCTTATTCTCCAGGCTTTCCATAGGCTTGTACATCTTGACTGCTCTCCACTCTTAATGTAGAAATATTTCATAAGCCACCAAATCAATAGGTTTTTATAAGCTTATAACGTACAAGGTTGATAAGAAACAAAGAATAAGGTGAGATAGGAAACAAATAAGTATAGTATTGATATGCATAATTTCCTACTTTCCTCTCCACTTAATACTTTCAACATGTTTTTTTATTGCTTCAACTTTCTTTTTCTTTTCTCTCTTTTTTTTTTGAATCAAGATGAATTTTCTTTTCTTTTTCTATCCACTATCATACCCCCTTTTTCTTTTTATTTTTCAACCAGACACCTCATGACACTTGCTTTAAAAGATGATTTTTCTTTCCACTGTCATTCCCCCTTTTTCTTTTTCTTTTTCAACCAAACACCTCATGACACTTGCTTTAGAAACTATGCATACTCACACCTAAAAAGGATTTTTTAATCAGAATTCAAAGGGGTTGCATATTGTAATTTATCAATGAAAGTCAAAGTTAAGGAGGCTCAAATAGGGTGACTAGAGATATAAAATACTGAAAGGGTTAGCTTAAAAGGCTCAAACAACCAAAGATGGCCTATATCATTTTCAGTAAACTTATGAAACATCTCAAACAATGAGTTTTGAGCTTTAATCATACAAGTTCTAGATTGCCTGTCTCACAGAGAAAACACACATGCACATTATTCCTCACAACATAGCAAATTCACTATAATATCAAGGCATGCACTTCAGAATTAAGGACACAAAAAGGTATATCAAGTGAACGATGTAACAAAGATAGGTGAATATGGAAGTGAGAGAAACAAAATAGTTCAACAAATATCATGAATGTCCATTCTTTTCTAAACTAGTCAATCATTGGAAAAAAGAAATTTGAACATATTAGTTGTGATTTATCAACCCTAGCTCTAGTATTAATTTTTCAAATCTCTCATGGCATAGGGGTTTAGTGAAAATATCAACAACCTGATGTTCAGTATCACAGAACTTAAGTTCAATTAAACTAGTTTCTGCACAATCTCTAAGAAAATGATGTCTGATATGAATATGCTTGGTCCTAGAATGCAACACAGGATCATTAGAAATGCAAATGGCACTAGTATTATTACATAAAATAGGCATACAATCTATGCTAATGCCAAAGTTAAAAAGTTGTTGCCTAACCGACAATAGTTGTGTGCAACACAAAGTTGTTGTTGTATACTCTGCTTTAGTTGTAGATAAAGCCATTGAGTTATGCTTTTTAGATACCCATGACATTAAACATGAATCGAGAAAATTGCGCCATCCCGGAAGTTTTTTTCCTACCAACTAAGTCACTTGTAAAGTTAGCATCACATCCTTGTCTTCATGAGTTTTGTCACCTGTAGCCATAGAAGTGTAATGTGTTCTTGAAGACGCCAATCCATATTTTTGAGAAGTTCTCTGAGATACTTCTGTTGATGAATCCAAGTTCCTCCTTCACTTTGAACTATCTGCAGTCCTACGCCCATAATTTTCCCTTGTCATTGTCACCAAAGGTCACACTTCCACCTTCAAAAGGTTTGAGTAAGAGAAATTTTGATTTGTCTCCTGTCATGTGCTTGGAACAACCGCTGTCAAGGTACCATGAGTTTTTCCCCCTCACTTCAACCTGCACTCACAAATCAATGATTAGTTTTGGGAACCCAGTCTAGCTTGGGTTCCTTCTTCTTCTCAACAAAGTTAGAAAACTCATCTTTTCTAATCCAAACTTGTTTTACTTTGCATGCAAAAATAAAGTTATTCTTAACATATGTGACATTATTTTCAGTAGCTTTTATCCTACTCTTGCATTCAAATTTAAGATGTCCTACCTTGCCACAATGATAAAACACCATTTTCTCATACAAGTCCACATGCTTAGTTTTTGTTTTCCAGGTAGATTTCTTATTACCTTTAAAGCCTAACCCATGCCTAGATGTGTTGCAATTCTTATTCAACCAGTCAATAGCATTGGGTCTATCTACCCTGGGAGTCCTAAGGACAGACTCTAGCTTATTTTGGAGGTCCTTATTCTCTTTAGTCAACTTTTCTACCTCACCCTCCAATTTTTCAATTTTTTCTTCCAATAGAGCATCACAAATTGCCACACATTCCTCTTTCTTATGCTCTTTTAATTTAAAAACTAGAGAAGCATTTTTGTTTTCAAGTTCAGAAGCGATATTCTTAAGGCTAATGATTTCCTTCTCTAGGCTCTCGTTGGTTTTTCTCAATTCTTTATTATCTTTAGAGAATTTTTTAAGCTCATTCTTTAATTCACCAAAGTCATCAATCAACTCATCATTATGTTCACGTATTTTTAAATACTCATCTATTACAAAGTCTAACATTTTCAATAAATGCTTCTTTGTTAACAAATACATGGAAGATCTCGGCTCAAGAAAATTTACCTCAGTGTCTTCACCTTCTGAGTCAGTTCCAGCCATAAGACAGATGTTGGCCTCAACTTCACTATTTTCATAGCCTTCTTCCTCTGAATCAGAATCACTCCAAATAGCCATCATTGCTTTCTTGAACTCCTTCTTTTCATACTTCTTCTGCTCTTTAGCCTTTTTCCCCTTTCTACTTTCTTGCTCTACTTCAAGACAATCCTTAATTCTATGACCTGTTTTGCCACACCTAAAGCAACTATAATTAGTTTTTAAAGAAGAGAAAGTTTTGGATTTTACCTGTTTATTGCTTGAGTTTCCATTATATTTTTGGTTCTTTAAGTGTTTTTTGAACTTCCGCACAAGCATTTCAATCTCCTCCTCATCATCTGAGTCATCACTCACTTCCTTTGATTGAGCTTTTAAAGCAATGCCTTTATCCTTCAATCTTACATCTTCCTTCCTATGGAACTCCAATTGCATCTCGTATGTCATTAGGGATCCTGCCAACTGCTCAAGGTTGAAAGTCTTAAAGTCTTTGGTTTCTTGCAAAGCAGTGACCTTGGGCATCCAGTCCTCTCTTGGAAGACTCCTCAGAATTTTCCTTACTTGCTCCTCAACATGTATGTCCCTGCCTAAAGCATTTAACTCATTTACTATGTTAGTCAAACGAGTTATCATATTCCTAGTAGACTCTTTAGACTTCATAGAGAACAATTCATATTGATGCATAAGGAGATCAATTTTAGATAACCTCATTTGTACCCTCATGTGTTACCTCTAGAAGATTCCACATTTGCTTGGCAGTCTTGCAACCCATCACGTGGTTGTATTCTTGTGTCCCTAGTCCACAATGAAGAATTCTCTTGGCTTGAGCATTGTATTCCAACTTCTTCCAATCTTCATCAATATATTCTTCCTCAAGTTTTGGCAGTCTTTCTCTCTTTTCATTCATCTTTGTGATTAGAAAATCTCATCTTTCAATCACCTTCCAGACTTGATAGTTCTCTGCTTGAATGAAAATCTCCATTCTGTCTTGCAATAATTGTAGTACTTTCCCTCGAATAGTGGAGGCCTTTGGGCAGAATAGCCTTCTCTTATTGTCTCCATTGGGTTAATCTTAAGATCTACTCTTCAGGAGTTACTTGCAAAATAAAGAGAACACAGCTCTAGTACCAATTGTTGGTCCCAAATGAACTCAAGAGAGGGAGTAAATTGAGTTTTATAAAATAATTAATAATTTAAAATTAAACTCAAAGCAATAATATGGAGATAAGAGATAAAGAAGACACAATCAATTTTAACATGGAAAACCCAATTAGGTAAAAAAACCACGACGTCCAAATTGGATAATCAATCCAATGGACAGTTCCACTATGATAATTTTGTGTACAAGAGTTCCTAGTATCCTAGTTTCTTCGTCTATCCTTACACAACAATTATCCTAGCTGATATCCTTGTTTCCTAGCAAAAAACTCTAGTCTCAATTCACCAAGAATAGAGACAGACTCGTATCCTAGTTTCCAAGCCAAAAGTCGCACGTCTCAATTCACCAAGAATAGAGACAGAACTGGTATCCTAGTTTCCCAGTTGCGACCTCTTCCAATGTCAAGAAGAAGAATACAATTAAAATGGTTACCTTTACGCTTCTATTCCTTAAGCAAATAGGTACCTTTAAATCTTGATGGAGAGTTGAAGAATTAGACTTGCTAAACGCTTCTATATGATCTCACAACAACTTTCTTAATGATGCAAATATAAACTCTCTAAAGCTTTAATATTATCTGAAATGGAATGCATACTCTAAACACCAAAATATGTTTACATTTATACTTATTTAAGGATATGATTTAACCATTTTTGAATGCAATCCTAAAGATATTCTATCATATTATCCAATGCAATCTTAAAGATATTCTATTATATTATGTAATGCAATGTTAAAAATATTCTATCCTATTTTTGAATGTAATATTAAAAATATACTATCCTATTTTTGAATGCAATCTTAAAAAATATTTTATCTTATTATGCAATGCAATCTTAAAGCAAATATCTTGACAAGATCAATCTTCTAATCTCCTTACATAAAATCTAATAAAAAATAAATAGAAACAAATTTTAATTCCATATCATCTTGAATGATATCAATCTTCAGACTTCTTCAAATAATTTTCTTAATTATGTTGATCTTCATAAATTCAAAATATCAGTAACTTCAAAATATCAAATAATTAAATAATTATCATTAGTGCAATAAATCTAATAATGTGACATTCATTGTTTGTTATCATCAAAACTTTATAAATCTTTTTATGTATTAGGGGTTAAACAAATATTCAACAGTTGTAATTCATACTATTATAGTAAATCTCGTTGAAAAATATTTTGTTTTAATTTGTATTAGTCTATTTTAGAATATTATGTTGATGATATTAAATGAATCAATTTTACCATTTTCAAACATTTGATAATATTGTGTTAGGCTAAATTGTCTTTTAAATTCCTAAATGTGTAGAGCACTGACAAATTCGTCCCCAAAATATGAAAATTTAAATTTGTCCCCAAAAGTGAAAAACGTGTGACAAATTCATTCATTTGTTACTGTTAATGAAAGAGTTTATGTGGCACAGAGGGACGAAAATGTCACAAAAATGATTGTCAACATGGCTGCTGAATACACTGAACCAAAATGTTATAAGTTTTCATTGGATCAAAATGTTAGTAAGTTTTCATTGAACCAAAATGTCAATAAGTTTTCATTGGACTAATTTGTTAGACCCCAAATTTTGTTTCATTTAAGGATAAAATATAATTTAATCTTCATCTTTCTTTTTTTTGTTCTAAAATGTAAAATATAATTTAATTATTCCATGACCAACATACTTGATTTTGTTCTAACCTATAATTCAACACCATCACGCTTGATTTTGTTCTAACTTGTAATTAAGAAAGTTTCTTTTAAAAAATGGTCTTACTAACTCAAAGGACAACAATCAATTAAGTGCATATCTGATGTTGTCAAGTTTCAACTTCTCTCTCAAACAGGATTGGGTCTAACACATAAGGATTTTCAAAATCCACTAAACAAAAGGGACACAAAACCATATCAACGTTGATAATAATAATTCCAACATAGAGAGAAAGAATAGACTAGAACAATTACATCCTCGTTCGAAATCGCACTTCAAAAATCAATGTCAGCCTGACAACCTTAAATGTTGCTTCAACTTCTGCATGAATTTGAATGGTATTCGGGAGTTTGGTAATACGGAACAAGTACAGGATGTGTTTTTGGTAAAAACACCAAATTTATGACAATTTTTATGGCGTGAAAAAGAACAAAAAAAAAGGATATGTGGAGAGAGAGGAAAAAAATTCATGAATATCCTATGATATTATTATGTTCCAACAATATGTCAATGATCTCGGTAGCTGAGAAGACAAGTAAATAGTTGTAGCAAATTTGTAATACGTGTAATTGGATATACTAAAATTTGAATTTCTATCTCTCGGAATGAATTTGTCAGCGCTCTACACGTTTAGGGACAAAAATGACTATTTATCCTAATTGTATTTTATCCTTAAATGAAACCAAATTTGGGATCTGACAAATTTGTTCAATGGAAACTTACTGACATTTTGGTCAAATAGAAATTTATTGACATTTTGATCCAATCTATTCTGCAGCCATATTGACAATCATTTTTGTGACATTTTCGTCCTTATGTGCCACATAATCTCTTTTATTAGTGGTAACTGACAAAAGTTAATAAATGAATGACTTTATCGCACTTTTTTCATTTTCGTGGACTAAAATTTGAATTTTCATATTTCGAAGACGAATTTTCGAGGTCTCTACTCATTCAAGAATGAAAATGATTATTTACCCTATAGTGTGTAATTGTATTGGATATTTGGATGAATTCTGATATAAAATAGTAGTTCTAAGAAAAAAGTGTTCAAATTTAAATAGATAACCTGTTGGCCCGAACCGAACCAAACCGTTCATGAATGGGTTGGGTTTCAAATTTTTTTTCTTCTGCAAAATTGAACCGAATCGAATTGATCAAATTTGATTGAGATAAATCCTAAATTTGACCAAAACCGATCCAAACTGACCCGCGAACACTCCTAACTATCATCCTTGGTAAAAATACTAGGGGTAAGGCAACTAGTTGTCTTTCCGGCGAACTCCGTTTGAAGTAGCGGTGTTGATGGGCTACAAGGTGCAGGTAACGAGGGACTTCACGGCCATTCAACCTTCGAAGGTTTCTCATTCCATTCTTGCTATCAACGATGACAGCAGGTCCAAGTTTTGCACCGCGCCATCGCCACCAACAAGGAAAAGGCCACTAGATTACTGGAATTCTTTGTGAAAACATGTTTGGTGCATTATTTTTCTTGCTTGGCCATGGAGGATGACTCTGGTTAGATCTTGGCTATGTTTTTGTGTTCTTAAAAACATGTTATTCTTGATGTAACTCAATTTTTATGAATTTATTTGTATTTCCATTTATTTGGACTACATTGAACTAGTATGTGTGTCGGTAAGATAAAAAATAAAAGCCCCCACACACAATGCAAAGCGGAAGAATATGAGGTAACAAAAGAGGGTTGTTTTAGAAGAAAAGACAAAGGCAAAGACTTGAGAAAGAGAAAGAGAAAAAGAATAAACTAAAAGTTGAGACTTGAGAGAGACAGAGAGAGAGAGAGCAGAAGACAATAAACTAAAGGGGGTAAATTTGGAATATTTTTCTTAAAAAAAAGTTAAACTCTCTCTTAAAGAAATTGACAGGTGACTAAATTTTAATGGGTAGGAGGATATTTCGACAAATTGGTTTCGGCCAAAATAGCATTTCTCTTGTAATTGGTGTAAGTAGCAGCAGCAAATCGATACATCTAATAAGTCTCTCTTTCCTTTATCCATAAAGACCCCTTTTAAGAATAAAACTATAATACCCATATAACTAGAGTCAAAACAAATATTAGGTGTATGTTTAATTTTTAGGTAAAAGAATATTTTTGAGATAAGTAAGTTTGTTAAAGGATCAAAATGCTTTTGTTTTTCTTTTGATTTTATTCATTAAATTTGTCTTAGAACACGTGTATAATATTTTTAAATTCATTCCAAACATGCATTACTTTGGATATAGTAAACTTAAAGATGTAGAAAAATTACAACAACTCAACTTATTGAGGTCTAGCCCACGTACTAGATATCTTATACAATAAATTAACATAAAATTGTTTACATTGTTATTTTTTGATTGTCCAAAAATGGTTTTTGAATAAAATATTGAAAATTAGTCTTTTAATAGACTATTTTTATGAAGTATCAAAATATAGTTTTTGATTAATTGTATAATGATAGAAAAATGAAGATTTGGAAAGTATCAAAATAATAAAAGATATCAAGAATAAAGATTGAAAATATAAGTCATAAGAGTGAAGATTGAATAAAAATGTCATCTACTATAATTAAAATTTATTTAAAAAGTTATAGATAGTTAAGAATTATTATGAATAAATATTAATTTATATTATTGTAATAAGGGTTGGAACATGTAACATATTTATATACTCTTAAATTCATGTGATCCTCACCTTAGGTGAATTTACATAATACAATATTTTCAACCACCATTTCAATTAGAGCATTTTATATTGCACATTTTTTTCTCATCCCTTTCTCATTTTTATGTTATTATTTTTCCTTTCGATGACATCTTTTTTTACTTAATTCTTATCCATAATTTGTTTGATTTTACTTACAATCATATATTTTAAATCAAACTAAACATAAAAATTTAACACATAAATCCATGATAAAGAACATATCAGAATGATAAAAGGTCTGTAAAGAAAAAAATTATCATTTTCCTCAAATATATGTATAGAATTATATTTTAAACAAAAAAAAATCACAAATTTCACCAGTAACAAAAACTAATCGAATATCTTTCCTAGTGTACCTCTGCTCGTACTCTACATGACAGAACAACAGTATTGATCTGTAATAGTAATATCACCAAGATCAACGCAACTCATTGAGCGATGTGGATAACTTAAGACGTCTCATTCTATTTATGCCTCAAATACATGGAGCAAGCTAGGAACCAATTAACTGTACCCATTTACGTGGTATAAAATTACAAGATCATATATAGTCCAATCCTTATTGCATACATCACAATTTAAATTTATTGTCGACAACCACATTTGCTCCACATTTAAGGATGTGTATATATGTGTCATGTGTGTTTATTCTATAATAAGATAATATAAGATGTATGATTGCAATTGTTTATGATCTAAATTTCTCATGGACTAAATGGTCAAACTCCAATCCTCCGCGAGGTAAGCGTGGGTGAACATAAGGACCATTTCTTAACTATACTTGTTCTATTGTCGCATAGTGAATTATAGTATCTCCATAAGTCCAGCCATATTTTCGCCCCCACGTGCCATCAATGTTCAAAGTGGTCGTACCAAAGAGGCTTAAATTGAACACTTGCAGCAGCTAGAGCCACAATTCAATGCCCCTGATCAGTTTGTCTGTCCATCACAGTACATAGTATAATAATCATAAACCCTTTTTCTCACCGAGGCACACTGTATCATTACTACACTTTTTTTCTTTCCACCATTGTTTTGGCAGGTCCTCAACCCCAACAACATAGAGAGAGCCATAATAACCTTCTTAGGCACAACAATATGGCTTTGTAAAATGGGAAGGAGTCCTTGCTGTAGTCATGAGGAATTGAGGAAAGGGGCATGGACGGTTCAAGAAGATCAGAAACTCATTGCTTACATTCAGAAACATGGCACAGGAAGCTGGCGTACCTTGCCACAAAAAGCAGGTCAAATTTTTTTTAAAAATTAAACCCTTCATATATTATCTTAGTCTTGAATGGTTCAGATTTAAGTAGTACATCATTAGTCTAATTTGATTCTCTCTTTCTAGAATATACATTTGCGGATCTCACTTAGTAGGACAAAATTAGTTTTTATTTGATCAGGATAAGACTAGTTTTTGGTGAATCTTAGTAGGATACGACTATTGTGTATTATTGTTGTTGTTTTAGATAAAAAAAAAACTACGGACTTCGTTGCCAACAAGTCATCAAGCACAACTTTACTGTGTCAGGACTCGATTGTTGTTGTTTTAGATGCAACCAAAAAATTGTTGTTGTTTTAGATTATGTATTTGGGTAAATAATTTACTTATTTATATTATTATTGGGGTTTTAGGATCATGGATCATTTCCTTTGATTGCTATATGTTAGAAACAGAGTTGGTTAGAAATTAGTTTGGCTGTAACATCTTTGAGTAGCTTTTGCTCTTGGATATGGCTAAATTAACTAGTAATTAAGTGGGGAATAACATTTTCCATTACAATAAAATGAGGGTAAGTTTTTGAGTTCTTGTGTATTGTGCAGGTCTTCAAAGATGTGGCAAGAGTTGCAGGCTGAGATGGTTTAACTACCTCAGACCTGACATTAAGAGAGGAAAGTTAAGCCAAGAAGAAGAGCAGACAATTATAAAACTTCAGGCGGTTCTTGGCAACAGGTGAAAGATCTAGCTGCTAGTAGCTGGAATATATAGTTATGAATGTTTGTGATTAGGTACCCTGCAGAAATCTTGCATTTAATTTGGTTTTTATGATTTGAGAAATTTTTGTTAGAATAACACTGTAGTTTCCCATCAATCATGTTTTGGTCTTTCCAATGGATAATACTATAATGCACCTCTGCAGCTTTATGAATAAGTTTTCATGTAAATACTTGTAGAAGAAGGAAATAAGAAGGAAAAACAAAATAAGTTTTCTATACACTACAGTTAAGTTATGAATAATTTAAAAATCAACTTTCGAGGAAGTTAATACGAGAGAGTTTCTACAAATTAGTTTATGCTTAAATTAATTTTAGCTTATGAAGAAATTTATTTTATTTTTCGTTCTTATTTTCTTCTCCAAGTAGTGTTAAGTTCTTACTAGGTGAAAATGGTGGACAAATTTTTAATACATTGAATTGCTTTCTTATTCTTTTCCTGCTAGGTGGTCAAGTATTGCAAAGCACTTACCAAAGCGAACTGATAACGAAATCAAGAATCATTGGAACTCATATCTGAAAAAGCAGTTTGAAAAGAATGCTGTGGATCCCTCAAGTCCAAAACCAACTAGCACTGATAGTTCCACAGAATCAAAATCCAATGGCATGTGCATGGTTCCATTAGAGAAAACTGATTGGCATGAACCAAACACCAACCAATCTCATCAGCACAACTTATCAAAGTCAATCTCATCTTCAACTAATCTTCTCAACAAAGTTGCTAGTAAAATTCTGGCATCAGGGTACCTTAAAGCAATCAAATCATGGCAGCCTGTTGTTGCTGGGAACAGCAAAAGTGAAAGTGTGGTTAAAAGTGGAATTGGACCACAAAAGGACAATATTAGAGACTCCCTTGTGCCTAATTTGACCTCACCAAGTCATTCAGTAACTTCTGCTAAGTTACTGAACAAGATGGCTACTTCACTCCCTCATAAAGTTCATGGCCTCGAAGCTGCAAAAGCCGTGTTCTCAAAACTGATGGAAAGCAGTGAAAAAGGTGACACTGCTACTAGTGATGGTAGTAGCTTTGTTGGCAGTGATCAAGTTGGAGGTTGTTTAAATGCTTTAAGCCCTTTTGAGGATGGACCACACATAACAAAAATAATTGACTCACCTTCTAGTCCTACACTAATGTTCAACCAAGTGACCACACCCTCATGCTTTTCAGAAGATAATGAAGATAACTGGCAATGTGTTTCATCTAACTATGTTTCCTTCAGAAATTGTGCTGCAAGTGGTGGTGGTGGTGACTGCAGTGTCTCTGAGATCAACTTGGGTGAGTCTTCTAGTTCCACACCCTGCTTCCTGTTTGAGAATGCTGACCTTGGAACATGTGATGATGAGATAAGCAAGTACATTCAGTATTTGTAGGAAAAAAAAAAAAATTAGTGGACACCCACTGCTAGTCAGAGAGAAATGTAGGTATTACAGGGGATATGATGTAACATGAAATGATCAAAAAAAAAAAAATATATATATATATATATATATATATATATATATATGTATGAAGAGTGTTTGGTATATAGAGATGTTTATATGGAGGTGTTTGATAGAGGAGTCTATGTATCATCACTCTATTTTGTAATAAGAAAGTATTATTTTTCTTTGTACATTTTTTATTTAATTGTAATTTTGGTCTCTCTTTAATTCATGATATGTCATTTTAGTCTTTATTTTTTCAGATTTTAGTAAATTTGTAATTTTAATCTAATTCTTAAGTTTGTAAACGTTGATTGTTTAACTTCATGGTGGATTTGGTTAACTAATAATGTGTAGTATTGTGATAAGGTGAAAGTTATGATTTAACAATTAAATAATATTTTAATAATTAAAATATAAAAAGTAAAAGAAATACACGCATGCAATATCAGGATTAAAATTATCGATTTTTAAAATCTTAAGATTAAAGGCATGAAAAAAAGAAAAAGAGTTAAACTAGCAAAAATATGTTTTTATACTGGCCGAAAAAGAGTGAAAATTGTAAATAAAAAATTAATGGGACCAAAGTTATAATATAGTCTAAATTTCTATACAACGTGAGAGATTTAAAAAAAAAAAAAAAAAAAACTAGCAGATACGACAATAAGAGTTAAAAAATTGCAATATAAAATAAAAGTAACTTGTATGTAATTAGGACCCACTTTACCTTAGTGAATAATGCGACCTCACATCTCTGAAATTATTGTTTATGTGCAGAATGGTGGACCCCCAAAAAATAATAAATATATAAAAATGATTGATGCAACACCGGCAAATTTTTAAAAATAATACAATTTAATTATTTAATTTGAAAAAGAGGGTAAAACTAAGAAAATTTGGTAAAATGGGGCAGTGAAACACGCCCATCTGGGGTGTGTTTAAACACGCCCAGATGGGGCGTGTTTCACCTGGTGGCGCCACGTGGCAGGCAATGGTGGGTCCTAGGGTTTCCGCAGCGTTTTTGTAAATTACGGAAGCTCGTAACTTTTGACTGGTCTGGACAAGTTCCCGAAGGGTTTATGTTTTAGGGCTTGAGATTTTGGAGTTTGGGTATCGAATTTAGGGTTTAGGATCTAGGGTTTAGGGTTTAGGGTTTCAAATTTAGGTTGATGGATTTCAGATTAGGTTAGGGGTTTACGTTGTGATTAGGGTTGCAGATTTTGGATTTTGGATATCGAATTTAGGGTTTAGGATCTAGGGTTTAGGGGCAAAAAATTTTAAAAAATACAATTTAATTTTTTAATTAGGAAAAGGGTGCAAATGAAGCAATATTTAGGCATTTGGGGTAATGCGATGTATGTTTAGGGTTGACAATGTGATTAGTGTTTATGGTTTAGGATTTAGGGTTTAGGATTGATGATTTAGGGTGTAGGGCTTATTGTTTAGGATTTAGGGCTTATTCTTTAGGGTTTACTGGGCTACCCTAAATCCTAAACAACAAACCCTACACCCTAAATCGTAAACCCAAAACCCCACCCTGAAGGAAAGAGCTGAAAAAACAAAAGCAAAGTGAAGAGATAAAATCAAAGAAAATTGCAGCTAAGGAAGTGCTTGCCAAGGCAAAACTTGAATTGGAAAACTAATTACTCAATATTAGTGAAGTGTATGTAACACTCATTAGGTTGTTCACTGGCATAAACCCTAAACCGGAATCCATAACCCCTAAGTCTGTAACCGAAGAACTAAACCCGAATCACAAAC
>PYAF01004583.1:64876-92745 GCA_007407185.1 Glycine tomentella | reverse complement strand
AAGGCAAAACTTGAATTGGAAAACTAATTACTCAATATTAGTGAAGTGTATGTAACACTCATTAGGTTGTTCACTGGCATAAACCCTAAACCGGAATCCATAACCCCTAAGTCTGTAACCGAAGAACTAAACCCGAATCACAAACCTACCTCCCATAACAGAGTAACCCCAACAAACCTTCATATCCTCCAATGTTATAATTGCTTCTCCCCAACGAATTTATATTATTATCGTTGTTGTTATTATTACTATTATTGTTGTTGTTGTTGTTGTTGTTTTTGAGCATGTATATGATGCCCTAAGTCCCCTAAGTCTGTAACCGACGACCTAAACCCTAATCACAACATCGGACCTAAACCCTAAACCCTAGGTCTGTTCCCAACACCATAAACACTAATCACAATGTAAACCCCTAATCTAATCTGAAATCCACCAACCTAAATCTGAAACCCTAAACCCTAAACCCTAGATCCTAAACCCTAAATTCGATACCCAAAATCCAAAATCTGAAACCCTAATCACAACGTAAACCCCTAACCTAAACTGAAATCCATCAACCTAAATCTAAAACCCTAAACCCTAAATTCGATACCAAAAATCCAAAATCTGAAACCCTAAAACATAAACCCTTCGGGAACATGCCCAGGCCTTCTCCTCTCAATTTCGAGCGTTTGGCCATCGGTTTCGCGTCAATCGGACGTCCCAGTCAAAAGTTACGACCTTCCATAATTTACGAAAACACCGCGAAAACCCTAGGACACTGTTGCTGCTGCCACGTGGCGCCACCAGGTAAAACATGCCCCATCTGGGCGTGTTTAAACACGCCCCAGATGGGCGTGTTTCACTGCCCCATTTTGCCAAATTTTCTTAGTTTTGCCCCCTTTTTCAAATTAAATAATTAAATTGTATTATTTTTAAAAATTTGCCATGCAACACCATATAAAAAAATTATATATATAAATATATGAATATAATAAACACTATAGGGCCACACAAAAAAATATATATAAGAAGATAAATAGAGAGATAATAACTCTTAATGAAGTGTTTGTTTGATATGTTAATGTGTCTATCTTATTCAAAAAAACGTGACATTTTAGTTTCCTCACTGTGACATTGCTCAAATTATCTTCTGCGCTGTTTTTTTTTTCAGCAATAAAAAGAAAAAAAGAAAAAAGTCGGAAATGAAAGTTGGACGTGTAGGTATTTCGTTATATGATGGCTACACATGGATCGATCGATTTAATATGAACTATCATATCTTCTTCTCTTTTTTCTCTTAATTGTTGTTTTGTTTTTCTATTTTTTAAATTCATAATTTTGGTTTTATTGATTTTAAATTATAATATTTGGTCCCTAATTTTATAAATATGTAATTTTGATCCTTGATAAATTATTAACTAATAATTGTGATTATTGGAAATTTAAAATTAATTACAAATTAAATAAAAATTATTAATCATTAAAAACCTTAATAAAAAAATTATTGACCTTAATGTGGTATTATTGTCTACTGTGAAGATACAAGAGGTAATGTTATATAAAATTAATATTAGTAATTTTTTATTCAGTTTTTTAATAATTAATGGTTTTTATTAATTTATAATTAATTTAATAACTCAATTAATCAGAATTATTTATTAATAATTTATCAAGAAGATCAAAATTATCAATTTATAAGATCAAGGAGATCAAATATTATAATTAAAATTGAGGAGAACCAAAATTATGAAATTAAGAAATTAGAGATCAAAATTACAGTTTATTTATTTTTTATTAAGGAACTATGGTATCTTTTGACACACAGGTGGACTACAAAATCATTAATATCATAATAAAATAAATTGAATGATTAAGATTAATCTTACATTTTTTATAAAAAAAATCATAAATTAATCTTACTCAAATTAAAAGACATTATTTATCCTTGTTCAAAGATGGATAAAATATATTTTTTGGATTATTATAAAATTATCAAAATATGAATTTTATTCTGAACATTTATTTATTTATTATGCTCATAAAATTAAAATATGTTTTTAACTCAAACTAAGCTAGACTCAATTGATTTCCATAACTATATGTCACTCCCTTTGCTTACATGTCTCTGTCTTGTTATGTCAACTGTTAACTATTATTCTTACAATTTTTTGGGATTAAAATCCCCATAAATAATAAAAAAAAAATGCCGTAAATTTTCAAACCCTTGACTTTGTCACTACTTTAAAGTTCTTCATTAACTCACACTTGTCTTTTGTGAATACAGAGTTGATAATTAGTGGTCCTGCCAACCTATATTAAATCATTTATTTTAACAGGTCGTGCCAACCTATATTAAATCATTTATTTTAACAATTCCTTTATTGATTCACGAAGTAACAGGTGTCAAAATTCAATGCGAGTACAACGCCCATAAAAGAATGTGACGCCCACAATGATCCTGTAATTTTAACGATTGTGGTCATCAATGATCATAAAAAATTGACAAATTATAATAGGTATTTCTGGTTGTTGTTTTCACACAAGGTATTTTTGGTAATTATATATTTATACTTTGTCCTTTATATTTTTTTTATCAATTATACTTTGTCCTTTATATATATCTAGTTGGATTGGTCCGGATTAACTTAGTCAAATTCGGTCGGATTTTCGGTTGGATCGGTCCAATTTGATTGGGTTTTTGATTTTATTCTTTTTTTGGAAAAAAATTGATAAAATTTTGGATTTTTTATTATAGATAGATTTTTTTTACTCAAATAATGTTAGTTATATATTTATATATAATAAATACATATAAAATTTTGAATTTGTAATATATAACGAATCAAACAGGGTCAATTACTGGTCCATCGGTTGGACCATTAACCCATTACCTTGACCAAGTCAATGACCAGACCAAATTTCACAACTATGGTCATATGATTATAAGTCACCAGAAGTTGCCAATGGACAGTGGTCATTACTGTAAAAGTGTAACTTCAATTGTTTAATGTTGATTACCTAATTTAGAAGTTAATGTCATTAGTCTGACACATTTTTATTTAACTGTCAAAAAAGCTGGATACGAATATTGGAACCATCGACAATCTAGATATTGTTGTGATCCGCTGATGTATTGAAATCTTCATAACCATTGACTCATCGATGAGTTGAATTGAACCATGAGACAAGACACAAGATCAATTAGACAAATTGCATCTCGAATATAGCCAATTGCGTTCGAAACATAGGAGTTCAATGAAACTATTCTTTCAAATTTTGAATTGTTACTGTGTTCTATTTGTTCTCCTCTAATCATGCAGGTGAAGCACCAGCGGGGCATTTTATTTTAATATTTCACTCATGCTCTGCTGCAACTGCTAAAATTGATAAGATTGCCCTTTCACACTTTCACATAAGATGTGCTTGAATTCAAGGCATGTTTATGATACCCAAATGTTAGGTGTTATAGAGAGTGATATGAAACAAATGGAATGAGAAATTATATTTAGGGTAAAATATGTTTGGGGTATAGTAAAATTATGAAAAGTATTAATTTCGTTCTCATAAATTTTATTGTATTGATTTGATCTTTGTGAAAATAAAACATATTTTTGTTGGTCCTTGGTGATAACTTCTATTATACAATAATTTGATATGGCTAACAAATTTATATGTATAATTTGATTATAAATGAGTTAAATAATTTATGGCCGTTAACACTCCCTAAAAATAGGATTTTTTGGTCACTTTCTGGATGATTTCTTTGCACTTTTAGATGAGATTAGGGAGGAGATGAAACAACAATGAGTTATGGTGTATTTTGAGGGTGTTTGAAAAGATAGAGAGAAAAAGTAATTAAATTTGTTAGTCACGTTAGAGAACTGTCTAATGGTGTCTACATGAAAAATTTTATAAGAATGAAATTAATATTTTTCAAATTTTATAAGGACCTCAAATATATTTTAACGAGAAAAACCAAGATCTTCCTACTCGAACAAGTCCTATAGTTTACAACTCTTCTTTATATAGTAATTCGACCTACAACTATATCTTTTTTTTTATCTTAATCAAGATTTTGTATGTTAATATTCAAGGACAAAACACCAAAAGTGTTAAGATCTATATTATATTACATTATGTTTGAATAAATACCGATCTATATAGAAATTGGTTAGAAACTATTGTGAAATTTCTATGATAACTAATTATGTATAAAGGGATAGTTATGGTCTTATTTGTGGATCTAAAATATTGATCTAAACATGTTAACATTCTAAGCAATATATTATGAACCCTCCATGTTCGTTGACCGACCAAGTGCGTCTTGAAGACTCCTAGTTGGTTGGCAACGAAAGGGTTCACCCCCCACCAAGGCCGCATTGGTGGAGCATTAATAGGCAATCATATATGGTTCAAAATTGTACTATTGTTCTCAATGACGAACCCAAAAATATTATGTTGTCAAAGCAATACTTATATACATGAATTTGTGGGAGCAAGACTCATTATGAATTGATTTTTTATATTGTATTTCAAACTATGACGGTAATTTATAATTATATGTGTACATTTTATTAAGAAAAAATCAAAAGTTAGTGGGGGAAATTGCCCCAATATTCACCAAGTACACATTGTTCTAACTACCTTGATGGTTGTCTTGAAGATAATAGAAGGCAATTAATCCACAATGAGGAGAAAATGACTTGATCATGACAACAAGCATAAAACCTAACTAGGCTTGATCCACAAAGAATAAGTTAGACAAATGCTAGAGTGCTATGGGTAGGCAACTTCTAAGCTTAGCAAAGGAAACTTATACTAGAACATATTGGCACACATTGTGGGGTCAAAATGAAACTTTTTCCATTTGCCCTTTATTTAGCCTTGTACAACAATATGAGTGACCGTGAAACTGTCACAAAATACATCTAAAGAATCATGAAATTGATCCTCTGACATTGTAGAAAATCATAGCCATCATGAATGAGTTATGTCATGGGGGGCAAAGGAAGAGAGCAAAAGAAGCACAAACGGCATAATAGGCGATGCATTGCTAAAATAAGGAGGCACAAAGGAAATATAAGGGAATACATGTCTCTTTGTGGACTTTGGATCTACCAAAACATCATCAAAAGACATGCAAAAAGATGCAAGTTTTACATGCTTGGCAAGCTACCAGATTGTGCAAGTGATTTTAGAATGTCTCCCAAGGTACGTGCAAATACTTAGCTAAAATCACAAATATTATTATCTAAGCTATCAAAAATTATATTTGATTTGGAAAACTGAAATATAAGTGATAGGATTATAATTTAAACAAAGATTAAGCAAAGTAAATGATAAAAAACTCTTTTGGTAATTTTTACAAACACTTGGAATGAAAAAAAAAACATTTTTAACAATATTATGAAAATAATTGGGATTTTGACGTGTATGTGTGACTTAAACAATTTTATAACGATATAGAATTCCATTTTTATCGATCCAACCATTGAATTATATCTACATATTACCAAGATTGTTTGTGTGAAATTTTGTCAAAATTGAACAATAATAAGAAGGTAATCAAATGATCCATATTTTAGTATATTTTGAAAATTTTATATTATGTCAAAATTTTAACTTGTATAAATGTGGTAACAATTAATGATGTAATTGACCAAAATGGGTGATTTTTGGAAACTGAATACTATATTGGTTGGTCCACAAAGTATTTACCAGAGTGGGTGATTCAAGTCACATAGGATATTGGTGGCATAATTAACCTAATATCTCTGTTCTCAGTAGGAAAGTCGCATGGGTTCAAAGTCCTAAGCTAGGAGGAAGACCGGCATCTAAGAACTCCTCTAATGCTGTTAAGGAAGGACTTGACTGACTAGGAATCTGCTTGACCTAACGACCTTCCTTGCGCTAGTCAACAAGTTGTCACCTAGGTGGCACCTGTCACCAGTTCAGGTGACTTATTGACTTGGTAGCGGCACCACGGATGGCTTCACCTAGCCAGAGCAATCTTCCATGCATGATTGTTGAGAAATTGACATTTTTTTAGAAATGTGAGAAAGGCTAGGGGTGAAGGTGACACCTCTTGGTGGCGTCATCCTGGTTTGCTCTTCCTGGAGGTGCCAACCTGTTCCTTGCTACAAGGTAAAGCGCCATCTAACTCCTTGCTTTGGTTATAAAATGAAACACAAGCTTAACATTTTTGCATTGTAACTTTTGTTGAAGTGTAGAGACTTTTTTTTGTAAGTTTTAATGTGGTGTTGAGTGAGCTTGAGTGTTCTTAAACCTTATTTGTTGTTGTGTAAGTGTTATTTTGGTGTTGCAGTATTGTTGCTAGTGGTGTTGTTGGTGTTGTGTTTGAGTGTGTTCTTGAAGCTTTTTTGACCTTGTAAGTTATGTTATGTTATATTTTGTTTATATATTTTTTAATGTTCTAATTATTTATGTTTTTCGCTTGTTCATTTTTCTGTCTTTATAGAACAAAATATGTGATGTTATTATTATTATTATTATTTAGTTCATAGGTGATTAATTTATTTAGGAAAAAAGTGCTTGCTATTTGTTACTTTGTAGGAATAAACTTTATTTGTAGAAATCCATTTGTAGAAAAATTATACCGATAGAAAAAATCTAATAGAAAATTAGTGTAGTCATTTTATAGTTGGAGAAATCAATTTGTATAAAATTTATAGTTGCAGAAATCAATTTGTATAAAAATTATAGTTGTAGAAAAAATGTAACAAAAATTATTGTTGTCATTTTATAGTTGTAGAAATCAATTTGTAGAAATATTATAGTTGTAGAAAAATGGATATGGCCAGATGACAACTAATTTGTCAAAGGTAGAAAATCAGATTTTCAAAGTTGTCTGTCAACTCTGGTTAAGGTTACGCACGACAAAATGATCAATTAATTTGTGATGAGAGATGCACAAGCTAAAGCGGGATATTGTGCCAAACGACACTATCGTAAGAGGTTGTGGATGCCCTTCAAAAAATCACACTGAAGCTTGTAATTTTCACATTAAAAGATATGATATCAATCGAACAAAATCTGACGTTGAAAAGTTGTTTAATTATGCAACACAAAGAGGAGGGAAAACATGGTTTGTTATCTTTAACGAATATTACTACGAGTGTAAATCTTTTCA
This sequence comes from Glycine tomentella, assembly GCA_007407185.1. Classification (NCBI taxonomy): domain Eukaryota; kingdom Viridiplantae; phylum Streptophyta; class Magnoliopsida; order Fabales; family Fabaceae; genus Glycine; species Glycine tomentella. The sequence goes on along the minus strand of PYAF01004583.1, from coordinate 85,613 downwards.
AGCCTACATATATCCTTTCTCCCACATCATTGCAGCGTGTGCCCATTAACATCAGCTCATACCAATACGAAGATAAGGTTTACAAAATCAAGAGCATCATTCAAGCATATTCTAAAAACTGGAATCCCCTTGGTTGTGAAGAAACCATACCTGAAATGATTGATCCTATTATTATTTATGATGAGTCCAAATTATGTCTCAAGGATCAACTAAAGTCTACACGCATTAAGAATGAAATGGATTGCTCTAAATCTCAATGTTAAGAAACTTGTAACCAAATGCATGCATCAAGGGCACAACAAAACTATTTGTCCACAAAATTGGCATCAGTTTGCCATGAATGAAAACTTAAATTATTTCATCCAAATTGTTATTATAATAATAATAATAATAATAATAATAATAATAATAATGATGCATTTCAATTAACTCAATTTTTCTAATGATAATATAATTTTTTGCTATTTAATTGAAAAAGTATCATTAACTAGGAAACGCATGACCAAATAAAACCATTAACCCTAAATACTAAACAATATCTCTAATCCATAAAGACAAACAATTTATAAAAGTAAAAACAACATTCAAAATGGGTGAATCAAAATACATGATCAAATACAAACAATTTAATATAAAATTTAATTATTAAACCCTAAACAATGTCACTAAAGCCTAAAGACCAACAATTTATATGAGTAAAAACAACATTCAAAACCGAGTGAATAAAAACACATGACCAAATAAAAACAATTTAATATAAAATTTAAATGATTAAAACCTAAATCCTAAATCCTAAATCCTAAAACCTAACCTTAGCATAAAATCACTCAAATCAATTATTAAAATTAGTAAAACCTAACCCTAACTCCCAAAAAAACATGTTTGATGATTAGGTGAAGCCACCTAGTTTGGCGCCACCAAGTCAACAATCATAAGGAACTGGGTGAAGCTTCCTAGTCTAGCGCCACCTGGTGAAGCCACCCAAGTTGACGCCACCAAGTTAGTAAGTCACCTGGACTGGTGACACCATCCAGGTGACAACTTGTTGGTTGGCACCACCAATATCTAATGTGACTTGAATCATCCACTATGGTAAATACTTTTTGGACAAACACAATGTGGTATTAAGTGTGTAAAAATCACTCATTTTAATCAATTACCCTAATTTCGAATTAAGATGAAATTTTGTATCTCTTTATCTCTCTCTCTCCATATATATATATATGAGAACGGGTCCTAATATATGACAGATTTGGAACTGTTGAATGCTTACCAGATGCCACTATCAGATTCTGAATCTGAGTAGCTTTAGTTTTGTTTCTCCATGAAGGAAAGGAACTTTTCAAAACATAATGTCACATAGCCTGAACTCAAGGTGAAACTCTTCAATTATGTAATTGGTTTAGAGCTAGATACAAAAGATTGCAACCATGTCAACAAGAGATTAGAGGCACATACCCCTTATATTAGAGATTTCGAGAATGAAAGGTGTTTATATTATATTATTATAAATTAGGGGTGTTCACGGGTACAGGTCACCCGTGAACCCGAACCGATCCGAACCAATCTGAACAGTTTGGGGTAGGGTCATTTATATATTTGGGTCAAAACCAAACCGAACGGATCAAAACCGTTCATGTATGGGTTGGGTCACGGGTTTAGATTTACAGATCCGATGACCCGATCCGTGAACTCGTAATAATAATATAAATTTTATTATTTATATATATATATTAAAAATTAAAAAAATAATTTGACAATAAAAAAAAAGGTAAGATATTGTAAATATTTAAGATTGCATTCAAAAATAAGATATGATATTTTTTATATTACATTAAAAAATAGGATAGAATATTTTTAAGATTGCATTGCATAATATAATAGAATATCTTTAAGATTGCATTGGATAATATGATAGAATATATTTAGGATTGCATTCAAAAATTGGATAAAATGATTAAAATCATATCTTTAAATTAGTATAAATAGAAACATATTTTGGTGTTCATGTATGCATTCTATTCCAAATAATATTAGAGTATTAGAGAGTTTATATTTGCATCATTGAGAGAATTGTTGTGAGATCATATAGAAGCGTTTGACAAGTTTGATTCTTCAACTCTCAATCAGGATTTAAAGGTACCTATTTGCTTAAGGAATATAAGCATAAATGTAACTATTTTATTGTATTCTTCTTCTTGACTTTGAAAAAGGTTGCAACTGGGAACTAGGATACCAGTTTTGTCTCTGTTCTTGATGAATTGAGACATGCAACTTCTGGCTGGGAAACTAGGATACTAGTCTGATTGGGAAACAAGGATATCAGTTTATCTCTATTCTTGGTGAATTTAGACAAGAGCTTTTTGCTGGGAAACAAGGATACCAAATGGGATAATTGTTGTGTAAGGGTAAACTAGGAAACTAGGATACTAGGAACTCTTGTACACAAAATTATCATAGTGGAGTTATCCATTGGATTGATTATCCAATTTAGAAGTCGTGGTTTTTTACCCAATTGGGTTTTCCACTTTAAAATTGATTGTCTTCTATATCTCTTATTTCCATATTATTACTTCTGTTGTTCAATGAACAAGGTCTATGTTACTTCACTTATATTTTTTTTTTATATTGTGGATAGGTTCTTTAGAATTTGAAAATGAGACAATTGGAAAAGAAAAGTGATATAGAAAGTGTTAATGATTCATTTCCAATTCTACCAATTAGCACTCCCTCTCCATGTCATACTCAAAGTCCATCACAGCAAAGAATAAAAGTTTTTTCACAACCACAAGGACATGAAACTCCACCACAACAAGGGCAAGGACAATAATCTGAATCTGCACAAGTAGAGGTAATGAAAAAAAAAATCTGCTAGACCCCCTTCTAACGTTTGGGAACATTTTACTAAGAAGGAAGATGGTAGGGCTTATTGCAAGTATTGTAATGCATCATATGCAGTAGCTAGTTCTATTTATGGAACCTCGAACTTGAGAAGACATGTGTTCCAACAATGTAAGAAAAACCCATATAGGCAGGTTGATAAAAAGCAAAAGACAATTGTTTTTGGAAGTGATAGTGAGAGTGACCCTAATAAAGTTAGTATGAAACTGGTTGATTTTAATCGAGAACGGACTCTAATAGCACTTGCAAAGATGATCATTATTGATGAACTTGCCTTTAAGTTTGATCATTATTGTTTGGTTTGGCTTTAAATACTGCTAATATTGGGTTTCCAAATGTTGAAACTGCAAGTGCAGGAACTTCTTAATGTATTACTTTCAGGTATATTGTTATTTGTTTCACCTTTTTTTTCATATTTTGTTTACATGTTTATAATATTAATGAATCATATTTTGTTTATTTGTTTGTTTCAGCAAATATGGTTGCAACAAAATTGGTTATAACAAAGCTTGGTTTGTAAGAAACAGTTGTGATTTAGACTATTATAGTAAATATTGTTCACAAATCTTTTGTTTTAATTTATATTATGAGTCTATTTTATAATATTATGTTGATGGTACTAAATGAATCAATTTCACTACTTTCATACATTTGATAATATTGTGTTAATTGTATGAGATATTTGAAAGAATCGTGATAAAATAGTAATTCTAAAAAAAAAATTAAATGGGTAACCCGGTGATCCGAACCGAACTGAACTGTTCATGAACGGGTTGGGTTGGGTTGGGTTTCAATTTTTTTTTTCTGAAAACCGAACCGATCAAATTTGATTGGGTTGGGTCCTAAATTTGGCCAAAACCATCCGAACTGACCCGCGAACACCCATATTATAAATATATTATATATGGGAATTTGGTTGTTCTATGCGTAAATTTGTTTAATGTTACAATTATGATATTTATTCATGTCAATCAATTCATTAAGCTAGATTCTTTAACCAAATTTGAGAATTAAGAGGCTTACCTTATGAACATAAAATTGCGTGACCTTTGAAAATTTTATTATGATTAATTCGTAGAACGTCTGATTAAACAACCTTATGAAACATGTTTTTAATAATTGGTTCAAAAAGAAATAAACAGAGTAATTTTTAAGAGTAACTAGAGTATGCATTAATTGTTTATTAAATTTTTATTATCATTTAATTATAAATTATTATTAACAATAATTTTATTAATCATTAGCATAACTATTTTAAAATATCATACTAACAATGGTTTTTGATTGATTGACTTGATGATGTAAATTTTTTACCATACTAATAGATAAAAATTCAATTCAATTTTTTTAATTGGCCAACTACAGTGTATCAAAATTCAAAAAGTTTAATATATATTCACTAATTTTAAGGTGTTATCCAATCATAAATTGCTATTTTAAATTATTTTAATATAATTATCATGTAGATCATATGTCTCAACTTTCATATTAATCTGAAATCATTTGAAACCTAATTGATATATATAAAAAATTAATGTAATTTGTACTTCTAAAATATGTGAAAATTAGACTATTTTGATTACATTTCTATTGGTGTTTAAATTTTGTGAAATTTGAAACATGTGATCTACATGATATAAGCTTTCAATCTAACGGTGGATTTTGTAAAATACTTATCCAATAAAAAATTATTAAATGATGTAAAACTATCAAGTCTTACACCGGTGTAAACGGATCTCATATCTTATTATAAAAGTCAATAAACTTATCATATATGATGGTTTGATTGAATGATTGTATAAAACATTTTAGTGCATAACCTTTTTTCTCAAATTCAAAACTAAACTCTATTATTACTTATTAGTGATTTTTTAAAATTATAATAAACATGTAGCCGAAAACATGCACATGTTTGCAACTTGGGCTTAGGTTAAAAGTTCTGTTAATTGGCCCAAAGCATTTTTTGCCAAGGCAATACCGTAAACACACAAAAAAAAGTGAATGGAATAAGATTCTTCCTATTTCTACACTACCACTGCGGTAAGATTCTCAGTCATCATCATCCATCGCACTTCACAACTTCTCAGTATGCGACTTCGACTTGGATACATATGTTATGCAATATGCATTGATTTATTTATGCTTAGAACTCAAAGGTGTGAAGTTTAAGGCTTTGGATCTATTTGGATAAGTTTTTTTAGAAGTATTTCTAAAAAAGAAAAAATAAGAAGAAAAAAACGAGATAAACTTTTCTATAAGTAAAAATAAGTTCTTCATTAACTAATTTTTAGAAGCTCAACAATGTAGCTTCTCTAAAAGATGAGACGATATCTACAAATGGGCAAAAAAATTTAATTATTGTACTTTTTAAAAAAATTACATATTTATGGTTGTTTTAAAACTAATTTCGAATATGTAGCACTCAATTGCGCCCAACCTATATGTGTTAAGTCACACCCATCCAGGCGTGACTAGTGACAAAGCACGCCCACACCAGGCGTGATCAATCATCCCCCCCACCATGCGTGTTCCTACCCTAGTCGTGCCCCACCCAGGCTTGACCTTGCTCCCATTCAGCCAATTCCCTCTATTTAAGACCAGTAGTGTCTTCACAATCTTCACAACTATTCTTCATCATCTTTCTAGTCTTAGATATCTCAATAGTTGCTTATTTATACTTTATGTTCTGTTGTTTGGTTATATATATATAAATGTCTACACATTTTGATTATGTTTGTATTGTTTTATATTATAATATTAGGATAATTGAGGGTTGACATGGTGTTGTTCTCAAAGGTGAAAAAAGGCCAACACATTTCAAGCGCAACTCAACTATTGACGAATTACATCAGAAAATTTGTCAAAGATTTGTTCTCAGAGGTAATGAATCTATCACTATGGTCACTGCAAGAATATGGTGCGATGATAAATATATTAGCGTGAAAGTAAGAGATGACAAAGATATAGAAATAGTAGTAGGAGAATTCTTCAACCAATTAAGAAAAGATTATTTAGAGTTGTACATGAATGATGCTGAAGCAGAGGATGTCACTTTACCAATGAGATCAGTTGAGTTGAATTATTCCCATAATGCATCGACATCTGTTGCTCCACTTGTTAATTTGTCTATGGAAGATGAAAATGACCCTACTTGGGTTATGGATGACGATATTGATGATGACGATGATGAAAATATCGCAATGGAAGATCGTCTTCTTGCCGAAAATGCTAGTGGTTCGGACAATGATGAGGATGATGGTGGAAGCGCAACTCAGGTACAAGTACATCAATCTTTTGTGGGGGAGGCTCAATTCCAACCACACGAGGACGCGGGGGAGCGATTGTTACCATAATAATCCGGAGGTGTGATATCGAACTATAGTTTTTTACATACATGTGTGGTTATTGTTTATGTATTTTTTTTATAAAAATGGGAAATTGCAAATGTAGGTGAGGGTAATAATAGTTTTTGGGATGGAATACCACATTACACATACATTGATTGGGATCATTTGAGTGAACAAGATTCTGGCAGTGATTCAGGTTTAGTTGAGGGGCCATGGATATTAGGGAATAAGTTGTTTGTTAAACATGAATTTGCATAAAAAAAAAAGAGGTGCAGATGGCAATCAAGTAGAACCTCATGAAGGAGCTTCAGGAAGCTATTGTGGTAAAAGTACGCTGACAAAGTTAAGCATGAAATGTAGTGCGCATGACCAGAATTGTCCGTAGAGGGTTAGGGTAATAAAACTAACGTACAGTGAAAGATGGATGGTTACCAAATGGGGTGGGATCACAATTGCTTAAATGATCACATTTCTCAGGACCATAAACAACTTGATGTTGATGTTATTGTTTCACTCATACTAGGTACGTTATTGGAGCAGATGATAATGCTATCAATTAATTATTTTATTATTATTGGTAATGATAATGTCACATTTTATATTATTAGGGATGATAAAGCATGATCCATCATGTTCAATTGGACTAGTCCAAGAGAGGATAACTCATTCTTATGGATACAAAGTTTCATATAGAAAGACATAGTATGCAAAACAGAAAGAAATAACAATTATCTATGATGATTGGGAGGAATCTACGCACTTTTGCCGAGGTGGTGTGACTATATGCTTCGCTTTTCACTAGGTTCTGTTTATCATATTCAAACAAAAGATTACTATGTGGGTCATAGAATCGTTCATGGAAAACGCATGTTTCACCGTATTTTTTGGACCTTTAGACAATGTTGTGAGTCTTTCAATTTTTGTAAACTGGTTATTCAAATTGATGACACTCATTTATATGGCAAGTACAAAGGAAAATTGTTGATTGCCACAGCTCAGGATGAAAATAATGAATGTTTGCCACTTGCATTTGCTATTGTTGAGGGTGAGATGTTGGAGGCTTGGGAATACTTTCTAGATAACATTCATGCTCATGTTACATAGAAGACAAATATTTGTCTTATTTTAGATCGACATCGAAGCATATTGTCTGCAGTTGAGAGGCACCATGGGTGGCAGCCACCGCATGCTTATCATTTGTTTTGCCTTCGCCATATTGCTAGCAATTTTAATCAAAAGTTCAGAAATGATAATTTGAAGAGCGCGGTTATGAATTTAGGTATGGTTAATAACTTCATGTTCCAATTTTGCATGTATTACTAAATTTTAATGTTATTTAATTTGTCTGCAGGTTATACTCCTTCTATTATTGATTTTCAGATAGCCTTGGCACGTTTTCATGATGTGAGTTATGTGGTTACAAACTGGATTGATAACATCCCCAAGGAAAAATGGACACATGCATATGATATAGAGGGACGAAGGTATGGATATACGACAACAAATTTGTCCAAGTCAATTAACAGGGTTTTAAAGGGTGCAAGAAACATGCCAATAACTATGCTGGTTAAACACACATATAGCAGATTGGTGGAATATTTTGTATGCAGGGGGCAATTGGCTATTAATGAATTGCAAGGTCCTCATCGTCATTGCAAAAATGTGGTTGCTATGTTGAAGGCCAATGAGTCCAATGCTACTTGTCATTATGTTTGTACATATAATGTTGAACAAACATTATTTGAGGTTGATGATGGGTATGACAAATCGTATTCAGTAAACCTTCTTGAGCATTCCGTCAGTGTGGAAAATTTAAGTGATTCAAGTATCCTTGTAGTCATGCCACAGCAGCCGCTTTACATGTTCGTCAGTCACCGGCAGAATATGTTGATCACGTATTCCTTATAACAAACCTGGTGAACGCGTACTCATTTCCATGGTAGCCAATTGGTAATGAGCAAGCGATTCCACCGAGTGCAGATGCAGTTCTCATACCAGACAGATATATGTTGCGTGCAAAGGGTCGTCCATAGTCAACTAGAATATGCAATGAGATGGATGAAATTGAAGGTAGTCAAAGGCGTACTAGGTGTGGTATATGCAAATTACTTGGTCATAACCGTCAAAATTGTCCTAGTCGCCCATCTACCTGATGATTTATTTATGTTGTTGTTAATGTTTTGTTGTTGAACTTATATTTCATAATTAACAAACCTCACGGTGAATCATTTCCATGTCAGTTATATTATATGATGAAATTAAAACATTAAAACAACCAAAAATGTTTAACAATTACATAAATAAACATAATCCTGGATATGAAATAAAATTAAAAAAATAGTCTATGAAGCAGGTGGCCACTGCTAATGACGCGCCTGACGATCTGGCAGTCTGCGTGTACCACGTCCACACGCATCTTGTGGAGCAGAAGAAGGTGGTTGCACATGATATGTCGCTGGAGTGTCCTCGATCGGCAGCTCTGGAGGATAGTCTGACTGGTGTGGTGAAAAATCAATTTGGCTATACATTTCCTCAATCGTTACATCATCCCACGACTGCAAACCCTGACTACTGCTCCCTGGCTGATCCTCGGAAGACATGGCTACTGGACTGACATAATACTCCGACTGGCTATTTGTGTCCATCAGTGGACCCTGTAGCTGATAATATGTATCACCCTCCACCTGCGTAGTCTCAAAATAGGTCTGCTAAAAACCATATTCATGACCTATGAGGGTGGCCTAAACCATTCACTCATGCGTGGTCTGGGTGCTTGAATAGGCTCAGGAACTTGTGGAATAGGTCGTCGACGACGTCCTAACCCTCTACCCTCTCTCGCACGAACCCAATGTCAATATAATTGTGGCTCCTCTGGAAGTTGGGTCAGGGGTGCCTCTGGACCTGCCTCCTCCACCTGAGCGGACTCTCTGAAAATAGCAATAAGGCACTTACTTCCTCGTGTACATAATCCAAACCGTGGATCCCAAATTGCTCAGCTGTGGTGACAAAATACAAATTCTACAAACCATCAACCTATAAATCACAACATATATATAAACAAAAATATAAGATAATGGTAAAAAAATGATTTTTGAGTAAATAACTTACACAACGTTCTAATTTGGCAGCCCGCTTCATCTCATATCGCTTGCCAGAAAGTCTATACCAAACAATGTACTCATGGTTGGGTGACATAAGACCATCTATTGTAGGAGGCACTTCAACATGTTCACCTCTCCTATTCCATCTCTGTATAAATTTTCTTAGCTTCCGAGCCCAATTTTCTTATGCTTTACCCGAAGGGTATAATCATGCACACCTTTTAATTTTCCAGGCCTGTGAGGTATTGGTTGATCCCGGCCAAATTGCCTCATTCATATATCAGGCTGAAAATACTCAACAATGTGAAAACAAATAATTGGTGTCCTAGACATCCACAAATGCTGTGTGTCAGGAGATGCACCCAAAAAATCATAATCTCCATAAGGTGTCCAAACCACATGAACAATTAAAACATATATACGAGTCAAATGCATATTAACATCCATTTTAAATAAATATATTTGATTAAAAAAATACCCCATCTCTAGTTAAGGTGTCTAGTCTGTCTCGATACCAATTCAATGAGTATATGCTGAAGCGACCTAGAGCATTAAATCTAATATACATATTCAACATTCAATCATTAACTGCAGTACACATCAATACATGGTGAATCAAATAATACAAAATAAACATACCTATGTCCGAAGTGGAGGTCTGGCTCAAACGGATCAGGCAAAGGGGGAGCAATTGGTGGAAATCTGAGCCATGCCCAAATCTGAAGCAAAATAGTGCAACCGTCAATGTATTTCCTCTTTGGGTCTGTACATTCGCACAACTGTCTAAACAAGTTTGCCAAAACCACAGACCCCCAGCTATATGTACCAATATTAGCAAAATCACCACCAAGTAAGGTGATATAGTGAAATCCTACTATACTCCCCCTGGATCTGTCACAAAGGATCCAAGATCTTAACATGCGAGTAATGTGAGCCTTCATGAAGTATATCACATTCTGAGGGTGACCAGCAACTGCAGACCATGAAAGATACACTTTGTCAAAATATGATAGCCGTAAACTGCCACAGGATAACTCAGTGGCCGCATTAGGGATGTTACCAAAAACTTCATTACACAATTCTGCCCAATCCGTGTAAGTCTGTCCAGTAACGACTTACCCACCAGTAGGCAATCCAAGAATACCTGCCACATCTTGCAAGGTAATTGTCATCTCACCCTGTGACATGTGAAAAGTGTGTGTTTTGGCCTCCAGCACTCAACCTTAGCACTGATAAGAACAGCATTAATCTGAAAAATAAAGGTGACTTATCGATTTATAAATTGGAAATACACTATGTATGAACCAAGTTTTTTGAACATTAAAATTTCTACACATTAAACATAACAATATTTCGTAAATTGATACCTGCATATACTGCATGCGAGTGACATGTATGAAACTAGCCTCAATCAAATATTATGCGACTAGGTCTGGAATATCATCGTGTCGGGGTCCACCACTAGGTCTACCTCCATGACGATTCTTTAACTCTCTCTTTGTTTCCTCATTCTAAACAGCCTATGAAATATGAGTTCGCTGTCTGCGCCTCCTAAGTACATCCCACCTATATGGTCCGGGAAGAACATGCATTGTGGGATCAATAAGCTCATGCTCATAGTCAGAACCAGAATGAGGTGACTTTGATGACGATGACTCAGCCATAATAATATGCTACACATTTTTTTTATAATCATATTATCATAATTTAATTAATTTGAAATAAAAATTATTTTTAAAAATTGATTATGTATGACTTAGATAATCATAACCTAGGTCACTAATTAATAATATTTTAAGCCAATAAACATATTACAACTAACAAACTATATCGCTTAAATTTTATAATCATATTATGATAATGTATTTAATTTGAATTAAACATTATATAATAAAATTGATTATTTATGTCCTTAATCATAACATAGGTCACTAATACTATTATAAGCCAATAAACATATTACAACTAACAAACTAAATTGCTAAAGTTTTATAATGATATTATGATCATTTATTTAATTTGAGTTTAATATTATTTAAAAAGATTGATTATGTATGACTTAGATACGTCCTTAATGATAATCTAGGTCATTGACTAATAATATTCTAAGTCAATATACATGTTATAACTAACTAACTATATCGCTAAAATATGTTTCAAGTAACTATTCCTAATATAAGTCACTAACAATTTCCTAGATCAATAATAATTTTCTAAGACAATAATATAATATATTTAATGTAATTTAAAAATCATATATTCAAGCAACACTTACTTCATTGATAGAGTTTCACTGCATAAAGCCTCCAATTCAAACAGAAAACTAGAGAGAAGTCAAACCAAAGTGCTAGAGAAAGGTAGAAGTTAAAAAGTGAAGATGAATAGTGAATTTTGGGTTTAAATAGGGCAAGAGCAAGGTCAAGCCTGGAGGGGGCGTGACTAGGAGCAAGGACATGCAAGGTGGGGGCGTGATTGTCACCAGTCACGCCTGGATGGGATGTGACTTAAAACGTCTGGCCTGGCCGAGATTGAGTGCTATAGATTAGAAATTAGTTTTAAAACAACCACAAATTTGTAATTTAAAAAAAATACAATAATTAAAATTTTCTTCCTACAAATAAGCTAATAAAAAACTCATTTTAGGTTATGAGGAAATTTATTTCATTTTTTTCTTCTTCTAGAAGTGTTTCTAGAGAAACTTACATTCAAATAGACCCTTTAGAGTTTAAATAGATTGCTGCTTCTGCTTTTACCAAGCATAGCCTTAGTGTGTTGCTTTTGTATGTGAGTTTGATAGGTATAGAGTATAGACACAAAGTTAGTTTAAGATTCATTTTTGTTAAGCCAGTTTAGGAGCAATGGGTTTGTCTTGTCTGGAGCTTTTGAATTAATTTCTTTCTTTGGGTGCTCATTTGTTAGGTTTTGTTATGGCCTTTATGGATTAGGAATTGGGAAAGTCTTTATACACCCATTCAAAGTCTAATGCACCCATATGGAAATAGTGGACTTCTGTAAAGACCCTTGGTTATAAAGCTTATACACCAGTTCACTCATTGTTGAAATTCCAATCCACGTGCACCTCCTCTCCTCTACGTCTTCTGCGACTACCACTCATTGGTGTTTTCCGAATTTGGTTGTTGCTCCGGTGTGGTTATAGGCTAATTTGTGTCTTGGTCATCGTTTCCACTATCCGCCGTGAGTGGTTCCTCCTTTTCGCCTTCTTTCTGGTTTTTGGATGGCACGGATTGGAGAATTTGTAAAGAGCATACGGATTGAGATATGCGAAGGAGGTGTACGGATCACACAATCCATATGAACTTTATGGATTGAGTAAACTATACGGTTCATACGGATTGACTAATCCGTATAAATCTTACGGATTACTCAATCCGTGTGCACTTTACGAATTAATCAATCCGTAAAGTTCATACGGATTGTGTGATCCGTATAAACCTTATGGATTGACTAATCCGTACGAACCTTATGGATTAAGTAATCTGTAAAGTTTTTTTAATTCAATTTTTTAAATATAATTATGAAATAATGGTAAAATAATTTGTTGCTTTTTTGGTTTTTTGACATATTTTAGCCTTTAGGAAGTTAATGAAATTAGAATACATAATTATATTGTTATATTAATGATAATAATAGTGATGCTTGGCTGGATGGAAATGTTTTGTTTTTCATATACATTATATTAAATAGAAATAGAGAAAGAGATTGTTATTGTATAGGGATCATGTAAGACTTAGGAACTATCATGTAAGACTTTAGTAGATGTTTTAAACTGATGAAGAGAAAGACTTTGGAAGTGTTATTAATGAATAGTTTATGCCTTATGAATTGAGGTTCGTAGTACACCAATATATACACATAGAACTGCTAAGTTGTTAGTGAATTATTGGATACCATTAAGACACGTTGATGGTTTGACTTGTGAGACACATTGGTTTTTTTTAATTATAAGCACATAATGATACTGAACATCATATATGGTCAGTTGTTGGTATTGTAATGTTGGCAAGTAGTTTTTTTTACAGTTTTTCACTTAACATCATATATGGTCATACCTTATACCTGTCAGCCTTTATATGCACAACATCATTGAAGGATGAAATCATTTGTGTGTATAACGAACAAAAAACTTATACTTAAGTTGATTTGATGGTTTGTTTGCTGATTTAAGGAAAATTATTTGAGTCTGTTAGATCTTGGCTGTTGAGTTTTTGAAGTTGCTTGTATATTTAGTAGTGTGGTATTATTTTTCATTGTTAGTTGGTTTGAAATGTGACACAATTAACCACTTGGAACCACAGGTTGTGGTGAAAACATTAGGATTGCGTCGGGCATTAGGGCGAGATGTAGACAAAGGAAGTGGTAGAGACGATTGTGGGAATGAAGAGCTAGCCCCTCAACCCCGTAGGCCTACGGTTTTGCAAGAAGACAACGACAAAGGGCAGTTATCGATGAGTATATTCCAGCTCTGGACCAACATGCAGGGGCTATTGTTCATCAGGATGCTCCTGTTCAGGACCGATGTGTGGAGCCTGATATCGCTGGCATGGATGATGCAGGTGATGAAACACATTCTTATCCAGGTGGCCCGGAGGACTATTCAGTGTTGACAAAGTACGCTGAACATGTCGCTCTTCGAGTGTAGGAAGGACAGGTAGTTTTATGTTTCCTTCATAACAAATTGTTTTTTTTTCTTTAAATGTAATTGTTGTATGATTAATACGTTTGCAGGAACGACCTAAGTTAAAATTGGCTTCCCATGGGATAAAAGTTCACAAATTTGGAAGGCCTACACCAGAGATTGAAGGATTGGTTGCTGGTACGGGCTTGACCCCTTTGATTTGCTGCTCAGTCGAGACCGGAGACAGGGGATTGCTCTCGACTTTCGTGGAGAGATGACACTCTAAGACAAGCAACTTTCATTTGCCCGTCGGGGAGTTGACTATCACCTTGGATGATGTCGCGACCCTGTTGCATGTCCCCATTGTAGGAGATTTCTTATCGTTTGATATGATTGATGTTGGAGGAGCTGTATATATCATTGTTGAATTGCTTGAAGTATATGCAGAGGAAGTTGGAGTAAAGATGGAGCAATGCCATGGGGCATATGTGCATTTGTCTTGGCTGTGAGACCTATATGCTGTGAAATGTCAGTCAAGGAAGTGGATTCTTGCAGACAGAGCGTACTTGCTTCATTTGGTTGGGTGCACCCTCTTTGCGAACAAGAGTGCCACACATATTCTTGGAGGCGTTTTGCGATCTAGACCAAGCAGGAGGATATGCTTGGGGTGCGGCTGTTCTGGTTCATATGTATTCTAATATTAACTAGGCATGTTAGCATCACGACAAACATCTTGCTGGTTATGTTACGCTATTGCAGGTAATTCCTTTCGTCATTGACATAGTTATACATTTCACAATAATTATTATAACTTTGATACTCATGCGTTGTCGTTGTCTATTAATTTGTAGTGTTGGATTTATGAGCATTTTCCGACTATTGGAAATGTCTCTACAGCGCACGACTACCAGGAGAGGCAACCACGAGCATGTCGCTGGAAGGTCGAGAAGGCATTACCCTTCAACACCTATTGTAGGCGACTGGATAGGTTGCTTATCAACGATGTGTGTTGGACTCCTTATGGCGATCATCATGCGCATAGAGAGTTTGACATAATATCGCTATTCTCTAGCTATATTCAATGTGGACCGGTAGTTGTTAGACTTTTTCCAAAGAGGGTGGCAAGACAGTTTGGATTTGTACAAGTTATTCCACAAAACCAAATCAATAAATCGCCATCAATCGATGAAGTCGATGAAAGATGGATACAGTTTGGCGATCACCTAGCCTCGACCACAGAGAAGGTTACGTATCCCAGTTAGGCAGTGTTTGGGTATCCTCATTAGTTTTTTCGTGTGTCTCATCCATTTATGACACCCCCACAGAGTGGTGATCTTGTTAGACACCCTCCGACTGAGAGTCAATCTATCCCACAACCTTCACGTGCACATAATGAGGACCCAACACCAGTGCCACCTTCATCTCAAGAGCCTCCACATGTTGTGGTATGAAACTGTCTTTAAAGTTTGTTTTGAATTTCATTTCTTTCAAGTCATAAACCAAATGTTATACACATTAATGGTTTTGTTATTGTCTCAGGGTGCATGCCAAACGCTAGTAGAAGGATTACAAGAAATGTTGGACCTGCGTATGGTCACTGCTGGAACCGATGCATACGTCGCAGTTGAACGTCTACTATGTATAGCATGTTCTATTAGAGAAGAAGGATGTGTGTATGTATGAGGAAGACGGGCGAGACACAGGCAGCAGATACATCATGGTGCAAAAGGGGATATCTGATACTTAGTTTGGAATGACTTTATAACTTTTATGGTTTTTTATTAATTTTTCTCAACACATTTTGATGGACACTACATTAGCATCCATTTATTTCACAAATGTATTATGTTTTTCGTCTTATGTTTTTCCGATATGATTGTGTAGAAAAAAGGGTCGTACATAGGGTTTAACTATCATCATACTTTGGAATACACTAAACATAAGAAAAGGTACCATAGCCCTTTGTCCACAACATAACAAAATAGTTATACAAAATGGCTATCAATAATGATAGTTGGCCAGTAAAAATGTCAAGGTCAGTCATGACTTAAATCGACATGGTTTGTACACATTTTCTTTAAATTAGTATACGATTGCATTCGGCCCATATAAGGAACCATCCACTCTTTTGCAACACTGTAACAATGTCTTGACCATAACAAAGCAGGTGGCGGTATAGGACTTCCATCTCTTAATATGACCTGAAAAAATTAGTAATATACGAAAAAATTAAAATTTGTTTCAAATATAGGCTAAACAGTATAATTGTTTAATCATGTACCTGCACAAAATGGTTACAAAAAACATGATCAATACATAACATGCGATGAATACGAGTTCTCTAGGCGGTTAACTTCTTAGAGGAAAGAACGTCATACTTTGTTGGAGAGATAGAGAAACGAGAATGATGTTATATCTTGATGCAATTATGTATCCCAAATCCGTAATATTCATCCATTTATCAATGGTTACCTGAACGTAACAATAAAACCCATGCAAGTATAAGTAAATCAAATATGAATTCAAAGAACTGGTGTAACAAAATAGTTTACCTTTGACAATCCATCAACAAGTAACGACCGTTTCAAGTGCTCAAATCGATCAACCCCACCAAACAACACAATGTATTCATTAGACCATTGTGAAAGTTCTTTTAACAAATGATTGTGTACCAATGACCAAGATTCTTCGCCATATTCGAGCAACGCAGCAATTACACGGTACCCACAATTACCATCAGCTTTAACATCGATAATGTTTAGAATGAAATCATGCATAGATGTATGAAATTGATCTAGCATAGCAACTTTCTCTTTGTCTGAGTCTCCTGGATCGATGACGAGGTCGACAGTTTTTGACCTGAACAACTATTCTGCACAGAATGTAATTCGTCGACATACTCCCAGTACGACGGATCCCGCTTGGTTGATCTTGCATGTTGTGATACTTTCTTTGGAGCACCTTTTGTTTTTACCTTTATAGGAGGAGAACACATTGAATTTTTGTCTGGAAATGTAAGTTCTTTCAGTTTTGTCTTTAGAGTAACTTTGCCACACAAGTCAAGTGTTTTAAAACGCTTAGATATGACTTCCATCTCTTCAGTTATACGCACCTCGCACTGATCTAAGCCTTGATCTTCGAAACTTAACCTCCTCCAAAAATCATGAACTATCTCAAGTGGTATACTCCCAACAACATACTTAGCTAGTTCACATGCACAAGGCAACCCATGCGTTGTTCTCATTGCAAATCCACATTGAGCAGGACTCTTGCCCACATAATGGACTCGCTCATATTCCGCTGCTATTTGGTTTAATGCATACCTTGACACCATACCAATCAGTCGTTTATACAACGTTACTTTAAACACATGACCAACCACATGTGTGCTCCTCTCCAAAGAGGCCTTTATGTCACTATGTTGCAAGGTCAACATATTGTTCATTGCATCCCATACACTACAAAGATCTCCAAGGCTATTTTGCAAAAGTTTCTCTAAGGTCCAATGGGCGGACTCTACCCTGCAGTTCATAAATCAAATGAGCAACAATCCCCCAAATCTAGGTTAATCAATTATCAATTAAAACAAATTTAAAGATTTTCGCACTTGTTAGTTGTCGTGTTACCCAAATGCATGATTTGTTTTGTCCAAGCTTCTACAAATTTTTCTTTGTGTGGATTCAACCATGTGTCTTTCACATAATCAACAAAAGTTGGCCATCATGAACACACAACTTCAAACTTCATTAGACAATCATCATATTGATTCTTCGTTGCACAGTCCACAAGACTCCCCCAAGCTTCCATCACATACTCCCATGCATTACTCTGTCGGATAAATGTTTTACATTTTGCCTTGACATTATTGTCAATGTGAAACCAACACAATAAATTCGCTAACCCAAGGAATACATTTTTCACCGCATTCATCAATACATAATCTCTATTAGTGACAATGACCTCTGGGAAAAACTGACTTTTCATAAAAATTTCTCTAAATCGTTCTAGTGCCCAAACAACATTGTTTATACGTTCGGCTTCTAGATAAGCAAATGCAGCTAGAATGTCATCCTAGTAGGAGTCACACCAACAATGTCTAGTAACGGAAGTCTGTACCTGTTTGTTTTATATGTGTTGTTCAGGAAGACAACATGATATGTATTGCTCAACTTCATTGCATCCGGATGTGCCTAAAATAGGTCACGTATGACATTGTCATCCTTCACTTTATGCCAATGAATATACATATCGCGTTCAAGAAGTTTCATTAATTGTTGTATTTCAGTATTACCTTCTCTAATACGTGTACGGTATGTATATCTTGCATTGATTATTTGCCTCAAAGATGTAGAATTATTGGGATTGTGTTCCTTCAAGGTCAACATATATTTTTTGGTTTCACCATCGACCTTGTCATATCAGCAACAATAATCTTTTCATCCTCTGTTAGTCAACCAGCATACGGGTATCCACATAAGGAATTGGCCAAAGCATGATTATGAGTACCACATAATAATTTCACCATCTACCCTTCACCTCTCGGAACTGGTTTGCCTCGAAGCTTAAACGTACAATTACATTTCCTAGTGCTAGTCATAGTAGGTACCATATCTTTATTGAATGCTCCGTACTTTCCACTCCTTTCACAATCGATTAAAACAAATGATGTCCTTCCTTTCTTTCCATTTGACATGTCCGACCTCATTATGACAGCTACAAAACCATTCTCATATGCAACAATTCGAGCCCATTTTAATACATCGTCACGCGAAGGAAACATCTACAAAAGTCGATAATAAATGTTTAACTTGCATAAAATATGCATTAAACAACTTTAACCAAATTCAAAATAATATAAATACCTCAGAAGTCAAAAAGGCTGCAGAACAATCTACTGAACATTTATTATTTTCAAACGCACTAGCTTCATCTCCAAAATCTTCATTCATATTTATTTCTTCAGACATAATACTGTCATACATTCACTCATCATTGTCCATCTTAACAAATGATAATAAATTTAAATAAGTGACAAATAAAACACATTAATATCTATTTCATCAATTTTAACTAAGTTTTTTTTATGCAAATAAAAAAAATGTATAGGAAAACAAACTATCCAAGTAATGCATTCCCATAAATTACAACTAATATCTATTTTCACCTACATATTTTCTTAATAATTTAAATCATTTTTTAATAATTATTTAATAATTTTTAAAACATTAATTATGGCGTATGGATTATGCAATCCATATGGGCTATATGGATTATATAATCCGTATAAAACATACGGATTACCTAATCCATAAATGACAAAAACCTTATCTCAGCCCCCGACCACCACACCACCACCACCATGCGCTCCGATGAACCCAACAACGATAATAGCTTCCACGAGTAGCTAAAACTACCCACTTAAACAACAAAATCACCTACGCAGAAAACACCATCATAAATCCATTTTCAAACACCCACAATAGCTAACATCCTATGCACCATGGCCTTGCTTCCAACTCTTTATAATAAGTGAGGGTATTTTTGTCATTTTAATTTTTAGAATGATGTTTTAGACTTTGCATGGGTGTATAAAGACCATCCCTTAGGAATTTAGGATGTGGGCCGATGGATGCCAGTGTCTTGACACAAGAAGTTTTGAGAGAGATTAGACTTTTTTCCTAGGCTTCCAATGGTCGCTTGTTTTAATTATGAGCTAATTTTCTGTTTTTTTTGTTTCGTTTATTCTTTTGTGGATACTATAGTTGGAATTCCTTGTCCCCTTTTCGTACTTTCATCTTTTTCTTAATGTTCTATCTCTTTTGATCTTCTTAAGAAAAATTCAATAGGCATATGATACAAGCTGTAATTTTGTTGGAATTTTTAGTTATATCCATCACTGCACTTTATGTTCTTGTATTATCCTTGTGTTAATCTGTTTATAATAATAATTAGTATCCATTGTTATTTGAGTCTTACTGGTGCAAATATTTGCTTTGCTTAGAACATTAGAATATCTTACCAATAAATACAATTATTAAAAAAAAATGTAACGACTATTATAAAATTGAAGCTTTGATGAATAACTAACATTTGTTCATGCGAAGTTACTTATATATAAAAATAAATATATAAATTTGTAAAAAATTAATTAATAAAATTGCTTGATATAATTATCCTATCATTTCTTATCAATACACTAAACAATAAATTAAGAGGAAATACCATACTAAAGCATTTAAAAAAAGTTAAGAGGAAATATAACAACTTGTCATATCCAACGTGGATTATGATGACCCTTATCATTCAGAGAAAAAAAAAAAAAATTGTAACCCTTATCAGTTATTATCACTGTTAGAGGCTTAGAGCATCCTCATTTATATTTTCGGATTTGTATTTCCTTACCTTTTGATGTTCTGTTTTGAAAAAGTTCATGTCATGCAACAAGAGAGAGAGAAATTTTGTATGTTTTTTAGTGTATTTTTTTTTATAATTTTTTATTGGTTACATTAAAATTGTAAATATATTTACGATTTTTAATTTTTTTATTATAGCTTTAAAGTCATAATTTTTTTTGGATCTAAGTCGTATGACACTTTTTTTAGTTCATTTTTTAAATTTTTTTTATTTCTTAATTGTTTTATTTTTTTTAAATTTTGTTTAAGTTTTTTTAAATTATAAAAATTAGTTTAATTTAATTATTTAAAAATACAAGTAGTTTTAATTTTTGTAATTTGATTTAATATTTTGTATGT
>PYAF01004583.1:28025-64776 GCA_007407185.1 Glycine tomentella | reverse complement strand
ATACAAAATATTAAATCAAATTAAAAAACTGAAATTACTTGCATTTTTAAATAATTAAATTAAATTAAATTTTATAATTTTAAAAATTTAAAGAAAATTTTGAAAAAAATAACGAAGAAATAATTTTTTTAAAAAATAACCAAAAGAAATTATATAACTTAGAAGTCATATAAAAAAATAGGTTTACCACTTTTAAAGTCGTAAAAAAAAAAGAAAACAATATTTACAACTATAGTATAATCAATAAAAAATAAATTATAAGAAAAATATACTAAAGTCGTTACTGCTTCAATTAGAAAATAACAGAACTTATAATTTAAAATAGTGAAACCTGTTATTACTTATCCTATTTTGATAATTTTTTAAAAATTATCCCAAATGCTAATTAATTTTTTTTTCCCATTCGGTTAAAAGGTCTACCGGTGTCCCTATTATTGCCCTTGATTACCCCGCCACCAACGTAACGAATCCTTCCCCACTCACTGCAATTACAATCACCGCCACCACTTCTGATTCTATCACCATGTCTAGGGTTTCTTCGAATCCTTCTCCTTCACGCTTAGTCTCCATGGCTTCCACCGTCAGAGCCTACGCGCTCCCTATTCTTCTCTTCGCCGGAGCCATGTTCTACCAGCTCTTCCTTATTCCCAATGCCTTTCCTCCTTCTCATTACAATGGTAGCTAATTCCTTTTTTTCTTCTTTTATATTTTTTTGTTTAATTGCACTTTTATCTCTTAGGTATCACAAATGTATGATTTTAGTCCCTTAAGTTTTATTGTGCTAATTGGGTCCCAAAGGTATCGCAAGTATGCAAATAATCATAATTGAAATCTGGGAACTAAATCGCACATTTGTGATACTGGAGACCCAATTGGCACAATTAGATACTGGGTGACTAAAAGTGCAATTAAGCCCTTCTTTTTCTCTCTAGTGAAATTGATTTTTATTTTCTTCTCTTTGTTTTGGTGATTGCAGTTCTGCAAATTGAGAGCTATAGTTCAGTCGAGAAAGTGAAGGAGGCCTACGACAAACTTGAATCTAAATGGTAATTCAGTCATGTCTCTTTCGATTAGGTTATGGAGTGCTTTCATCGTCGTTTTGCATTTGACAGTGTTATCTATGAAATATACTCTAAATTTATGTACATACTCCTTTTTCTTTTCTTATTTTCAAAAGATAATCTAAGCACACACATAATCTTTTATTTGCAAATGGTTTAAAGTTGCATTGTCATTACAGAATTCGCCATTCCCAACCACAATTTGAAACACTGATTTATGAGCATAAAGGAGATTCTTATTCACTGCCTGAATGATTTGGAACATCTAGTCTTAAAAA
Organism: Glycine tomentella; assembly: GCA_007407185.1. Lineage (NCBI taxonomy): Eukaryota > Viridiplantae > Streptophyta > Magnoliopsida > Fabales > Fabaceae > Glycine > Glycine tomentella. Next base: position 63,437 of record PYAF01004583.1, on the reverse strand, counting down.
GTGTGTATGGTGCAAGACAATGGGGCTGCTTAGATAAACTTCTCTATAGACACTTCTAGGAGAAGAAAATAAGAAGGAAAAATAAAATAAGTTTCTTTATAAGTTAAATTAGCTTATTCATAAGCTAATTTGTAGAAACTCTCTCACATTAGCTTCTCCAAAATTTGATTTTTAACTTATGTTAACTTACGGAAAACTTCATTTCATTTTTTATGTTTGTGCTGTTGGAGATGAATAGTGGCTAGGTTAGTGCTCAGTGCTCACTATACTTAGCTTGGGTACTGTAGTCAGCTATTTTATATTTTATATTTTACATTTTTCTTTTGTTTATTTATTTTTTAATCTGGTCATTTTACATGGGCCATGGGTGGGATTAGATCTTTTTATGTGTTAGGATTTTTTTATTTATCTTTTGAATTGGAGTCTCTATACCATGTAATGGAGTTTAATGGGCTATAATACGGTAGCTAAGATTCTTTTATCAAAATAACTGAAAGAAAGAATGGTGATTTTTGTTTATCATGTAGTTTGTTGAACATGTTGGCATGTATTAATTGGATCTGAATGTGCTAATTTTTTTGTGGAGCATTTTCTGTGACATTTTATCAGCATGCCATTTATAGTCTTATGAAATTAGTTACATTGTCTTTCAGGAATTCTGCTGTGGAAGTTTTTGATATTCATGAGTTTTTAAAGGTGAGTTAAGTGGCCATTTATTTATCAAACTATCTTGTCTATCAGTCAAATTATTGTATGGTGCACTTAATCCTCCTAAGAACAAAGGTCATCAATCCATCCTTTATGTTTAGATTATTTCTGGATGTTACTAAAATCTTCAAAGAGGAACAACTACATGGTTACTTGAAGCGGGGATCTATTAAATATGGCTTAAACACCCTGATCAGGACCATCCTACTTGGTTTATACTTTGTTCAATTGAAGTTTTAACTTTTAAGTTTATTGTGTTGGTTTCATGATTCAATCTATTTTCTTAGGACCAGTTTGATTCACATTCAATAAATTATACTTTGATACTTACAAACTAGAGACTGTTGAATTCATCTGAATGAATCCCATCATCATGGTTTTGAAGCCTCAAATCTGCTTAATCAGATAAACAACTACTGCCTTGACATTGTGAAGTGCACTTGCCTTAATATGTTTTTGCAAACACTATATTGGAATGATGTGAAGAAAGGTGAGCTTTGTTTATATATGAGTTTTTCAAATGTATGTTTGAAGTAGGGTCTTTTCGCTAGCTTAATGTGAATTAGTGTGTTGGAGGAGCCAGGGTTTTTTCAGTAAGAGGAAGCCATTGTGATTAAATTCTTTCTGCATACTAAAGTTGATGGTCCTTGTTTATATTGGTTTATGGAGAGAGTTACTCTGAAAGAAAATGATATTCAGGTTGATTAAGTGTCGAAATTAGATATCTTAATCTAGGTTATCGATAGCTGCGGAGCGGGCATGCACCGCTACAATGGGTAGTGTAGCAGAGCGCTTCACTATTGCGGTCGTTGCACCCGCGACAGGCGAGTAGCGGAGCGCCCGTGATCGCGGATGACGAGGCCACTGTTTGGTTTGCGAGACCTAGGTCGAAAATACGCTCAGTATTTAAAGGGCTGGGTTACGTTCTTGTGCGACTTGCGTTGACTACTTCTTTGTGCGACCTTTGTTCACTCCGACGGTACCTGCTCTAGCCAGCAGCTCTTCCTTCTCCGGCGGTTCTTTCTTCTTCTCTGGCGGCACTTTGTTCTCCTTCTCTGTCGAGATTCTATTTTCTTACTTTCTTTCTCTTCCTTCTCTGGCGGCCCTTTCTTCTTCTTGCGGCGTCAGCGATGGAGAACGCACGGCTCTTTCTTCTTCTTCTTGCGAAGAGAGGAACGAAATAAAAGAGAGTGAGAACGTGCGGGCTTATGGAGGGGTGCTTGAACGCGTGGCTTCGATGGGATTTTGGTGACCACATGGATGGTGGAGATGAAGGGGCCTTAATGTGGATGAAGGATGGATGGGAAATGGTGGGCCTAAACAATGGCTAGCAGTCGCAGATAAGGGGTTAAAATAGGGCAAATTATTTTGCTTAAGAGTTTTTATTGTTAATGATAATTAGTGCATGAATTTTTATTTATATTTCTGTTTTTAGCTTATATATTTATATTATAAATTTTTAATACATATATAAAAACATTAGAATAGCGGTCATCCCGCTATCCGCTATCCCGCTATCCCAGTTTTGAGGGTGGCCGCTATGCTCTGCTTCGCTATCTGGGATTGATAACTGTGATCTTAATGTAACTTGTAGTTGAAGTTAAAACATCATTCAGTTAGTCCCTTTCATGCAGCGGTTGAACCTTGGCATGCAATGTAACTCCCCTGAATAGATATGCTGAAAGCCTGAAATTGATTTCTATTAAAAAATGTTGAAATGTATTTAACATGTGATACATGAACTTCATGTGGTTATTCTATAAAAAAACCTAGCAGGTTGAACCCTGGCATATAATGCAACTATTGTGAAATTGATAATTTGATATGTAGAAACTGTTTTGGATATTATAACTTGTAAGCATGTTATAAAGGGATGGGATTGCATTCATGGAATGAGATTGTGGTATTCTATTTATAAATTTTATTTATTTTTCCTACCATATGCCCTGGGTACTATAATATGGTTTCATGTATTACAATTGTTCTTTATTTGATGGTTGTCGATTATGACTCTATGTAATTTGCTTTGAGAGCATGATTTACAGATTCGATATGCTTATGAGTTGCTGACAAATCCTTTATGGAAAAGAGACTATGACATATTTGGTATTGATGAACAACTAGTGAGTACTTTCTTTTGCATCCTTTAAAACTTGTCTCTATTTGTAAGACCTGTTCTGTAAATGTTTGTCTCATCCCTGATTACTATCATCTCCAAATGCTTTAATTAAATGATATAATTTTACGATGGTAGCATATTCTTGAGAGTGCCAGCAAGCGTTATGCAGGGAAACATATTTCAGAATTGGATTTCCCTTTACTGCAGGCCCCCTCTGGTTAGTCAAAACATTCATCATATGTAATAGAAATTTTATTTGAAGTTTTTCAATGAATTTGTAACGTGGAAATCCTTTTATTGATGCATGCATCATTTGTTTACCTCTCAGGATCTATAGATCATTCTTCTAAAGTCATTACAGCTAGTGACTTCCAGTATATATTTCCAGATGCTAAGCCATGGCTAATTCAGGTACACATGCTGATATATTGTAATAAATGCGATCGTAGTCTAACTTTCTAAATTATTGTTGTTATTTTTAATTCATTTTGTTATAGAACTAAACTAACTGTAGTTTACCACTAATAACCTCCGTAACTACCGCATGAAATTAAAATTCTTTTCATTTAAATTATATTTAATTGAATGAAAATCTAAAAGTTTGCAAAATTGTGTTGACTGTTAACTTTTGTACTTTTCTTTTCATATTTCTTGATGCCTCAACTGTTGGTTTCTATACTTGAATCTGAGTACTTCACTAATATTTATGGGAATATGTACAGATATATACTAGTGAGGCATACTAGTTGATCCTAAAATTTTGATTCAAATCTTACCATTACCTGGCAAGCTAATAAATAAGGAAAGAATCAAATCTGATTATAGTAAACATTCCCTCTCAAGCTACAGCATATGTTTTAGATGTATTGAGAATGTTACATATGTCAGCTATCCTAGGATCCTGTAAGGATTTAGTTCTCCTGTCTTCAAGTTGTTCCTTAGAGCTCACAAAAGTAGTCTTGATGATGCCAAGGGAGATCTTCACTCTAATGAAGTGACAATTAATTTTTATATGTTTAGTACTCTTGTGTAAGATATGATTTGGAGAAAAGCTGATTGAAGCAAGTTCCATGGAACCTATCTCCCAAACTCACCCAAACTCAACTCTTGAAGCAAATGCTTTAACCATAAGAGTTCACAAGTCATATTGGCCATAGCCCGATACTCTACTTTTCTACTTGATCTTCCAACCATAGTTTTCTTCTTATGTTTCCTCTTCCATGAGAACAAGTTCCCTCCCACCAATGAGAACACAGTAGCCTATCATGGATTATCTATCACTAGCATTTACTGTCTGTTCTGCATCTGTATATCTAATGATGTTAGCATGACTCCTATCTATTGATGTATCTCAAGATCTAAACAACTGCATTCCAATGACTATCACATGGTGAATTGAGAAATTGATTGACAACACTAACAGGAAAGACAATGTCTGGTCTAGTCATTGGGGATAATTTAACTTCCCATCAGGAATATACTAGCAATGTATTTGTCAATAGTCCATCTGATTTAGCCCAACTTAGGGGTGCACCAGTGAGGAGAGTAAACTGCATATTTTTAGTCCTCTGAAAAGGGGGAGAGGGAGACCAACAAGGAAATCCAGGGAGAGGGGTTTCAAGGTAAATTATATCTCTGAAAATTTAGTCTTTAATCGAGTCAAATGGTGTATTGCTAGTGTACAGTTAGTCTGTATTGTATGGCAGTTAGTTATTTAGTTATTACGTAAGCTGTTTGTCACTTTCACTAACCAACTTCAGCGTTCTATACATAGGTGCCTCTTTGTAATGTCTTCATAATTTAATAATATTAAATCTCTTAGTCTCTTAATTCCCTCTTTGTTCTCTGATTATGTAAGCTGTGTATTGCCTAAATGGCTTAATCACAAAGGCATGTCTGAGGTGCTAGAGGCATGTACCTCAATGAAGTCAAGTGGCTGCACCTTAAGCCATCAAGAGGTGCTGACTTCTTCTGCTTCCTCACTTCAGCACCTTAACCATGCCTTTTCGAACATTTTGCTATTCTGCTTCAAACTTAGAAATTGGGAAAGCCAGATGAAATTCAATGTAATGCATTTTTTTATTTTATAATATCGGAACATTATTTCACCAAAAGAATTGTGGCAGTATATTTGAGACAATATATATTGGTAAATGATTTCCTTTCCATCATGTCATTTGAATTGAGGACTTGGAAACTGGGTCATATTTGATCACATTTTTAAATTTGAAAGATATGCATTAGTTTTCTTCATTTCTTAGTAACATGCGGTCTCTTGAAAGATAGATTTGATTGATCTTTCTTGTAAAGAGTTCGTATCACCATTCTTGCCTGATTCCATAATCTTTATCTATTTGATTCTTTTAAAAAATGAACTTGAAGTAGATGCTGAATGTATCTGTATCAGTTGTATTCATCAGGGAGTGAACGTTGTGCTCAATTTTCCAAGTCATGGAATAAAATTGGTATGTTACTTAAACTGAACTCCTGGCATAATTTTTTTTCTTTATGCACATGATATATTGGTGTGGAAATGTTATCCTTTTCTGCTTAATAGCTTTTAATTTTCTTGAGTTAATCTTTACTTCTTTAGGTTTTTAAATGGTATTGCTAGAAAAGGGAGAGAAATTTCCTTCTAACAAAGATGAAAATTTATGTGAGAAATATGCAAGCTTGTTTCATAACAAGGAGATGTTTGTAGATTTGGGGGTATCCCCCCTTATCTATGTTTCTGTCTCTCTCTTTCTTGGAAGTTTTTTTGGACAAAATAAAAGGCTTCGTGCTAGTCTCTCTCTTTTTTTTTTGGGCAGTGTTTCCTTTCATAAACAGAATTAAATTTATGGTGCTATTCTTTATATATTACATGGACTTAATCTAATTGATAAACAAGCACTTTGTTATATTGTTCACCAGTTTAAGGATAAGTTTATTCTGATTATTTCCTCTTCTTCTAGCTTCTTTATTGGATGTTTTTGCATACATTGGTATGGTGGAACTTGGTGAGAAGGAGCTCGCCATATACCTTGCTGATAGAAGATCAACAGGAAAACCATTTTTTAGAAATGGTATGTGCTGAATATAATTGAATTTTTGTTTCTATCTTTTTCTTTTTGCAGGATCTCTATAAAAATATGTCTATTCCCAGGTTTAATTAGTTGTTTTGTTTGACCCTTCTGTTATATAATTGTAGAATAGTCCAATATAGGGAGCATTCTTTACAAAACTGGCAATTATAATTTGTAAATTCATTGTAAAGATTGTCCTGTTTTACCCAAATCAGACTAGTTGCAGGTTGCTTGTTAATTCTTAGTGTGTGTTTTTGTCTATACACACTTATCTATGTATACGTGTGATAAACCAGATTTGTTATTGATGGTTTCCTTCTATGTTGATTTTTTTGGTATATGTTGATTAAAGATAAATACAAGATGATGTTGGCCTTATAATCAACTTAAAAGAATAGTTTAATTTTTAGACTAAAAGCAGTGACTGGCCCAATTTTGTTTTTTTTGCAATGCGAGAAAACACACAATTACATAATTGATATTCCATAAAATACAAGAAAATTTTCAGTACATTGCTTCTCAATTAAATCAAATTTAAAGAAACTAAGCACACTAAATTCAGTAAATGATACATAGATATAGTCTCATGTGAAGAGAGTTAATTTAGAATGTGAAGACAAGAGGTAAAAGTAAATCAGAAGAATTAAAACTGAGTGGCTACTGGCTACCTTGGCACCCATAAAAGCAATTTGCAAATTTGAAATAATCGATAATTACTTCAAGCAACACGAAGGAAGATGCTGTCAGTGTCACACTGCTGCAAGTCCACAAAGCCATTAATTTATCCATTGTAAGGTGACCCATATACACTAAGTTTGGAATGGTGATGCTTACCAAGCAGTGGCACTCAATGCGTACTGCCCATAGCGGTTTCTACAAATTTGAGAGAAAAAAAATCCTTTGCCATTGATAAAATAAAACATTGGGAGAACCACACAACAAGCTAGTCACTGTAGTTGCACAGCCCAACACCTAATAAACCACATATTAGAGTCCCACACTTCCATTGTGGTACTCAAGTCCCATACCTTGCAATTGGATCCTCACTGCCACTACTCACGATTCAAGAGCCGTTACTTCCTACTTTGGTGGTGCCATCCATCACCCTGGAGCTGTCATTGAGGGTACTTGAAAGTTCAAACTAATACAGGAGTATACTGAATAGTGAATAATTTTCTGTTGATTAGATTGACTTGGGCAATGCTCCAAATCTAGCAGATATATGATGTAGATATCCTATATCCCGTGATACATCTAACTTCCCTAAATTATACCTATTTAATACAAATAATATATAATTACAGAATCAATCAACAAGGCTTTTAGTTGCTAAGAATTGGGCGTTTGCCTTTGCAGCTGAGAAGATTTTTAAAAGAGGAATTTAGGAATTTGGGAGGTGAAAGTCAAATGTTGGATTTCTTTACGATTTGAATTACCTGATCAATTGGGCAAAAATTTGTTGAGAATGTAGGGGCGATGAGATGTTATGTCATTGTATTTATAATAGTAGTATAAATTTTTTGATGAGTTGAGCATGTTCCCTTAACACCTACCAACATAGGTAAACAAGTATAGTATGTCATCGAGTGTTGTTACTAGAAATGTATTATCAGATAAAGGGTGAAGTTCTAGAAAATGGCTTTCATTCTACTTGTCTTACAAATGCTTTTTTTGTGCTTTAAATGGTAAATGGCTGTTTTAAATTTTAGGTGATAAAGATCACATGTGCCTTGTCTTGACCTATCGAAAAAATTTATCCAGGAATTCCATCTCTTGTTGCCATTCCCGCAGGATGTCGATCTTCTAAATGTATTAGTAGGTGAGTTTTATCATAAAACCAATGGTTGATTTGAGGACAGACAATTAAAATTTTGTAAATCCCTTTAACTTTATTAACATAGGGTAATTTGCATTTAACTTGGATTATTAGGTCATTACACATTATTATCATGGGTTTAGTCTACTTGCATAAGTCATATTCTACTACATGGTATTACAATACTTTATTTTCCTGTGTTAGGTTTGATGGTGAGCTTACTGTTGACAAGGTTACAAATTGGTTTGCAACAATTATACTGGCTTTACCTCAAATTAACTACTACTCTAGGGAATCACTGGTAATTTGTCTAAACTCCGAAGGATCATTTTCTTTTCTGTAAATGTGTGGTAGGGTTCTTTTGTTTTTCTATAGCATATATTTAATATAAGGAAATTCCTTGAATAATGATCATGGGTAAGGGATTGATATAGTATAATGTTGGGACAGTTGGGTATGAACAAGCTTGATTTTATCTCCTTGTCTAGGTTCCCCCCCCCCCCCCCTCTTGAATTTCTGACAGAATATTTTGTTTCATTCATACACCTTGCCCATTGGATGCAGTTTTGGCCATTCAGTTAGTGACCTGTGATAGAAAGGATAGGTCCTTCAATTGAGTTGGTTATGGATAGAATACAACTATAAAAGTCTCTAGTTTGGATGCCCTCCCTGACTCTTCAGTCTTCACCTTCCTTGACAGCCCAAATTCAGGAAAATATGAACACCTTTCTTTTTTATTGCCTTCTTCGAAGCTTCTCTAGGCACTGTAGCATAGGCCTTTTGCTGCTCAATGAAAACCTTGTGTAGATCTTTAAATTTCCTTTACATTTCCCCGTCAACCTCACAAAAAGATGTATTGTTGATTTATTTCCATGGTTGACCTCCGAGTAATAAAACCAAATTGCTTCTCTGACATATGAATCTTGTCTTAATCTTTGATCAATTATTCTCTCCCATATATTCCTAGTATGGCTATGACGGTTACAGTTTACCCTTTTGTAGTTGTTGGTGGTATAGTTCTGTGTGTCTCCTATGACCAAATTATTCATCATTAAACAGTCAAAGTGTTTCTCCTTTAATCTAGTCTTACTTAAACCTTATTACCAAATTATTCAGCATTAAACAATCACATTTGTCCATGTCATAAAGATTCAACAATATTTTGTGTTAGAAGTTGACTGCCTAACACAACAGTAATCACTTTATTTGTCACTTATTCATTCAATAAATGTACGCTATTTACCATTTAACTGTTTTGTTTCCATTTTTCTAAAATAAAGACTTCACAAACTCAGATGTAACTAATAATATTGTTTTATTAGACTTTTGGTTAAGTTGTTTTATCTATTTCTAGTTGAAAATCTTTATATTGAACACTATTTATCATCTATATGATATAACTAACAAACTAACTAATGTACCCTGGTGCCAGAAGGCTCCTAGCTATGTTATATTTGAAGTAATTTTTCGTTGCTTCTATATCTCACGATTCGATACAAATTATGATTCATGATTTAAAAATTAGCTCATCAGTTCACAATTTGAATCACGATTTGATAACCTTTGTCCAATGTAATTTACTTGATTTGCTTTTGGAATATAAATTGTTTATTGTGAGTTTCTATGGTTACTAAGGGTATTTGAAACTAACAAAATTTCAGGTGCCAAATTTTCTTGGTAAAACTAGCCTTCATAAGGTACTATTACCTTGCTCTTATATTATTTTCCATATATTGCTTTCTGATATTTTCTTCCATGATTTTCTGAGCATAAATATTGTTTTTAGATGCCCCTTGATTGAGTAGATCTATACTTGAATCTATCTGTTTTAATTAACTTTTGGTTTTTGTGGATCATGGCTGATAGGTAAAAGTAATCTTTTTCTCAAATTCTGGTGAGCGTGCTGCTCCATTTATACGACAAGCAGCTAAAGACTATTGGGCTTCTGCTTCATTTGCTTTCATTCTCTGGCGAGAAGAGGAATCTTCCTATTGGTGGGGAGCGTAAGTGATAATTTTCAGAAAATCTGAATCAGGAAACATTATTCTGTTTCACTTTTTCTATACAGAAGATGGTGCTATGACTGTTGTTATATTCACCAGCTTATTGATTCATTGCTTGATCTGGTATTAAGTGTTAAATTTCTTTTGTTTTATCTGTTTTTAAATGTCAGATTTGGGGTGGAATCTGCACCTGCTATTGTATTTCTTAAAGACCCAGGTGTCAAACCTGTGGTTCACCATGGTCTGTAACATCTTTGTCATACTAACTCAGAACATACTTTTGCTCTTCCATTGAACTGACTATCTATGCATTGTGTGCTGCAGGTTCAGTCAACAATTCATTTTTTTTGAATTTGATGGAAAGTAATAAAAAGCAAGGTATATGCAAAATTATTGTAATATTGTTTGCATTCTCATGTTTGATATCTGTAATTTTTTCTAAATGAAAAATTCCGTGAGTATAACGTTTAAAGGTGGGTTAGTTTCAACTGATTTTAGTTATAGATCTAATCTTTAAAATAGATGGAATTAACTTCTAAGTTAATTTGAATAAACCAAAGATTTTTGGAGAATAAATATGATACTTTACTCCTGTATGAAAAATACATGCTAAAACTTTAGGTTAAGAGAACTTTGGTATCTAGTTTATCATAAAGAGAAATGACAAAAAAACTGAGAGGACCATGATTATGTAGGCAAATGACTTTTGACTAATTTTTGGATTTATGTCCTTAACACATGTAGCTTGGACCATAACATTAACCCAAACTGTTTGTCTGTTTAGATACTATGTGCCTTCGGGGCATGTTATCCATTTGTGACTAGGAACCACAAAGTGATTACTGACTATTTATATCCACTTATATTATCAACAAACACAGCCCCTTGAATGTGGTGGCGAATTCTTTTGATCTTGTAATAGGTGTATGATACTATACTATCATCATTTGAGTTTGAGGTATTTCATGGTAGGGCTAACTAAGTTTTTAGTTCCTAAACTTTTTTGAAATTCGGTTTAGTCCTTGAACAAAAGTTTGACCGGTTAAGGTCCCTAAACTCTTTAAAGTTTGGTTTTTAGCCCCTGAAACCCCATAAAATAAAATAAATAAAACTAATGGGGTTCAAACTTTTGTTTAGGGATTAAAACCCGAATTTTAAAAAAGTTTAGGAACTAAAAACTTAGTTAACCCTTCATGGTATATATAAATTACTTTCTCCATCTGATGCACACGTAATTCTATTTAAGGCATTATTATTATTAATAATAATATTTTTATAGAATGGTAAATTTTCTAAGCCCTAATTAATCACTTGCACATTTTTTTTATCCACCCTTTTTCTAGAGCTTCCTCAACTAAGGAGCGTGACGTCAATGGAGCTAGGCTGTGATCCTCATGGCTATTCTCGTGCTGGTTATGATACAGTAACATGGTATTGTGCTATCGCAGTAGGAAGGCCGAGTCTGGAGTTGAACAAAATGCGTGAAGTATGTATTTTAGTCTTTTGGGCATAATTTCTATGATACATTCCACAATGTAGGTGCTAATTCATCATTTACATTGAGAAATATGCTTATTTGAGTTCCTTACAATTAGAGTATTATAAGGAGCTGCAGTTATTCATCTGCAGTCTCCTCTAGCTTCTAGTGGAAGCTGGTTAGTTACTTCTAGTAGAAGCTAGTCAGTTGTAAGTACTTAGTTAGTTGTTAGCCAATTCTGTTAGCAGTTAGTTGTTAGCCAATTCTCTAACAGAATTGTCTATATATACTGTCTGTAAACCTGAAGTTCTTGAGTCAATAAATAATATTTTACTTCATTTTCTCTCTCAATTCTCTTAATCTTGAGATTCTATGATGGTTTCTAGAGCTTAGTCAATCATCAATGGCGAAAATCTCTATCTCTTCTTCCGCTTCCGCTTTTCCGAATTCGATCTCACTGAAGCTTGATGATTCAAATTTTCTTTGGTGACAGCAAATTGAACCTGTCATCAAGTCACACAAATTTCAAAGGTTTGCCACGAATCCGCAAATTCCCTTACGATTCGTTACTGAAGCAGATGCAATGCAGGAATTGAGAATCCTGGATAGGAGGCGTGGGAACAGCAAGACCAGGTTCTTCTTGCCTGGTTGCAATCGACTCTGTCCACATCGGTCTTATCTTGGATCCGTTGGATGCGTTCATTCGTACAAGGTTTGGGAGCAAGGCAACTTTGAACTGAGTTGCGCGCAACGATTCTTGAATATAAGTCCATGCGTGAGTTTCTGCTTAGGACCAAAGCCATTTCTGATGCACTTGCTTCTGTCGGGAGTCTAGTTTCTCTTCAAGAACACATTGATGCTATTCTTGAAGGACTTCCGCAAGACTAGCATTTAGTAATCTCAGTTATAGAGAGTGAATTTTAACTGCTACCTATTGAAGAAGTTGAAGCATTATTGCTAGCTCACGAAGCTCGACTGCTGAAGTTTTGAAGACACAAAATCGCCTTTGATCAACCTTACTCAGGTGATTGGTGAACCCTAACTCCTCTTCATTATTTGGTTCTGACTCTTTTGCAGCGCCAAACAAGTCCTCACAACAGTATGATTCGTCTGCTCATGGAAATTTTAATCGCGGCGGCCGTCATGGTGGTGGTGGTCGTGGCCGTGGGGGAGGACTTTTGCAAATTTCCAGTGTCAAGTATGTTACAAGTATGGTCATACTGCATCTGTTTTTCACTATAGGTTTGATCAGGGCTATCAACCTAATCCTTCACTCACTTTCCAGTCTCCATGATCCTTCAAATCAAGGAAATACTCAGACTAACAATTTTAGTCAAAATCAGTATTCTGGTCAAGGAAATGGTTCTGGTCAAAATAACTATGGACAGAACAATGGGTCAAGATGATCAATTTCGTGGGGTCAAGGGCCAATCAGAACAGATCCATGCAAAACAATCAGAATCAACAGTCTCCAAGTGCAATGATTTCAAATTCCAATTCTAATTTTCAGACTAGTACTCCTACAACTTGGATGCCAGATTCAAGTGCCTCATTTCATGTGACAGGGGAATCACAGAACATACAGCAACTCAGTCCCTTTGAAGGTCCAGACCAAATTTATATTGGTAATGGACAAGGCTTGCCCATTCATTCCACTGGTTCTTCCACTTTTATTTGTCCTATTAATTCTAAAGTGTCTCTGTCCTTGAATCAGCTGCTTCTTGTGCCTACTATAAATCTATAATAAAAAATCTTATCAGTGTCGCTAAGTTTGCTCTAGACAATGGTGTATATTTTGAATTTGATCCTAATTATTGTCTTGTCAAATCACAGGGAGCCAATGAGAACTTGCTTAAAGGTTCACTTGGACCTGATGGTTTATATGTCTTCCCAAATCTTCATCTCCAAGGCTCAATTCCTGCCAGTTCAGCCTCTTGCTTTGTTTCAAATTCTGTAACCAATGTCTGTTCTGATGTAAATACTCTCAATTCTGCTGTAAAAACCACTTTTGTTGATAGTGCATGTACTAGCACAGGCTCTCAAACTCTGGCACCTTAGACTAGGCCATCCTAGTTCTAATGTTTTGAGACTTGTTCTTAATCATTTTAAGATACTATATAAAAATGTCTTTGAATTTTGTACTGCTTGCTGTGTTGGTAAATCTCACAAATTACCTGCCTCATTAAAAAACCGTAATCTATGGGCTCCTGCCCACATTCCTTCAAAAATGGTTTTTACTATTACATAACTTTTGTTGATTCCTATTCTAGGTTCACCTGGATCTATTTGCTTACATAAATCAGAAACCTTCACCATTTTTCAACAGTTCAAGCTAATGGCTGAACTTCAATTTGACTCCAAAATTAAGAGTGTTCAAACAGACAGGGGAGAGTTCAGACCTCTCACTAATTTTTTAGCTAGCCAAGGTATCACTCATAGATTGATCTGTTCTCACACTCATCACCAAAATGGTGTAGTGGAAAGGAAACTGATAGATGGGGAAAAGTGTATGTTAGGAGATATCTTTGGAAGACCTGAGCCTTAGCAGCTATCAGTTAGTTAGGACAGCTAGGATGTTAGTTAGTGAAGAAACTATAAATAGTCTATTGAGGGATATTAGAGGTGGAATTTTGCTGAGAAGTGAGAGGGAGGTGAGACCTCGAAACTCTTCTGTATTCTGTATTGGGTGTTAGAAGCACCATAATAATAATACATAAACTTTTCCTCTGTTTTCTGATCCAATTCTATCAACTGGTATCAGAGCTCCGATCTGGGAGCTGTGGAGCAGTTGATGGTGACGAAGGAAAATGCAAGAATGGAGACACGCATGGAAGCTATGAGAAGGCGATGGAGGAGAATTGTGAAGCAGTGGAGTCGCGATTGAGTTCAATAGAAGGGATGATACGACGATTAGCAGCAGCTTGGGAGAAACAATCGTAGGAATCGAACGTTCACACGAACGATTCGATAGGAAAGAATAAGGGGAACGCTGTGTATGGTGGCAATCGGTGGAGAACTCTTGAAATGGCAATATTCGAGGGAGAAGATCCAATAGGCTGGTTAACGAAGATAGAAAGGTATTTTTGGTAGTAAGCCGTAAGAGAAGTGGATAAGTTGGAAGCGGTAATGGTTGCCATGGACGGAGAAGCTCTAGGGTGGTTCCAATGGTGGGAATCTTGGAACCCAAACCATTCAAGCGTCTAATCTAGGCAGTCCTTTTCAGGCATTGCTGGTACTGAAACAGGAAGAAACAGTGCAATAATTCATAGGCCAATTCGAGAAGCACGCTGGAATGGTGAAGGGGTTGTAGAAACCGTTTCTGGTGGAGGTGTTTCTCAAGGGACTGAAAAAAGAGATCAGCATTGAGGTAAGACTCCATGAACCAACAAACTTGATGGAATCTATGGTCAAGGCTCATAGAGTGGAAGACAAGAATCGAGTCTTAGGGAAGTTACCCGTGAGTAATATTAGGGGTATAATTTTCAGAACCCCAATTATTTGGATCAGGGATTTGTAAGGGATTGACAGCCAGCAAATAGTAAGGTAGCTGATCCTACTAATGCTGCTAGAATAAGATCTAATGGATGGCAAGGTAGAAGAACCTTCCATAACTTGTCACCCGTGGAAGTAAATGAGCAGATGAGGAAAGGAGAATGTTTCACCTATGAAGAGAAGTATAATCGTGCTCATGTGTGTAAGAATAAACATCTCAGATTGATGATCATGGAAGAAGAAGAAGATGAAGGAGACCCTTGCTGATGAAAAGCAGGCTGTTTTTCCTCAACTTGACCTTGAGGACAAGGTCCATCTTGAAAGGGGGGGGATTTATAGATGGGCAAAAGTGTATGTTAGGAGATATCTTTGGAAGGGCTAGGAGCCTTAGTAGCTGTCAGTTAGTTAGGACAGCTAGGATAACTAACTATTAGTTATAACTAACTGTTAGTTAGTGAAGAAATTGTAAATAGTCTATTGAGGGATATTAGAGGGGGGGATTTTGCTGAGAAGTGGGAGGGTGGTGAGACCTTATTCTGTCTTGGCTGATAGAAGCACCATAATAATAATACACACAAACTTTTCCTCTGTTTTCTGGTCCAGTTCTATCAGAAACACAGACATATTGTGGAATTAGGACTTACTCTTCTTAAATAAGCTTCCCTGCCCTTCACTACAGCAGTCTACTTGATAAATAGCTTGCCTACTGCTTCTTTGCATTTTAATGTCCCCTATACTGTCTTGTTTAACAAACATCAACTTTCTTAAAGCCTTTGGTTGCTCCTGTTTCCCTTTCCTTAGACCTTACAATCGTCACAAGCTTGAATTTAGGTCTCGTGAGTGTGTTTTCTTGGGTATTCCACATCTCATAAGGGTACAAATGTCCGTCTCCTACTGGCAAACTCTTTATCTCTAAGGATGTTGTTTTCAATGAAGTCAAATTTCCTTATTCAGATCTGTTTTTGTCTTCCTCTAAGTCTGATTCACATCCTAATAACCCCATCTCTTTTATTCCCTCCATCCCGATTGTTCCTCAACCTATTTCTTGTCTTTCCCCCTCTAGCAATTCTGTTGCTAGTCCTACTTCTGTTAATCCTACAGCTGATTCAAATTCCGGCCCTGGTCTTTCTGTCCATGCTGAGTCTAGTCCTACTGTTGCATCTGTGGTTCCTAGTCCTAATATTGATGCTGGATCCACTTCTGTGCAAGACAATTCTCCTCAGTCATCAGATTTGTCTTTCTCTGAAGTATCTCATAGTGCAGCATTGGAGATTGTTCCTACAGTTAATTCTCATCCTATGCAGACCAGATCAAAGTCTGGAATTCATTTACCAAGACTTAATCCAACCTTGTTACTTGCTCACTGTGAACCCAAATCTGTGAAGCAGGGTTTGGCTGATTCAAAATGGTTTAATGCAATGAAACAAGAATATGAGGCACTGATGAATAACAAGACCTGGGATTTGGTTTCTCTTCCACCCAATAGGAAAGCAGTGGGTTACAAATGGGTGTTCAGGGTCAAAGAAAATGCAGATGGGATTTTTAATAAAGCTAAACTGGTAGCAAAAGGATTTCATCAAGTGGCTGGTTCTGATTTCATGAAACCTTTTCCCCTGTTATCAAACCTGTTACAGTAATGTTGATTCTCACCTTGGCCCTAGCCAATAAGTGGGAACTTTTTCAACTTGATGTTAACAATGCCTTCTTAAATTGCTTTCTAGAGGAAATTATCTATATGCAGCAGCCCCTTGGATTTGAAAATCCCAGTCTTTCTCGTTTGTAAATTGAATAAGGCTCTATATGGGGTTAAACAAGCACCAAGACACAGTGGTTTGATAGACTAAAATCTACACTCTTGCATCATGGCTTTTCTGCAAGCAAGTTTGATCCATCTCTTTTTGTCTTCAAAGATACCTCTCATATCATCTATCTTTTGGTGTATGCTGATGATATTATAATCACTGGCAGTTCTGTCAATTTAATCCAGCAATTCACTGTCAAACTTCACTCTAATTTTTCCCTTAAACAACTTTGGTAACTGGGTTTTTGTTTTTTGGAAATTGAAGTCAAGACCCTAACTGATGGCTCTATTCTTCTAACTCAAGGAAAATATATAAGAGATCTCTTCTCAGATCCTACTCTTTATAGATTAGTAGTTGGAGCTCTTCAATACACCACTATAAAAGTTTTGCTGTAAATAAAGTCTGTCAATTCATGGTCAACCCTCTTGAATCTCACTGGATAGCAGTGAAAAGAATTCTCAGGTATCTCAAAGGCTCTCTACACCATGGCCTACTTCTCAAAGCTGCTACTCCTGGAATTCCTATTTCCATTAAGGCCCTTTGTGATGCAGACTGGGCTTCTGACCCTGATGATTGCAGATCTACTTCAGGAGATGCTATTTATTTTGGCCCTAATCTTATATCTTGTTGGTCTAAGAAACAGCAGATTATTGCAAGATCAAGTACTGAGGCTGAGTATC
The DNA here is from genome assembly GCA_007407185.1 of Glycine tomentella. NCBI lineage: Eukaryota > Viridiplantae > Streptophyta > Magnoliopsida > Fabales > Fabaceae > Glycine > Glycine tomentella. Next base: position 46,275 of record PYAF01004583.1, on the reverse strand, counting down.
GAAGCCTAGCACAAGCCACACAGCTGAAGTAGTATGGATTCAAACTCTGCTGACTGAACTATCTGTTCCTTTCACTACTCCGGCAATCTTCTGTGACAATCAAAGTGCTGTTCCCATCACTCATAGCCCTGTTCTTCACTCCAGGACAAAGCTCATGGAAATAGATATTTTCTTTGTTCGGGAGAAAGTTCTAGCTAAGAAGCTGCAAGTCTACCACATTCCTGCCATTGATCAGTGGGCAGATGCCTTTCAAAGCTCTATATCCAACCAGATTTCTTTTCTTGAGATCCAAACTCAATGTCCTTGAGCCTCCTCCAAAGTCTCAACCTCATTGAGTTTGAGGGGGGGTATTACAGTATTATAAGGAGATACAGTTATTCAACTACAGTCTCCTCTAGCTTCTAGTGGAAGCTGGTTAGTTACTTCTAGTAGAAGCTAGTCAGTTGTAAGTAGTTAGTTAGTTGTTAGGCAATTCTGTTAGTTAGTTAGCCATTAGCCAATTCTGTTAGTGACTAGCAGAATTGTCTATATACACTGTAAACCTGAAGATCTTGAGTCAATAAATGATATTTTACTTCATTGTCTCTCTCTCTCTCTCTCTCAATTCTCTAAGTCTAGAAATTCTATGACTTACAAAAGTCAAATCACTGTTATCATTGCTGGCATATTTGGGTTTTGATAGGTTCCTAGTTAGGTATATTTGGGGCTCCAGTCTAGTTTTCTAGACATATGCATAATCTTAAGAAATTGGCTAACTTTTACACATTTCCATTTTTATTTTTCACATATTCATCAAATTTGGAAGATTTGTAATTCAGTTCCATAGACTATGTGCAGGGTCCAAGAAACATTGTCTAAGCATAGCCAGGTGGATGCATCATCTGAAAATCAATCCTTAGCTCCGGCTGTGGATGCATTTAAGAGAAGGCGGTTGACATTTGCTTGGCTTGATGGTGAAAAGCAGAAGGTAATCTTTTCCTTTCTTTTGTTTGATTTATCTTGTAATTTGTCATTCTAAATCAATTACTCTTCTTTTTGGTCAGAATAAATTTCACAAGGCTGATACTTAGTGAATGAATTTAATAGATATGTATAAGAAAACTGCTTTAGGCATGCCAATTTCATTTGACAATTACTAAGGGCATCAAAACAAATATTATTCTAAATTGCTGCCCTTACAGTGTCTAATCTGCCAGACGATAGCTGTATATAATACATCAATTTGAACTTGTCACATGACCTAATATTACTACTAAATCATTAGATTGCTTTAGTGAGCTTATTAATGCAGATATTTGAAAATGAGAAACAAAGTGAAAATTAGATTTTTTTTTTTTTTTTGTGTAATTATCTTAAATAACAGGAAATGAATACAAAATGTTTTTTGAAACTAAACATGCTCCTAATTCGTATAAACTCCTCTCATGTTTAAGTGAAGTGTTGCTTGAAATTCTTTTGATGTATTTTGCATGGAAAATACTTTTGCATCAACTTTGCAACTATTTTTGGCCTGAGCTATTAACTGAACTGATTGTTTAGGATTACTGCCATTTTTACCTTGGTCAAGTGGCTAGCGAACACACTTGTGGGCAACGACGGGGTGTGACTGATATTCCTCGGTTATTTGTTATTCGTTACCTGAGGAATAGTAGTGCTGTTGATTTGAGAACAGAAGAAAAGACAAAGTGGAAATCATTACTGGTCCAAGATCTAATCAATGATTCTGATCAGACAGGCCAGTTTGTAGCTGGGTACAAGGGAGAAGTTGATGTTTCACAGGTTTGCCATTTTGCAATAAAAAAATTTCATTGACAAGTGGTGCTTTGCTTGTTGCTTGCATTGCCTGCCATTAGTAGTTTTTACATTTCTTTTGTAACTTATTGTCATCATATTACTTGTGAAATATGTTTTGGTAGAAGAACTAATAATGTAGAATGAATAAGATCTAATGCACAGCTCTTTAAGATATTTTCTATTTTCATTTACAGATAACCCACTGGCTTGCAAATATTATTTCTGATGGTGACTCCAGGGACTTGCCATTCTTTGTAAGTTTTATTAATTTTTGAATAGGTTTTGTAGGTAAGCCTTAATGCTGGGTCCGCACATTCAGTGTTGAATTAATAACCTGGGCACACATTCAAGTATTTGATTCTTTTACTGGTGTTTTCCAAATGTTACATTTATTCATGTGATTATAATTTCACGATTGCCAAGGTTAATGCTTTAAAATGAGAGTTTTTTATGGGATTAATTCTGCATAGTTTGCTGATAATGCAAATACCATTTCCTTATTGCAGACACTACGAACTCCTAAGCTTGTTCCGGATGACACAGAACCTATTTGGTCCATGTCTGCACAAAATATTCCTTTGCAAAAACTGAAGCAGGGTGTTCTTGGTGGTCTTAGTGGACTCTCTTCATACCGTGAGGATCCAAGAGTTGGTCCGTTTTTGCTTCTAGGTGCATTAATTTCTTTTGGAACTATCTGGCTGCGAAGGAGCCAACAAGTTCAGTCACCTGAATTAAACCAACCTAGTTTCAATCAACCATCTGATTCAAACCAACCAAGTCAACCTAGTTCCATGGTAACTTTTTTCCTTAATACGCATATCTTGCATTTTTTTTTCAAATGGAGGTATTACTTGTATAATTTTGCTGTGACAAATGTCTTCACAGGATGAAAGAAAACAGAAACCGAGTGACCGGGTTCGGAGTCGGTCAAATAAAAAAGCACCCTCATCTATGACAGATTTGGAACCGTCAGATGCTTACCAGATGCCCCTATCAGATTCTGAATCTGAGTAAGTTTCAGTTTGGTTTCTCCATGAAGGAAATGAGCTTTTCAAGAGATAATGTTACACGGTCTGAACTCTGAAGGTGAAACTCTTCAATTGTGTTATTGGTTTGGAGCCAGATGTCCAAGATTGCCACCATGTCAACAAGAGATTAGCCAGATGCACATACCCCTTATATTAGAGATTTCGAGAATGAAAGAATGAAAAACGTGTTTTATGTTATAAATATATTATATATGAGAATTTGACTGTTCTAAACGTAAATTTGTTTAATATTTCGATTAGGATATTCATTTATTCGTGTCAGTCAATTCATTAAGCCGGATGCTTTAACCAAATTTGAGAGGCTTACCCAATGAAGATAAAATTACATGACCTGTGAAAATTTTATCATTCGTAATTCATTTGTAGAAAACAGCCGCATGAAACTTGTTCATTGCTGCGTTCAGATATGGCTTATCTTTCTTTGTAACACCAATTTCTTTCAGTGCACGTAGTATATTGACTCTGTTAATTTATATTTATTGTTTTATTTACGTGAAAATATAAATAATATTATTTATAATTATTTAAGTTTAAATGAAATAATTATAATAGTTTTTAAAATTCAAAGAATAGAATATGCATAGGAATTGAGATTGGGAGGAAAAATCATTCTCATTTCTAAATATTCTCTAATTTTTAAATGTTCAAATATGAAGTTAGTAGTGTAACTTCATGATTTTTCAACTTTGTTCCTTATTATAAGTTTTTTTTTTCATTTTTAATCATATAAATTTGTACTTTTTTATTTTTGGTTTTGGTAAGTTTTTGTTTATTATTAATCCTTCTAAGTTTGTATTTTTTAAATTTTGGTTTCTAAAGTACAAACTAACTTATAGGGATTAAAAAAATAAAAAATTGAAATATTAAATGGTTTAAAATTGAAAAAGACGAACTTATAGGAACTATTACAAGAATTAAAAATAAAATAAAAACATTTACAAAGATTAAAATTGAAAAAAAAAATGAAAATTTAGAAGAACAAAAACAAAATTCATATATAAGCCTTCAAATGCAATAAAACTATAAGTTGGTATAAAATCAATATTTAAATAATTTTCTCGCCTTGTTTGCTCTTGTAATTTAAATTTTTTTTAAAAAATCATCTCCTTGTTTCCTCCAAAATATTATTATATTATTAACGACATATGAAATTATTGATTTTCTTGATTTCACATTCATATTTTTATTAAATGGTTTTATATAATTCAATTATTATTTTTTTCATTGAAGTAAATTAGACTCAATTTTTTTTACTTATTTATCCACATTTTATCAAGAATTTAATTAAAATCAGAATGTAATATAAAAACAAATTATATTGTTATTCAATCATGAATTATGTATAATAAGATTATCAAATAGGGCAATTTCAAATCAATTTTTTTAATAATTTGTTTGATAGACATTTAGATTATTGACTACATGCATTTCCAGTTTCAAAAAAATTATATTATTACTTAATTATAAATTATCACTTTAATAAGTATACAATAACTATTTTAAATGTCCTATTAAGAATTACTTCTTATTGATGACCTTAGAATTTTTTAGGGTATCAATACATGAAAAAGGGAGTTGAATATTACACCTCCATACTTGTATCTTACACCTCCCAATCACTTTTGAAATTACTAAATTACCCTTAATGAATAACACCCCTAATCCTAATATCTCCCTCCTTTAGAAACCTACCCTAACACCTCATTTCCCGTGACAACACCTCCCACCTGTGACGGCATGTAGGGGTGTTTATGGGTCCGGGTTATTGGTAAATCCGAATTGATTCAATCGATCTAAATAGTTTGGATTGAGTCATTTATGTATTTGGATTAAAACCAAACCGAAAAATCGTTCATGTACGGATTGGATTACAGGTTTAGATTTATAGATCTGTTGATCCGTTGACTCGATTTGTGAACCCGTAATAATAATATAAATTTTATTATTTATATATATATATATATTAAAAATTAAAAAAAAATCTTCCCATAGTTTTAGCATATGGCCTAATTAATTTGTTTATTTTGCAAAAAAATTAATAGAAACAACATTTTATTTGTTACTAAATTTGGACAACATTATAAATAATTTTAGTCAGTGGCACAACAAAATTTTAATAGATAAATAGTATACTTGAATTTTGGTTTTTTAAAGTAAATAATATTAAGCCTAGTTCTTCACTTCTAATAAAAACTTTACGATGATGACAAAGGTGATAAGGATGATGATTAGGATGATGAATTTAGAATGAAAAAAAAAAAACCAAGGTGAGGTACAAAAAAATGGCTTAGATAGGTATTTGGAGGATAATGTTGAAGATGATCATCCTGAGTTTGACATTTTGAATTGGTGGAAATTGAAGGCATTCAAATATCATATTCTTTCCTGTATGACTAGAGATATATTGGTCATTCCTGTATCTATTATATCATCTGCTTCTGCATTTAGTACGGGGGATAGAATTATGGATTCATTTTGTAGTTCCTTGAGTCCTACTAATATTGAAGCTCTCATTTGTGCCTAAAATTGGCTTAGATCTACTAAGCAAAATGCTAATGACTTGCAAGTTGAAATAAATGAAGCGAAAAAGATTGAATCACGTGTGTAATCCCATATTTCATTTTTTATATTTGTATAAAATATCAATTAATTTTTGTGCTAACAGAGTTGTGTTTAAATTTTTAGAGTTGTTTGGTTTGACTTTAAATACTGCTAATATTAGGTCTCTAAGTGTTGAAATTGCAAGTGCTGAAACTTCTTAATGTATTACTTTCAGGTGTATTTTTATTTGTTTCAACTTTTTTTTCATATTTTGTTTGTCGTGTTTAGAATATTAATTAATGATATTTTGTTCATTTGTTTGTTTTAACAAATCTGGTTACAACAAAATTTGGCTATAGCAAAGCTTAGTTTTAAGAAATAGTTGTGATTTAGATTATTATAGTAAATCTTGTTTAAGACTTTTGTTTTAATTTATATTATAAGTCTATTTTAGAATATTATGTTGATGGTATTAAATGAATCAATTTTACTACTTTCATACATTTGATAATATTTTGTTAATTGTATTGGATATTTGAAAGAATCATGATATAAAATAGTAGTTATAAGAAAAAAAATTAAAACCGTTGAATCAAACCGAACCGAACTGTTCATGAATAGGTTGGTTAGGTTTAGGTTTCAAAAAAAAATTTCTTGCGAAAATCGAATTGATCAAATTTGATTGGGTTGGGTCTTATATTGGGTCAAAACTGATCCAAACCGACCCGCGAACATCCTGAACGGTATGTCTCCCTCAAGCAATTCTTCGAACGATTTGAACCATCCTACGACAACAGCACCTCCATCTGCCTGCAACCTCCTTGTTGCCATTGAAGGTAAGTAAGTTCCTTTCATCTCTTTTGGCATGGAGTGGGGGTTGGGTTATGGTTTTGGTGGCAAGGGTTGGTTCTGGTTGTAACACCCCAAAATTTAGTGAATTACAGACAATTACTAAGAGTAAAATGTTAATGAAAGCAGTAGAAAAATTTAGGGCAAAATGACATAAATACCCTGAACATTTGTAAAAATGACGTTTATGCCCCTAGGGTAAAAAATAACAATTTTGCCCTGAACAATTCAGAAAATGACCAATGTATCCCTAGATATTTTAGTAAGATATTTATTAGGAGAAATTACTAAAATATCCTTGGACAATTTCAAGAATGACAGATAGGTCCCAGAGGAAAATGACCAAAATGCCCTTTAGGTTAAAAATACTCAGATAGGTAAGAAAATTCTGGGAAAACCTAAGTATGAAATAAAATACTCCTAGATAATCAAATTATTGATCAATAAAGTAACAAAGAACCATAAGATAAGATTTCTATGAATTTTGAAAATCATTTTAGAAAAAACTCCAGTTTAGGATATCATAAGTGTCAGAAAATTATACGAAACAGACCATTATAATCTTTAGAGTTTCTTGTAATTCTAAAGATAAATAAACTCTTTTAATAAACTAGGTTAGTAATTTTACTAATAAAAGCAAATTGGTCCATGTGTAAAGAAAGTAATTAATGCTTAAAAAGAGATTTGAAGCAAATTTTATGTTGTCTCCTTTGACAAGATACGTGGATATATAGGGACATTATTTCGATGATCCCAACGGTCAAAACTTAGATATATAAGATAGGAATATGACTTAAAAATTTTAAGAAGATCCAACGGTTAATGAGCTCAAGATGAACATTTTGTAACACGGGTTTTAGGGTAGAAATTGTATGATTAAGTCTAAAGCTACCCACGATTTTTTTTTAAAAAAAAAAGCAAAAGGAATGCACTTTGATCAAGCCATCACACCTACAAGGCTAGGGGAAAGTAGAAAGGCATAGAATTTTCATGATTTAGGACATTTGTAAGGTCCTAAACCATTAGCCAATCAAATGTAAACAACTAAAAGCAAGGTAATGATGCAACCTTAAGATATTTTCATTTAAAGCTTATTAACTTAGCATATAAAAGGATGAAGGGACCAAAATGGAGCTGATTTTACACGGACCAGCCCTTCCATACAGCCACATCTATTTCACTTAAAAAACAAAGCCAAACAAAAGTAGCACTCCTAAGTGAGCTCACGTAAAGGATGTTAGAGGTTTGAAGACTAGTTGCTAAAATTCTACTCAAAGAAGCTAAGGTATGGGGAGTTTATGTTGAGCTTAGTTTGAATAATGTTTCTTGTTTTATTTCATGAAGCTTGTAGGCTAGGTGTTTGATAAATTGTCTCAAAGAACATGAATGGGTATTTAGCTAAGTAACTTGATTCTAAATTAAATAACTAATGGTTGGAAGAATAACTTGAACTAAATCTAATAAAGAAGAGTAAGAAGTAACCTAAAATTAGTGGTAGTATAACTATCTTGAATAAAATTAGTTGTTTAGAATTATGGTTTAATGGAATCATTAAAACTTAATGTTGGCTGAAATTTTCCTATGTTGTCCTAGGGATATTTATATTTAGTTTGACATTAGAACTTGGATGAGAATGTGTTCATGTGAATTTTATGAAGAACCATGTTTATATAGCTTTCTTTTACAAAGTATACCATATTGCACATCATGTGTTTGATAGTTTGTCACAAAGAGTAAAAGATGTTTAAGTGTTGTGGATTTGAACCTTTATTGTTGGATATGTAGTATACTTGCATGATTGAATATTTTAAAGGAATAACTACATGATTTTACATGTGTTGTTGAGTGTTTCCATAAAGCACACCAAGTGTTTGATAAAAGGATTCAAAGAAATAAAATAAGTTATGTGATCTTTCATGTATAATTCTATATAATTTTAACATGTTGCTTGGTGGTTGATGATTTTGATATTGAGAAAGAAAGAAAGAATGATGTTATGTTTTGATGTTGAGAAATGAAATAAGAATTGTATTATGTTGATGGAATAATTGGAATCCTTGTGTTGTATTGTGATTTCTTATGGATTCCAAGAGTGGTGGTGAAATATGGCAATATGTTGAGATTTGTGGTATAAATTTTTACGTGATGGTGGAATTAAGCTGTATGTATTACAAATCATAAAGGTTGAAAAGATAAAATAAATCATTCATGCATTTCATACGCATATGCCTGGCGGGGATTAATCCGTGGAGTTATGCCTTGTGGGGGTTAATCCGTGGAGTTGTTTGTCAGATAGTTGAACCGAGTCCATGCGTTCAGAGATTGAACTGGGGGGTAGTGTGTATTCAGGGAGGACCACACCACCATGATGATCACATAGGTGGAGGTGACATTCCTACGCGCCCCTGTCCTACCCTGACTAAATAGATAGGTGTGCCAATGGAATGGGCTATCTGACTGTGGCCACTGATGATGATTTTATGAGAAGCTGAGATCTCAGTCATGCATCATCTAATAAAGAAAACATGCATCAGCCATCATGAACATTGATTTATAATTATTCTACTATTATTCTGTATTTTACTATTTTGTGCTGATGAAACCCGTTGAATTATCTAAACTATGTTTATCATGTACTTACCCCTGTGTTGTGTCTGTGGTTGACACCTGTGATGACCCCAATTCATTTGGACGAGCAGAGGAACAGGAAAGCATGAGCTATAGATGAAGGAGCTGGATGTATTTTATGCTATTATTGTGATTTTCTGTTTATCTGTAATTAGTACATCACTGTGTTGTACTAAGCTGTTTGTATCTTATTTTGTGACAAACTAATTGGGATTGTATTTGGACTGTTTAATAACTCAGTTTATATTAATAAATTACATTTGTATAATCGTGGTGAGAGAGAATCGTTTACGTTACAAAAGAATCATTAATTTGCAAGCAAAGCGAAAAAGAGTTTTTGTGAAAAATTTATAACTAAGACCATTATAATACAAAGTAGACACGAATTTTATCTAAAATCAATCAAGCACGAGAGAGTAATGAGAGGCGTTACAATGGTGGTATCAGAGCTATGGTCTGTTTTCTGTGGACTGTATGCTTACTATGTGTGTGTGATGTTTTGCTTGTTATGTGTTTCGAAAGTTTTGTTATGTGCTATGAGCAGGTGATGTTTGGTACATGTGTGTGATGTGCTTTTAAGTGTTTGCTATGTGTTGTATGTGTTTGTTGCATCTCTGAAAATTTTGAAGATTGATTTAAGTTGAAACATGAACTGGATTTTTTTTTATATACTTTTAAAGAATTGAGAAAAATAGATTTTAAATCTGCAGATAAGAAATTCTTGAATTAACCTAATTGAAGTCTTTAAACAAGATTTAAGATTGTTATTTAAGACCTGAAATTCATAAATATTTTAAAGTAAGAAGATGATCTATAAATTATAATGAATAATTATTTGAATGAGTAACTTGAATTTAGTATAATAAATGATAGTTTGCATGAATAACGGAATTTAGCCTAATGAGGGAATGTTTAAAGGACTAAATCTTTATGTACTAGAATTATGTTTAAGCAAATGGTTGATTGGAATTATAATGGAATGTTTCACCAAGGTGTATGAGTTTGTTAACTAAGCATGATTCGTTTTCTAGGACTGTGTGTGGTTATTATGACTCTGTCTGTCTACTATTTGTGTCCTGTGTGGTTGTTACGTTTTTATAAAGAATTGTTATATTTCTCTGTTAATACGGTTTTCTCTGTTGCGATGCCTAAATTTTCTGTAAAATGTTTTTGAAAAATAAGATTAGGTTGTAGGTTTAAATTTAACAAATTAAGAAGCTTCTTGGATTAAATTGTTGGAAAGATATGAGTATATTTAGATAAGGCATAGTGATTTATTTTTACTTGTAGTACGTAGGATAATAAGGTAAAAATTTTGAGAAGAATGGGTAAGAATGAAGCTGTTAGAATCTATTGAGGTCTTGATGACTGTTATACCATAAGTTTCAATGCATATTCATAAGTTAGCAGACTGGCCACCTGGATGACTCATGAATTGCAGAGAAATATTATGGCAAGCAGTCCGAAATATTAGTAAGCAAAGAATAAAGAATTTTCTAGATAATAATTTTCTATTAAGATAAAAAAGAGAAAAATATTTTATATCAACCATATTATGAGTATATTTCTTTTATGTTACAATTTATTAAGATAAAATTCATTTACAATTTATTAACTGAAAAATTTTGTTGTTTTAAGAAAAAGAAAATGGCTGGTAGAAACGACCGAGCTATAGCCGATGCACTCCAAGCTTTGGCTCAAGCTGTAGGAAATCAACAACGAAACATGAACAATGAATATCATGGCTTAGAAAGTTTTCAAAGAAACCACCCACCAAGTTTCAAGAGAGGTTATGATCCTGATGGTGCACAAGCTTGGCTTAGAGAAATTGAGAAAATCTTCAGAGTAATGGCTTGTCCTCCTGATAGGAAGGTACTTTTTGGTACATATATGCTGGTAGAGGAGGCCGAATTTTGGTGGGAAAATACCCAATTAAGGTTAGAAGCTAATAATCAGGAAATAACTTGGGGAACCTTTAAAATAGTTTTTCTAGAAAAATATTTTCCTGAGGATATAAGAAATAAAAAAGAGATGGAGTTTTTAGAATTAAAGCAAGGTAATATGACCGTAGCTGAGTATGCAGTCAAGTTTGAAGAATTAGTGAGATATTTCCCTCATTATCATGGTGTAGAAGGAGAAAATTCTAAATGTGTTAAATTTCTAAATGGATTAAGACCAGAAATTAAGCAAGCAGTGAACTATCAAGGGATCCGACAATTCCCTCAGTTAGTAAACATGTGTAGAATTTACGACGAGGACTCTCGAGCTAGGGCCTCTTATTATAAAAATATAGGACCTATCAAGAAAAGGATGAGAAACCATTCAACTCAAGAAAAGCCATATCAAAAATTTCGTCCGAATAATCTAAAATTTAGAGCTCCAGTTAATCAAGCCTCTTCATCTGTACCTATAAGATGCTTCAGATGTGGACAACTTGGACACTTTACTTCCACATGTACAAGTCTTCCGTGCTCAATATGCAATAAGAGAGGACATCATCCAAGGAATTGTCTAAATATCACAAAGAAAGAGGAAGGAAACAAAAGCTATTCCCCAGAGAAGCCAAAAGCTACAGGAAGAATATCTGGTCTTAGTGGAACTAAGATTTCTGAATCTGAGAATTTAATCTAAAGGTAAGTATTTTATAAGAAAAACTTTTCCTTTAGATATTAAGAATTACTTGTTCTTTTATTCTATACATATGAGATCAAAATTTAAAAACTTCCTGTATTCCCTTTAAATTTATAAGACCTAATAAGTTTTCAAGAGAGATACTAGAGTTAGGAAAAGGATATAAAAATTAGTTAACGATTAAAGAATAAAGAAAGAAATTAGTCACCATTTTTGGGAGTCAAACAAATTTCGAGGACGAAATTTATTTAAGGGGGGAGAATTGTAACACCCCAAAATTTAGTGAATTACAGACAATTACTAAGAGTAAAATGTTAATGAAAGCAATAGAAAAATTTAGAGCAAAATGACATAAATACCCTGTATGGATTGTGGTGGTATTCAGGTATGATTTTTTTATTACATACGGATTAGGTAATTTGTATGGATTATACATATTAGTCAATCCATGTGTTTCACATAATTTGTATGCTTCATATGGATTGACTAATCTATATGTTTTATACGGATTACCTAACTCGTATGAAACATACGAATTGCTAATATGTATGTTTCATACAAAAATATTTTATAAAAAATATTAAATATTTGTTAAAAATGATTTTAATTAAAAAAATAATGATATAATTAGTAGGTTAAATTGGATATAACTCGTCATTAATGTGGATGAATTACTACAGGTAAATTGGATACTTAGTGTTGTAATGTATTTTTTATTTTTATTTTTTTGAAATTGCAATGTTTTTTTAGGATATTTTATTATTTTTTGAATGAACAAGTTATTCTATTTAGTTTGATTTTGTAATATTGATGCTGCTAAATTTTTTTATTGAATTTGTATTATATTAGCATTTTAATGTTGTTAAATATTATTATTATGCGTATGTTTTGTCAATGAATAAATTTTATTTTGATTTGTTAAGATGGACAACAATTAGTGGATGTATGATAATATTATGTCTGAAGACATCAGAGAGGAACCTGGTGCGTTTAAAAATATTAATTGTTTAGTTGATTGTTTTGGTGCCTTAAATACTTCTAAGGTATTTATATGATTTTCATTTTGGTTAAAATTGTTAATTGAATGATTTAAGAAGATTAAACATCTATTGTCCATATTTGTAGGTGTTTCATTATCGTGAGGACGTATTGAAATGGGCTCGCACTGTTGCATATGATAATGGTTTTGTAGTTGTGATAATGAGGTCCAACATATCATCTGGAAAGAAGGGAAAAACATCGTTTGTTTTAATTGGTTGTGAAAGAAGTGAAAATTATAGAGCATTCAAAAAAGATTTGGTATCGAGAGTGACTAGCACTAGAAAATGTGATTGTCCTTTTAAGCTGCGAGCCAAACCAGTCTCGAGAGGTGAATGGTGGATGGTGAACTTAATATGTGAGACTCATAATCATGTTTTGGCTAAGTCATTCTATGAACATCCATATGCCAGTTGACTAACTAAGGATGAAAAGATTATTGTTGCTGATATGACATGATTGATGGTCAAACCAAATAATATTCTTCTAACTTTTAAGGATCACAATGCCAATAATTATACAACTTTGAAGCAAGTATACAATGCAAGATATAAATACTGCACACGTATAAGAGACAGTAATACTGAAATCCAACAATTAATGGAATTTCTTGAACGCGACATGAATATTCATTGGCATAGATTGAAGGATGAAAATGTTGTAAGTGACATATTTTGGACACATCCGGATGAATCAAATTGAGCAATGTATATCATATGGTCTTCTTGATAGACAATACATACAAAACAAACAGGTACAAACTTCCTTTACTTGGCATTGTTGGTGTGACACCTACTAGGATGACATTTTCAACTGTATTTGCCTATTTGGAGGTCAAAAACAATGTTGTGTGGACCCTTGAACGCTTTAGAGGCATTTTTTTGAAAAGTGAATTTTCCCCGAATGTCATTATTACTGATAGAGATTCAACATTGATGAATGCGGTGAAATTGTTTTCCCTATGTCAACCAATTTATTGTGTTAGTTTCACATTAACAAGAATGTAAAGGAAAAATGTAAAACTTTTGTTTTACAGAAAAACACAGGGGACTACGTCATAGAAGCATGGGGGAGTCTTCTGGATTGTGCTACTAAGAGAGAATATGATAACTGTCTTATGAAGTTTGAAATTGCTTGTTCACCATGTCCAATGTTTGTTGATTATGTGAAAGAAACATGGTTAAATCCCCATAAAGAAAAATTTATAACAACATGGACAAATAAAGTCATGCATTTTGGAAACACTACAACTAACAGGTAAAAAAATTGTCAAAATTGCTTTAATTTTTCTTTGAATTTTCGATGTTTTTGAGAGTGATTATTTTAAGCATAAACTGCAAGGTTGAGTCTGCCCATTGGACCTTAATGAGACTACTGCAAAATAGCCTTGGAGATCTATGTAGTGTTTGGGATGTAATGAACAACATGATAACCTTGCAACATACTGATATAAAGACATCTTTGGAAAGAAGCACACATGTGGTCAGACATATTTTCAAAGTTACCTTGTACAAAAGACTAATCGATATGATGTCAACGTATGCGTTAAACCAAATTGTTGCGGAGGTTAAGCGAGTCAATTATGCGGCCCTTGACAGCTCTCATTGTGGATGTGTTATGAGAACTACACATAGTTTGCCTTGTCCATGTGAGTTATCTACATATACGGTCGACAGCATACCGCTTCACACTGTTCATATTTTTTGGCCGAGGTTAAATTTTTCAGACCAAGGTTTGGATGAGTGTGAAGTCCACATAACCGAAGAGATGAAAGCCATATCCAAGCGTTTTGAAAAGCTTGACTTGTGTGGCAAAGTGACTGTAAAGACTAAACTGAAAGAACTTGCATATCTTGATTTAACTTCGATGTGTCCCCCCTGAAAAGGTCAAAACAAAAGGTGCTCAAAAGAAACAACTCACTAAGCAACAAAGAACAACCAAGCAAGATCTGTCTTACTTTGAGTATGTGGATGAATTATATTCTGTTCAAAATAGTTGTTCCACACAAAAATGGTCTGCTTCATCAACTGATCAAACAAAATTGAACAGGAATATGCCTATGTTGGATCAATTTCATCCATCTATGCACGATTTCATTTTAAACATTATTGATGTTAAAACTAATGGTAATTGTGAATATTGTGTAATTGTTGCCTTTTTAGGTTATGGTGAAAAGTGTGCACTGATATGTGTGGCACTCTTGTTAGCAAAGAGTGTGCACACTACCAGATGAAGCAATTATGCTCTTACTACTACTATCTAGTGCCTTGCCTGACGTGTCACATCATATATGTCTTGCAGTCAAGAGAGTTGAATATATACCCCGTGGCATTGCTCTGTCTCAGCTCCACCTTCTTTTGCAGTTACCTTAAGCAATTCAACTAGTAACTGCACTGCCTTTCCAACGTCAATTACATCATACATTTGGAACGCTCTGATAATTGGGAGATGCAACAGGGAAGCGACATCATCCAAAGTGATAGTTAGCTCCCCTACGAGCAGATGAAAGCTATTGGTTTCTGAGTGTCATCTCTCCACAAAAGCAGATAGCAATCCCATGTCTCTAGTCTCCACTGAGCATGAAATCAAAGGGATTAAGCCTGTAGCAACCACTAAGCCTTTAATCTCAAGTGCAGGCCTTCCAAATTTATGCATTTTCCTTCTATGAGAAGCCAGTTTTAACTCAACACGTTACGTCAATAAATTAAGATCAATTACAAACATTAAAATGACAACAAAATGTAATTTTGTATCTAATTAAAGATATAAGTACCTCTCCTGCCCACACTCTAACAGCCACATGATCAGCGTACTCTGTCAACACTGAACTATCTTCCAGCCCGCCTAGAAAAGCTTCTAAATTAGTACCTACATCCTTCTCTATAACAGGAATGTTAGCCTCCACAAGTGCGTCCTGAGCAGGAGGATATTCAAGAACAGCAACACCTGCTCGTTGTATTCGTATGGATGCGGTCGGCCTACGGCATTCAGGGGCTTCCTCTTCATTATGACTAACGTCTCTACCAAATGTTCTGTCTACAATTCTACCTAAAGCCCAACGCAATCCTCTTGTTTTAACCATAATATGTGCCAACATTTGTTTAAATGTTAGTCTAACACTTCAAACCAACAAACAACTTCAACAAGAGTCAATTACTCAAATTCTATTAATATTTTTCTTAGAATTTACAGTTCCACACAAAATCAAAAAAATACATACATATTTAATGAATTGCAAATTTAAAAAACAAATAAAATGCATGCATATGAGTTTATTATTGTCATAAGACATCTTATTTTATTTTAATGAATTACAAGTTTAAAAAATAATTTAAACACATACATATAAGAATAACAAATAAATATCATAAAATCTATATAACAACTTTGTAATCAATTTAACTATAACTTTGAAATTACTTAAACTAGTATTCATTAAAATGTAAATTTTTTATTATAACCTAAAATATGTATAATAAATAATAAATAATTATTTAACATTCTAATATATATATATATGATAATTAAATAATTTTAATTTAGTTATTTATAAAGCATCAAAATTATTACTACGGATTGGTCAATCCGTATGAGATCCATAACCTTCATATGGATTCTCCAATTCGTGTCATCCACACGTATTTGCAAATTTGTATTACAAAAAACAAAAACAAGGACGAAGAACTCACGGTGGAGGTAACGAAATAGTGAGCAATCAACCACCATGGATGGAGAACACAAGCAACGAACATGAACCACTGTAACAGAGTTGGAGGAAAATCCAAACATGAACCAATAAGGTGCGTCGGAGAGTGAAAACCAAAAACGGTGTAGAAGAAGAATCAGGTGCATGAAGAATATGAATAGTACCATATACTTAACCTTATAAAGAGGGGTATTTCCGAAAAATTACTGTTGGTCTATGGGTGTATTAGAACTTGTAGTGGTTTATGAAGCATATCCCTTTATATAATTAGTTTAAGGACTGTGCTAAATACACTATAACATTTTCTTATACACTATACAAGCATAGTGGATTTCCAAGTTTACCCTTAAGTTAATTTTAAATTAAAGTTTGAGAGGCATTTGTTATACACTATACAGCGCCTTTTTCCTTCGTATTCTCTTCATCTTCTTCCCTCATTCAGAGCATCGTGCACCCAGGTCCGCAGCACCGTGCAACCAAGTCGTTCTGTGGTGGCGTAATAGAGTTCTGTTGCGGCGTCATTGGTGGTGGAGGTCGTTTTTCGCCGTGGTCGACGAAGGTGAGTTCTGTGGCGTAGTGCGGATTGGCCGTTCTGTGAGGATGGCACGGATTATGCAATCCGTTGGAACAAGATGGATTGAGTGATTCGTGTGAAGGTGACGGATTGCCTAATCCATTTTTTTCTGTTGGTTTTGTCTGCCTTTTGACTCCCAGATTAGGTAATCCGTTGTAATGAAACGGATTGAATGATCCGTGAAACTCTTACGGATTAAATGATTCGTATCAATATAAAAATGTGGTGTAACGGATTAAGTGATCCGTAGGTTCCTCACGGATTATCTAATCCGTGAGGAACCTACAGATCACTTAATCCGTTACACCACAGTTTTATATTTTTCTTGGGTAATTTAAATATGCATCTAAGTTGAATGTTGTTATGATTTGAAATATATGCATTGACATTGATGTTGACCAAGTTGTGGGTTGAACACATATGATTATGGGGTCACCATTTATGGCATTGGAACATGTTATAATATGTATGTAAATATGTTTGTGTGTTGTCTTGGAAAATTGTAAATTGATATCCATTAGATGTAAATATGTTTGTAAGATTAGTTCTTTTGAAATTTAGGACTAACTTCATTTATAACTTACAATTTTCAGATTGAATGGCAAGAACAAGAGGTGGTGGTGTCGGTGGTGAACGTCGTAGGCCCACAGCATCTGTGAGAAGACAAAGGGAAGCTGAGGTTATTCCTGAGGCTGATGGTCGTCAGGAAGAACATGTGGAGCCCGACGTTCCTATGGCGGATGATGTTGACGTTGACCATGTGGCTGATGATGTTGACGCTGACCATGTGTAACACTCCAAAATTTTGAATCACAGTCAATTATTAGGGTAAAATGTTAATTAGAGGCAATACAAAAGATTTAGGAAAAAATGACGAAAATGCCCTTGGACATTTTGGAAATGACCAAAGTGCCCTTAGGCATTTTAACAAGATATTTGATGGAAAAAATTTTATAAATACTTTGGGAGGCTTGGAAAAGGATCAGAATACTCTAAGGGTAACAATTACAGAGTTTCCTTGAACATTTTTTTTGAAATGACGATTTTACCCCTAGGGTGAGGGATAAAATTACCAAAATGCCCCTAGGTCAAAACTGATCAAGATGAACTCAGAAATTAATAGGAACCTGAGCATAGGATAAAACACTTTTAGATAACAAATTATCAGCAAGGTTGAGAGCAGAAAACCCCAAGATAGAAATTCTACGAATTTTGGAAGTTAGGTTTAAAAGAGCTTAATCTAAACTATCCTAGGTATTAGAAAATTATAAGAAAAGTGTGGACACAATCTATGAAATTTTCTCTAAATTATGAGAGGAATAGGTTTCATAAATGAGTCAGGTTAGTAATTTTATTAATTAGGAGCAAAAAGGACCAATAAGAATTCAAATAAAGCTATTACATGAAATAAGGAAGAAAATTTGCTAATATGGCTTTAGG
>PYAF01004583.1:15643-27925 GCA_007407185.1 Glycine tomentella | reverse complement strand
TACAAGTATGTGATGGATTAAAAGTATTCTATGATGCTTTAAGTTTAAATAATTAATTGATGCTAAAATTAAGTTGAATTAAATAATTCTTTGCTTATAATGGTAGTACGTAAATAATTTCTAATGTTTAGATGTTTATTCTGAGTAGTAAAGTGATAGAGTCTGTTAAACTAAATCCCTTGAGTTTGTTGGTTATGACTTTAGAATTATGATTAGTAAATGTGAGGAACTAAGATTTATTCTTAGAAATATATGAAGTGGACTGTGGCTGAATGAATGTTAATTTATTTTGTCTGGCGGGGACATAAGACCGCGTGATTTTATTCTGTCTGGCGGGGACATAAGACCGCGTTATTTTATTCTGTCTGGCGGGGACATAAGACCGTGTTATTTTATATTTGGCCTGGCGGAGGCATAAGACTGTGGTGTTATATATCTGCGTGGTATATGGTTAATCTAAACTGTGTACTGTGATGAGGTGATTTGAGTAAGGAGGATCATGCTTGTTTCTTATTCTCTAAAATAGTATTATAACCATGTGAGTATATATTTCTTTATGTATGTTTTATTCAAATTATACGTATCATGGACTTACCCCTAGTTCTGTGTCTGTGGTTGACACCTGTGATGACCCCAATTTATTTGGGCGAGCAGAAAAACAAGAAAGCCTAAGCTGTGAAGGATTGATGAAGAAATGATGATAAAGTTGTGTTGAAGATTTGTTTTAAATTTACTCTGTTTGTATTTTCCCTTGGCTTGTACTTGGAACTGTATGAACTGTATCTTGGACTGTATTAACAGGACTGTACTTTATTATTTTAATTAAACCGTGGAGAGAAATAATTTATTTATAAACGACTAGTAACTCTTGCAAGCAAAAGAAAAATGATTTTCGAAATTTTTTTTAAACAATCTAATTTTAAGACAAAGTGGTCACGAGACTTTATCTAAAATTAACAAAGCACGAGAGAAAGTAAAGAGAAACGTTACACCATGAGTCATTTCCAGGTGGTCCAGTCGATTCTTCTGTTTTGAGAGGCTACATGAACCATGTAGCGCTTAGAATTTGGTCTGGAGAGGTATTAATGTCTTTAACTACATACAGTTTTTAATATATTTGCCAATGCAGAGTTTGTTAACAACTTTGGTTTGTCTTTTCAGGAAGGTCCTGAGCTAAAATTGGCTTCTCATGGATGTAAAGTTTCAAAATTTGGGAAGCCAGCAGCTGAAATTGAAGGATTAGTTGCTTCTACTGGGCTAAGCCCTTTAGTATTGACTTCGGTCGAGACTAGTGATAGAGGGTTGCTACCGCATTTGTAGAGAGGTGGCACCCAGAGACCAGCAGCTTCCACCTGCCCGTAGGTGAAGTGACTATCACATTGGACGATGTAGCGTCGTTGCTGCATCTCCCAATTGAGGGAGCTTTCCACACATATGAGCCGATTGACACAGGGGAGGCGATGACATTACTAGTTGAGCTCCTGTCGGTGACAGTTGAGGATGCAGAAGCTGAGATGGAGCAATGTCATGGTCCTTACGTCCGTCTATCATGGCTCCGAGAGTTATATGCTGCAAAGTGTGCGGCAAGGCATTGGGTGGAAGCTGCTAGAGCGTTTTTGTTGCATCTAGTTGGTTGTACGGTTTTTGCGAACAAGAGTGCCACACATATTAGTGTGGTATTCTTGAACGCATTCCGAGACCTCGACCAGGTAGGCGAGTATGCATGGGATGTAGCCACCCTAGTACACATGTATGAGAATTTAAATTATTCATGCCAGCACCATGGGAAGCACCTTGCCGGCTATATTTCTTTGTTACAGGTAATGACAATACATTAACTAAGTATATCATTTGATGTGTGCGTTAAGTAACTATTATATGGGTTTGTGGTTAATATGTTGTTTAATGTTGCAGTGCTGGATCTATGAGCATTTTCCAACCATCGGAAATGCCATACCAGATCCGCATTACCATGACAGGTCACCCCGTGCATGCCGTTGGAAGTCTTCGAAGGCATTGCCTATTGTTATGTACCGAAGGCGGTTGGACAGGTTGACATTAGATGAAGTGGCTTGGATGCCTTACAGGGATCATCGTCCATATAGGGAGTTCCAGATGATTTCACTCTTTTCTGGGTACCTTCGATGGGGTCCGTCCGTGGTCAGACATCAGCCACACCGAGTTCTTAGGCAGTATGGGTTTGTGCAGCAAATCCCAGAGCTGATGCAGGAGGAGTCCCCGTCGATAGACCAGGTTGATGACAGGTGGACTCATTATGCAGATCACATTGTTGACATTGGAGATGTGGTTACACATGCCAGTTAGTTTGCACCTGGATATATGGAGTGGTTTCTTCATATATCTCATCCGTATATGCTACCTCCGCAGGTTGGGGAGCCAAGGCGACATCCTGTGCATGCTCCGACTACTGTTACTGATACTACACATACCACTGATGTAGTGCAGGGAGACACAGACCCACCGGCTGATGCCGATCCAGAAGCATCTGAAGTGACAGACACGGCATCACATGCAGTCGTATAGTTCATTTTAAACTTGTAGTTAATTTCATTATGAAATGTTAGTTGCTGGTTAATGTTGTTTTAAACTATTGATTGTTTCAGGGTATGTGTCGGAGGATAGAAAAGGGCCTGCAACACATGCTGGACATGAGGATGGTTACCCTGGGCACGGATGCTTACGCACATACACAGCAAATTTTGGAGTTGGCACGTAGTGTCACTGAGCACAAGAATGTTTATGTTAGATCTGCTCTGATCAGGGGTAGACAGAGGAGGCGCCTTGATGATTGACACTTATATGTATTTTGTTTTTGTTGTGTTCTATACTGATGACCAGTTGTTCAAAACTTTGTCATGCACATTGTTCACTTTTTGTATATGTTAGACATCAAACATATTTACATCATTGATATTTAACATCCATGATACATATGTGTGTCAAATGTTCAATTTATCCAAACTTCCTTTTACATAAATTTGAATTTGGTAAAACTTAGAAAATTTCAGGTGCCCACACCATACAGATTTATTAATCCGTGCATCTTATACGGGTTACGTGATCCGTAAGGATTATACGGATTAGTGTGATCCGTATAATCCTTACGGATCACGTAATCCGTATGCAGACGAGATGCACCAACGGAATAGGTAATCCGTGACAACAATACGGATTGAAGGATCCGTGGAACGAATACGGATCCGGTAATCCGGGCTTTGTATATTATTACCCACCTACGGATTAACCGGTCCGTACATGCTTTACGGATTACGTGATCCAGGAATGCCTCACGGATTGAAGGATCCGTACTGTCCGTACAGATTACCTAATTCGTACTTGGGAAAATTATTATTTTTCTTTACTTATTTGAAATATTTAAATAACTGAATATGAAAACAATGTTTTTATGTTCTGAAATACATGATTTGGATTTGGATTATAAATTTACAACATTAGATAGTTGACATGCTTGTAATTACATATATTATACTATATAAAGCTGATTATGTTAGGATTGAATTTGAAAGGGGGAGAACATGAATATGGTGGAGAACATACAAACAACATTGTAAGATAATGTGTCAAATACATCTTATACATGTCCTAAATCGACAAATTCAGTTGAAGGTTTCATCAAGTTACAATACATTCTAATTCGATGAAGATAATGTGTCGGCCATTTTTTAGCTCCTTTCGAACTGTGTGACTTCCACAAAAATGCAATAGAAGGGAGTGGGCTGTTCTCTTTCAGCTGAACCTGTTTCAAATAACAATTGTTAACATACCATTGTTGTCAAATGTAATGTAATGCAATTGAAGGGATTAGGTAGTATCATACGTAAATTATGTGCATTTTTTTACCTGTACAAAGTGATTTCCATAGACATGACCAATACAAATAAGACGGTGGATAGAAACATGTTGATGTGGTTCGCATCTAAGAGGGAAAAACGTCATACTTTGTTTCATTGATAGTGAAACAAGTACGACATTATACCTGAATGCAATCACGTACCTCATGTCTGTTATATCCATCCACTTATCCATTGTTACCTACACACTCACATTGTATTACTTTGTTACACATTCAATTTAAAAACATAAATTTATGACCGTAATATAATTGTAAACGATGTATCTTACCCCTGCTATCCATCTACTAGAAGGGACCGCTTTAACTTATCAAACCTAGCAAATCCACCAAACAAGGCTATATATTGATCAGAGAATTCTGAAAGTTCTTTCAGCAAATGGTTGCGAACAACTGGCCAAGAATCTTCACCATAACCGAGTGCCTCAGCGATGACACGATATCCATAGTTACCATCAGCTTTAACATCCGTGATGTTAACAATAAATTCATGCATAAAGGGCTGAAATTGATCCAACATAGGCACGTTCCTCTTTGCCATAGTCTGTTGACAGGATAAAGCTGACCTTGTTTGGCTGGGACAACTATTCTGCACAAAATGTAATTCATCTACATACTCAAAGTATGACGGATCCCGCTTGGTTGATCGTTCATGCTTTGTGCGTTTATTTTTAGGAGCACCTTTTGTTTTCACCTTTTCAGGAGGGGCATGCATGGATGTTGAATCAGGAAATGCAAGCTCTTTAAGCTTAGTCTTCAAAGTAATTTTACCACACAGGTCAAGTCTCTGAAAGCGATCTGATATTGCCTCCATCTCATCGGTTATGTGAATTTGTCCATCATCTACAGCTTGGTCTTCAAAACTTAATCTTCTCCAAAACATGTGGACACTGGAAAGCGGTATGCAGCCAACAACTTTAGCTAACTCACATGCACAAGGGAGACCATGACTGGTTCTCATGACACATCCACACCGAGAAGGGTTTTTCCCGGCATAATGAACACGCTCATACTCAACTGCAATCTGGTTCAACGCATACCTGGACACCATTCCGATAAGCCTTTTGTATAATGTTACTTTAAATATGTGACCAACCACATGGGTGCTTCTTTCTAATGATCCTTTTATTTCAGTCAGTTGCAAAGTGATCATATTGTTCATGGCATCCCAAACAGTACACAAATCACCAACGCTATTTTGGAGAAGCCTCTTCAGAGTCCAATGAGCAGACTCAACCCTGCGTTAAATGTAAAAAAAATGTTAACAAATGAACAACTATATAAGTTGATGAACATAACACAATGACAATAACTTCAAAAGTTGTCTCACCTATTAGTTGTAGTGTTCCCAAAATGTAGCACATTGTTTGTCCATGCGATTACAAATCTTTCCTTATGGGGACCCAACCATGTATCTTTGACATAATCAACAAACGCAGGCCATGGTGAACAGGCAATTTCAAACTTCATCAGACATTCATCATAACTTTGGACTTTATTACAATCAACCAGAGTTCCCCAAGCTTCCATTACAAAGTCCCATGCATTCTTCTGTCTAATATAAGTTTGACATTTTTCCTTAACATTCTTTTCAATGTGAAACTTACACAATAAATTGGTTGACTTCGGAAAAACAGTTTTAACAGCACTCATCAATGCACAATCTCTATCTGTAACAAAGACTTCTAGAAAATATTCACTCTTAAGGAAAATCCCTCTAAAGCGTTCAAGGGCCCACACAAAATTGTTTATCCGTTCTACCTCTAGATAGGCAAATGCTGCTGAAAAAGTCATTCCAGTAGGTGTCACACCAACTATGTCAAGTAAAAGAAGCCTGTATCTATTTGTTTTATATGTACTATCTATCAAAAAAATCATATGATACGTATTGCTCAACTTGACTGCATCCGGATGTGCCCAAAAAATGTCACGAACCACATTTTGCTCCTTCGTTCTATGCCAATGAATATACATGTCACGATCAAGAACTTTCATTAATTGTTGCATTTCAATGTTATTCCCTCTAACCTGCGTCCGATATGCATATCTGACATTATAAATTTGCTTCAAAGTGGTACAATTACCAGCATTGTGCTCCTTCAAAGTTAGCATAATGTTTTTCGGTTTCACCATGGACCTTGTCATATCATCTACAATCGTCTTCTCCTCCTTACTTAGTCTACCAGCATATGCATGTCCACATAATGATGTTGCCAATGCATGATTATGTGTCCCACATATTAATTTCAGTGTCCACCCTTGACCTCCAGACACGGGTTTTGCTCTTAGCCTAAACGGACAATCACATTTTTTACTACTTCCGATGCTGGAACAACAACTTTTTTAAATGACCTATATTTTCCACTCCTTTCACAACCAATCATCACATATGAGGTCGTTCCTACCTTTCCACTTGCAATGCCACTCCTCATTATGACTGCTACAAAACCATAAGAATACGCAACAGTACGAGCCCATTTTATCACATCTTCACGACAACTGAACACCTACAAAAAAAGAACACCATTTATATACTTTTACAAATTCATTTAACAATTGTAATTACATATATATACCTGATCCGTAATGAAGCCTTCCGAACAATCAATTGAATTATTAACATCTTCAAACGCATCAGCCTCTTCACCATTGTCTTCCTCCATATGTTCTTCACACATAATGCTATCATAAATCCACTGATCGTTGTCCATCTTCAGAAATCCAAAAACACACATACTAATATTAAACAACATACAAATCATAGTGTTATCAACTATATTTTACCCAATATACCTTAACTAACATAATACATCAACAACAACCTCAAGCTCAATCTACTATTCAATTTATCCAAATTTCCATTTATTTCCATTTAAATTAAATTAAAGTTACATTTTAAAAACAGTCCCACCATTATACGGATTGCCAAATCCGTGAAGCATATACGGATTATTCAATCCGTATAGCTTATACGGATTACGTAATCCGAATATGCTTCACGGATTTGGCAATCCGTATAAGCTATACGGATTGAATAATCCGTAAATTGTTTACGGATTACGTAATCCGTATAGCTTATACGGATTGCCAAATCCGTGCCTTCCATTTTCTCAATCACGGATTGTCTAATCCGTGTCATCTTCACGGATTACGTAATCCATACGAAAACAAAACACCAAACCTTACCTCCGACAACGACGACGTCGACGACTTCTAACGGTGTTCCGTTCACTACCACCAACAACAACGACGCCCACCAACCACCAGCCACCTACAATGCCACTCAAACCTGCCCTCTCCGACCTCCAACACTTCCAAGCTCAACAAACTCACCAACATTCAATGACACCAACAGAAAAAGCAAGTTGCACACAACTGAGGGTATTTTTGCCATTTTAAAAATATAATATAGTGTATAAGAAAACTATATAGTGTATATAGTACTTTCCTTATATAAATGCATGTGTTTTCTACTTGGGCCAAGGTTGAAGGTTCTGTTAATTGGCCCAATGCATCTTGTGCCCGGAGTAAACTTCATACACCGTATGTTTTTCTTATACACCATTAATTTTTTTGATAACCCGAAAATATCCTGCAGCTTTCCTTTCTTATTTTAGATGGTTTCACCCCTGGTTATGCTTTTATCTTCATTTTTGGTGAGTTTAGTTGTTGGCAACGGCTGTGCATTGGAAGTTGGTGGCGTCATGGTGGTTGTCGGAGTGGTGGCTATTGGAGTCGTCGAGTCGCGTTGTCGTGGTGGATGCAGAGGTTAGTCATTGTATTTCATGCGGATGGGGTGTTCCATACGGATTCGATAATTCATATGGATGTTTTGGATTATCTAATCCACAAGGAGCATATGGATTACATAATCAGTAATATCCATACGGATTACCTAATCCATAACAATCCGTATGGTTCTTACGAATTAGATAATCCGTATGAATGCTAAGGATTACGTAATCCGTACCCAACAAATTTGCCTTTTAAAATTTTAAAAAATATGTATTTAATAAAATTGCATTTAATTGTATAAATTATTTGATTGAGTAGATAATCGGAAGTTAATATTTGGATTGTTGAAACTTTCATCATTTGTTAAACTCGTGTGTGTTTGTTTTTTTAAAATAGGGTTTTATTTTATTTTTTTCACCTAAATTTACACTGTGACACCAAACATCATAAGTCAATGTATTCGTCTGACGTATAAAAATAAAAAAGATACATGTTTACAAAGCATACATGTTTACATTTAAAAATAAAAAGATACATAAAAAAAGATACATGTTTACATTTATATATACCAGTGTGATTCACAAGCATACCATATAATCAAGTTCAATTCTAATCAAAACCAACCTATGATGGGTTCGACAAGTGCGATTCACAAGCATACCATACAACCAAGTCCAATTCTAATCAAAACCAACCTATAACGGGTTCAACAAGTGCGATTCACAAACATACCATATAACCAAATCCAATTCTAATCAAAACCAACCTATTATGGGTTGAAAAAATGTGATTCACAAGCATACCATATAATCAATTCCAATTCTAATAAAAACCAACCTATTATGGATTGAAAAACTGCGATTCACAAGCATACCATATAACCAAGTCCAATTCTAATCAAAAGCAACCTATAATGGGTTCAACAAGTGTGATTCACAAGTATACCATATAACCAAGTCCAATTCTAATCAAAACCAACCTATTAGGGGTTGAAAATTTGCGATTCACAAGCATACCATATAATCAATTCCAATTCTAATCAAAACCAACCTATTGTGGGTTGAAAAACTGCAATTCACAAGCATACCATATAACCAAGTCCAATTCTAATCAAAACCAACCTTTTATGGGTTGAAAAACTGCGATTCATAAACATACCATATAATCAAGTCCAATTCTAATCAAAACCAACCTATAATGGGTTCAACAAGTGCGATTCACAAGCATACTCACAGTCAAGTCCATTTCAAACTATAACGCTTTGAACAAGTGCGATTCACAAGCATAGTCCATTTCTAATCAAAGCAGTACATGAAAAATTCTGTTTTCACTCACAAGCATGTTTTTTTTAAATAACACTCAATTAATTTTCATTTAATTATTTTAAAAATAATTTTATAAATAAAAAAATCATATGGATTAGGGAATCCGTATATGTCATACAGATTACATAATCCGTAAGACTGATACGGATTGCCTAATCCGTATGAGTCTTACGGATTGGGTAATCTATAAGACTCATACGGATTAGGCAAATCGTATCAGTCTTACGAATCCTTGAATCTGTTTCTTAACCCCTGCACCCTTTAACATTCCAGGACTCACCTCACAATGCCGTGGCCACCAAACGAAGAGGAAAATGTGAAGATGGACACGACGCGCTGGACAATGATTCCAAAAAAGCTGCTAATAGCAGGAGCAACAATGGTGGTGTAGGGAGCAGGAACGACACAGGAGGGAGGGAGGGAGCAGGAATGGTGCGGGAAGAGAAGGAATGGAACGCAAAAGATTTTTCAAAATTAAAAGCTGAAAGGGAGAAGGGCACTTCTGGAAATGCACTATTTGGAAAATGGTGTATGAGAAATATTAATGGTGCAGGAAGCTCAGGCCTCAATTCAATGCATCGGAGATCAAAGGGGCCCAAAGCCCCAATCCAAAACAAAGCTAAAGACGAAACTACCTTTTGCATCCCTATTTTATTAACTACACCGTCCATCTAAAAATTCTAAATTTCATTTCCAAAAATACCTGAGTATTTCATAAGGTCAAAAATCCATCTAATTTTTCTTAAACGAATGAAATTTGTTTGAGAATTCAATGGTGGTGATGGTGCTCATGTCATCAAGAAATATTTGGTGAAGGATGGTTATTGTAATACTCATGTATATTTTGGAAATAAAATTCATATAATTTAAATAGATTGTTTAGCTAGTAAAAAATATTAGTAACACATCTAATGGCAATGTAAAATACTATCTCAATCACATTTTTGAATCCCGAGTTATGACCTAAACAAGGATTAAATGTCAAAAAACATAAAAATAAAAAAATTAACCAAGATTTGTATTAAAGTCTAATTCAATTCAAACATACAAAATCAGTTATAATACTAACATTAGGCACGATAAATAAACATCCAATAAAGTAAATTACAAAGCTATAATAAGTGTCTCAAAATTGATTGATCAAATTCCCTCACACCTTTGCACTCTTGGAAAAATACTATATAGAAACCCAAGGTGTATACAAAATTAGTTGTAATTTTTTCATTGAATATTGAGAACACAAATTAGCAAGCAATATGTAACATTCAAAATACCAAGGCTTAATCATGTCAATCACAAATGAAAATCCTTAACATCCAAGACTACTAAGAAAAATCACATTAAACTAAAAGGGCGAATCTCAGGTGACAAAAATTTCACAAGATATGCTTTTCAAATCTAAAGTGTTTAAGCTTGTGTTTACACTAAAAAAACATCATAAAAGCTAGCACTACCATAGGTTTGACAAATCTCTAATTTCCATACTTAAAAGGACTTGCACATAAAGATCAAAAAGACTTTATTAGAATTATAATGTGACCGATGTAAAGGCAAGGTATAAAAAGAGACACTAAGCTATAAAACTAGAGAGAATAGAGGATACATAAGGAATAAACTATAAATAACCTTGAGAATCAAATAACAAAAAATACAATTCAACTTACCTTTGTATTTTCCAAATTTCCTTAACTTTTTTTACCTTATTTTTCCATCATAAATATTTTATTGTTTTCTTTTTCTTTATTCCTTTATCTTGTTTCTTTATTTACTTTTCCTTTTTTTTAATACTTTTATCAATTCTGCCAAGTGTCACCAACTAAATTTATGTTTGACAAGATATATAAGGTAATTTTTAACTTTTTAATAGTTAAAAAATTTATTTAGTTGTCTATTAAATAATTTATTTTAGTAATTTAGCTTCTAACTTTTAGTTTTTTTTTTAAATATTTCTTCCCTTTTTATCCTTAATATATTTATTAAATTTTTTATTATCCATTTTTAAATAAATCATGATTTTATTATTTTTTAATTATTTTATACATTTTAACTATTTTTATCAAATATTTATAATTTAATAAATTAATTTTTCAACTTCTATCTAACTATTCAATTATTTTGAAGATGCAACATTTCCTTAGCATCAACCTACGAATATTTGTCAAACAAGTACAAAATGGAAGAGAGAAAACATCAACATATCCCATGAATTCAGCCAATTTTTATTTTTTAAAATTGACATTTAATTAATAAAATATTAAAAAGCGTTTCGTAACAGGTAGTGGTTCCTACAGTCATCTTTGACATGTAATGTAAGCAAATTCCGATGAGATTGCAAAGAAAAAGGGAGGCACGGTAGTCATTCATTCACTTATTTCTGTTTCTATTGTACCTTAGCCTAGCCGGCATCGCTTACATCAATTTTCTTGTCTTGTCTTGTTTTGTAGAGTTGTAAGTTGTAGTTGTAGTAGTATATACTAATAGTAATATTATGCTGATAGCTACGCCCAGTATCAGTTGAGTGAATAATTTTGGAGCTAGCTGAGCTCACTCTCCTGACCTGGCCCCCAACTTCATTTGCTATACTTTTGTTCCATGTCCTTTTATGCATTTATATTATATTATACTTGAAAGTTGAAACATCCAACTCAAACTGACACTCCAGGGTGATTTTATTAGGATATGAAGATGGCTTTACGTTCTGGATCCGATCTGTGGATCTCTTATATATTACTTGCTCTTACAGTAGCTGCTGCCTGCTGATTCATTGGCATCAAACATGAGCGGAGCTGGAGCTGTTCTTGTTGCTGTGGCTGCTGCTATCGGCAACTTGCTGCAAGGATGGGATAATGCCACCATTGCAGGTCTTTTTATTTTATTTTATTTGGTCAGCCAATATTTAAGATAACATTCAATAACACTAGTCTAATTGGCTTTCTATGCTATGCTATGCTATGCAGGATCTATTTTGTACATAAAGTGGGAGTTTAATCTTCAAAGTGAACCCACAATTGAAGGTCTAATTGTGGCCATGTCACTTATTGGAGCCACTGTCGTTACCACATGCTCTGGACCCTTATCAGACTTGCTAGGCCGACGTCCTACGTTGATCATCTCCTCTGTCCTTTATTTTGTCAGTTCTCTGGTCATGCTATGGTCTCCAAATGTTTATATTCTCCTCTTTGCAAGGCTTTTAGATGGATTAGGCATTGGATTGGCAGTCACCTTGGTACCTCTTTACATATCCGAGACAGCTCCACCCGAGATCAGGGGATTACTAAATACTCTTCCGCAGTTCACTGGTTCTGCTGGAATGTTCTTTTCCTACTGTAT
>PYAF01004583.1:4604-15543 GCA_007407185.1 Glycine tomentella | reverse complement strand
TTTACATATCCGAGACAGCTCCACCCGAGATCAGGGGATTACTAAATACTCTTCCGCAGTTCACTGGTTCTGCTGGAATGTTCTTTTCCTACTGTATGGTCTTTGCTATGTCACTCACCAAGGCCCCAAACTGGAGACTCATGTTGGGTGTTCTTTCAATTCCCTCTCTCATTTATTTTGCACTCACGATACTCTTCTTGCCTGAATCTCCAAGATGGCTTGTCAGCAAAGGCCGGATGCTAGAGGCCAAGAAGGTTTTGCAACGACTTCGTTGTAGACAAGATGTCGCTGGCTAGTCATGCATTTATTTGATTTGAATTTGATCACTTGCTTTTGAATTGGATGGTAATTGTTCTTGGCTTGGCTATGATCAGGTGAGATGGCTTTACTAGTTGAGGGTCTTGGAGTTGGGGGTGATACCGCTATAGAAGAGTACATAATTGGTCCAGCGGTCAATGAATTCAATGAGGCAGAGCGGATCAAATTGTATGGGACAGCAGAAGGTGTATCCTGGATTGCCAAACCTGTCACTGGACAAAGTTCCATTGGCCTTGTATCTCGGAAGGGAAGCATGGTAAACCAAAGTGGTCTAGTGGACCCTCTAGTGAAGCTCTTTGGTAGTGTCCATGAGAAGCTCCCAGAAACAGGAAGCACGCGAAGCGCACTCTTTCCACACTTTGGAAGCATGTTTAGTGTTGGGGGAAATCAACCAAGGAATGAAGATTGGGATGAAGAAAGCATTGCCAGAGAGGGAGAGGGAGATGATTATGTCTCTGATGCCAACGACCATTCCGATGACAATTTGCAGAGTCCATTAATCTCACGTCAAGCAACAAGTATGGATAGGGACATGCCTACTCCTGCCCAGGGAAGCAGCATGATTGGTGGTGGATGGCAGCTAGCATGGAAATGGTCTGAAACAGAAGGTGTTTTCAAGAGAATATATTTACACCAAGAAGGTGGTCCAACTGGATCTAGTAGACGTGGGTCTCTCATTTCACTTCCAGGTGGTGA
Organism: Glycine tomentella; assembly: GCA_007407185.1. NCBI lineage: Eukaryota > Viridiplantae > Streptophyta > Magnoliopsida > Fabales > Fabaceae > Glycine > Glycine tomentella. Next base: position 14,529 of record PYAF01004583.1, on the reverse strand, counting down.
TGGTGATGGTGAGATTGTCCAGGCTGCCGCTCTAGGGAGTCAGTCTGCCCTTTACAACAAGGAGCTTATGCATCAGCAGCCAGTTGGACCAGCCATGATTCATCCATCCCAAACATCTGCAAAAGGGCCAAGTTGGAGTGACCTTTTTGAGCCTGGAGTGAAGCATGCACTGATTGTGGGGGTGGGGATTCAAATTCTTCAACAGGTAATCACATTTTTTGAAATTTCCGTTCATCTAACTTTGATGAAATTGTCAGAAAACTATTTTGACATATTAGGATAGATTTTTTAAATCTCAACTCATACAGTAGGAGATTTATTCACTAACCAATCATTGAACATCATTAACCAATTCTACCTACTAAAAAGCTATGTCTTGACTATCATCTAACTCCTCTTTAAACATTACAGTTCTCTGGTATAAATGGGGTGCTATACTATACACCTCAAATTCTTGAGCAGGCAGGTGTTGGGTATCTTCTTTCAAACCTTGGCCTCGGTTCTACTTCTGCATCTTTTCTTATTAGCAGTGTGACAACCTTGTTGATGTTACCCTGTATAGCTGTAGCCATGAGGCTCATGGATATATCTGGCAGAAGGTATGCATCTTTCTCTTATAATTTTTTGTTGGCTTCTACTTAAATAGTAAGATTTGTTTCATTAGGTGGATGTATCCGGGAGATGATTTTCTCATGGTCATACTGTTTCCATTGCATATTTTCCCTGTATGTTCTTTGCTAGAATATTTTGCAATTTAGGGTGGTATTTCAATAACAATTTGGGTTTGAAATTACTACTATTGCAAAGTGCTCTCAAACTAAAGGAAAATGACATCAAACAGTGATAAGATCAATCGATTCTATATGGCAGTAAATGTTGGGTAATGATGTTTCAACACGAGCAGAAACTAAGTGTATTGTAGATGAATGAGCTGACAAAGAAAGGATGAGATTAGGAATGTTTTTATATCCAAGGAAATGTTGAAGTTATCATCTATAGATAGGATAATGGAAACTCGTCTTGTTTGTGCGAAGATCAATGAAGGATCCAATGAGAAAAGTTGATCGGATTGAAGTGCTCTAATTAAAAGACAAAGTAAAACTTAGGAAAACATAAGGAGAAGCCATTAGAAAAAAGGGAGCTTGCTCTATTTTTCTTTTTTTATCAGCTCAGTGGTGTTGAGTGATCCATGTTCATTGACTCCATGTAGTGAATATGGCTTGGTTGTGGCGGAGACGGTGTTTTATTTTGTTTTCTGTTTATAAGTTCCTATAGGAAAGCATTTGAGATAATTCTGGAAATTGTCACCTTTATAATTTGGAAAACGTTTGAAGATTCAGAACTTAAATATTTGATATTTGTGACTTATCTTCTCTGTGTTGCTTTTTTTAACCCCTTATTGTAGTGTATATATTTCTTCATTACTTGTTTTTGTTCATTCAATCTGCAGTACTCATTGGTGACATTTTCTATTTTATTTATTCAGAACCTTGCTGCTGACTACAATCCCCGTCTTGATAGTATCACTTCTCATATTAGGAATAGGGAGTGTTGCGGAATTGGACAATACTATAAATGCTTTTATCTCAACTTCGAGTGTTGTTGTCTACTTCTGTTTTTTCGTCATGGGCTTTGGGCCAATTCCTAATATCCTTTGTTCAGAGATCTTCCCTACTCGAGTTCGTGGTCTGTGCATAGCAATATGTGCTCTTACATCTTGGATATGTGACATCATAGTCACCTACACGCTCCCAGTTATGCTAAATTCTGTGGGCCTTGGTGGTGTCTTTGGTATGTATGCGGTTGTGTGCATCATAGCTTGGGTGTTTGTCTTCTTAAAAGTTCCAGAAACCAAGGGCATGCCACTGGAAGTTATCATTGAGTTCTTCTCTGTCGGGGCAAAGCAAGCTCAAGTTGTCAACAATATTAATAGCTGAGTTTTCATTCGACCCATTGGATTTTTTTAATATAAAATTATTTTGAATCTATGGATATCTTGTTTTTTTCCCTCTTTAGTCACCTTCATAGTGGGTTGGGATTTGGGATAAAGAAATGAGAAAGTCCAAGGAAACTCGTTAGTCGATCGATAAAATTATAAGCATCTATAACATTAGAATTTGATTTCATAACCCTTATTTCTTGACTTTATAAAATGTTATTTACTTTTTAATAAAATACTACTAATACTTACTTTAGTCCTTACCACTGGTGTAAAATATTATAAAGAAAAGATTAAAAAATATATTTATTTGAAGAGATTAAAATATATTTTATAAAATTATAGTTTTTTTAAAATTAAGTTATAGAAATTTATAATGTCATAGGAAATAAAGCGAGGGTTTATATATAGAAATTAGAAAAACATTCATTTGTAATTCTTGGTTTATGCGGCAGAGATAGGGAAATTAGGAATTTTTGGGATAACAAAGTCAAAAATAGGAATGGGAACATTAAGGAGAGTAATGTTTACCATAGAAATTATAGTATAAGAAAGGTAGTATTTTAGTTAAGTGACAACAATCCATAAGTTACGTGTTTATACTTTTCTCCCAGATTTTGTACTAAATTTAAAGCTGAGTTAGTATTTTTTCTTAATTATAAAAAACATTTTTTTGACAAAATTATAAAAAAAACATATAATCACTTTTAAATGTATTAATGACTATTTTTTTATATTCTTGATTTATTGTGAAATTAAGACCAATTTGGATTATAAATAATGTCATTATATCTAATTATTAATTAAATAAGTTAATTTCACAAATATTTTTGAAATAATATTTAGATTTTATTACAATTTTAGTCCTTTAATTTAATTTTTAAGTACAATTTAATTCTTTTATTATAGATACTATAATTTTTTAAAATAATTCATTTTATTTTTAAAAGTTTTCAATTAGGTCTCTTATCTTTTAAGATAGATTCTCTTTGATCCCTTATTTGAAAACACTTTATTTGAAAAAATTAATCTGAAGGTTTACCAAGTTGTAAAAAAACTCTTTAAAAAAAAATTAATTTAACATGTATTAAGATCATGATATTAATTCTTTATTTCTTGTTGTCAAATTAATTTCTTAAAAAATCATAATCACTAAATTTGTTGTTATTAATTTAACCATTTGAAAAAAAATTGATATGTTAAATTTCTAAGTAATTTGATAGTAATTTTTTTATGCAATAATATTATAATTTTGTAACAGTCTAATTTAGTAGAAACAAGTTAAGAATTAATGTGATGGCAACTTATTCGTTAAAAGATGACCTAGTTTGCAAATTTCTTATAACAAAAAATTAAAGTTCCATTTTTCAGGCACAAAATTAGTTAATGTTTACATATACCTTTTTCCTTCCTTCAAATACAGGAAGTTCAACAAAATCTTTAATACAAACAAGGGTAGGAAAATGTGCGCAGATTCTTTTTCAAACTTATTTCAAAGAAAAAAGGAGGAATGAAAATGAGGTAGTAAATAAAAAGAAAAACGATGGATCTTCAGCTCATCATAAAACAATGGTTCTTTGAGCAACCATGCATATCCTGGGAACGAGTTTTCGAATTAAAATCCGTGATGAAAGCCTCCACTCCACATATTTTCTTACTTAGATATAACCAACAAAGAATTAGAAAAACATTGTCAGTGAAATGATAAAGAGAAATATTAAAGAAGAATTAATGAAAACATTTTACATGCTATTCAAAAGCTAAGATTAACATAATGAAAGAAGAAAAGACTACAAATGACTTCTTTTTTAGCTTTGTCAACTATCAAGTAGCAAGATAAAGATGATAAAAACAAAAGCAAAGAAAATCTAAAACATGTTTTGGAGTTCACCATAACACTGACCTGATCTAGGTCTTTTATAATTATTTATTAATTTAATTTTTTGCCAGCCAAATAAAGCTCCCAGATTGGTTTGAATGTTTCTCTTTTTATTCAGACCTCCACACTAGAATGCTGCTGTTGCTTCGTTGATCAAATTTCAAATACATGTGTCGAGTCAGCAATTAGAGTGTTACGAGCAAGTTGGAAGAAATCCGGTTCTTGAAATCTACAAGTCAGTCTTTGGTATGAAGAATAATAAATTAGAATTTAGAATTCACTAATTCAGTATTAGATCAAGTAAGTAGCTGATACAAACTTGTCAATCAACCATGTTATTTGTAAAAGACATTTATAAAGTCGCAGACAACAAATAACAAAATGGGAGTTTGAGCCATGAAAATGAAATGCATTTAATTAAATAAGAAAATGAAAATCAATTTGAAGAAGAATATAAAAGAAATAATGAAATGATAAGGCAATTAACAAGAATCTAGAAGGTAATATAGTAAAGTTCAATTGAGAATGCGTCTAGCACCAAGGCGATCAAGCTGCTTAACAATTGAAGAAGCCGTCAAATTGGCCTCCTTGAGAAAAGAGTGAATCATATGTTGGGGAATGAGGTGTGCTGTTTGCTCATTATCAATGACAGCGAGGGAGGTAGGGCCAGCGCCGCTGATGGTACATCCAAAAGCCCCAAGGAGAATGGCAGCCCTCTTGACAGCCTCCATGCCAGGAATCAAGGGGGCACGTCTTGGCTCAACGATATCGTCAGAGGACAATGCCTTCCCCAACCCCGCCACGTCGCCCTTCAACACCGACGCCACCAGAGCACCTGCCTGACTGCAGTTCCACACGTGGTGGCAGGCAGCGCCTCCCGTATCTTCTTCGTCGGGGCCTTGAACTCAGGCGTCACCAGAACGATTGGCCACCGTGGTGGGAGCAAACGCTTTCACCAACGTGGTTACGGGTTCGGGCTCCTTTCTAATATTCACGGACACGCTGCTGCTGCATCTGATTCTCAATGTCGCCCTACCTTTCAAACTCACTGGAGACCGACACAGGAAGCACGTAAACTTCGCCATCTCAACTCTTGCGGGTGGGTGGGTTTGTCTCTCGTTCAAACTACAATTTAGAAGCAGCATAGCATCGCATCAATATTATAATCCTACCAACTACGATTCCACTCAATTCAATTTAAATTTTCCCTTTTTACTTTTTCTGGTTCATCACAGGCTATTTTTTTTATGCCTATAAATATACAAATGTTCAAAATTCATAAAATTTTAACTATTTTTTTTTTTTACTTTTTGACTGAGTTCATTGATTTTCATTCTTACATTTACTTTTCTTCTTATGTGTCACTCACTCATTAATTCCATAATTAACTATTCTCTTCTTACTATATTTATGCTTAAAAGCTCTTAAAATGCAAAAAAATTGTCACAAAAATTTGATCCCCTCTTCCCAAAATTTCTTCATTCTCTTCCAACCGCATACTACCAAATCAGCAAACCTATCTCCTCTGCATCGCGCAACCTCTTCCTCGACCTTCTTGTGCTCACTCCTAAACGATTTCAACCAATTTCTAGATTCCAATTGTAACGACTTGAATGAAATAAAATAACCACATTATTAAGTGTTAACATGTAGAAGAAACCAACTCACCCATAGACACTCACATAACAAAAATGGTTATACTCTTGAAAATCCAAACTGAATTCAACTTTTACATCTAAATAGGGTTATTGAACTTGATTTTGCATAACCATGTAGAAGAAGAATGACGAACAACAGAGTGCATGTTTTTGGAAGCAACGAGAATTTTGAGTGCAAGGTTGGTCAATGGTGAGCCTTAAGAATTGTCAAGGTTCCATGGCGGGAGAGAGCGAAGACAATTCTGAAACCAATGAAGGAGTAATAAGTATGTTTGGATTTATTTGAAGCCAAAATTGTAACATATTTTAATTTTATGAAGAAAAAAAAACTCAAATTTTACAAAGACAAATTTTAAATATTTTAATATTTATAAGAATAAAAAAATATTTTAGTCATTTTAAAATAAGTTAGTAACATAATTATATATATATATTTACTCAACTTAAAATTATTTTAAATAATTATTAATTCTAAATCCAAAATAATTTTTTTAACCTAAACATATAAATATAAATATATACTTAAAATTGGTTAATAAGAATTTTAAACTAATTTTGAATGATATAAGGTAAATCTAAAACACTATCAATTATAATTTTATTTTTAATTATTTTACATACTTATTATGAAATTAGAGAAAAAATTATCAAAATATTAATTCATAAGATAATTATAATATATAATAAAAAATTAATAAAAAATATTTACTACTACATTTTTAAATTCTTATATGATAACTGCACATCACCCTTAATGGAATGAAATATATATATATATAATTGCTAAGAGACCTCGACCACAGTGCCACAAAACTAAAAAATAATTACTTAAATACCATGTTGGCCAACTTATATACCAGAATGTCACGTGACATAGTTCGCTACATGCACCAACGAATTATGTAAGTTGATGTGACGTAATTCTAGTGGTCACATAATAATGGTATACTGACATGGTGAGAGAAAGCGTAGTTTACTGGAAAGAGTAGTGAACTACGTATAGAGAGAGTAGTTCACTTGAGAGAGTAGCGCGAACTACTTAAAATAAATGCATTAATGCATAACTGTGTCCACTTTTCCATGATATATATCATCCTTTATTTTTGCATATCTTTTAAACTAAAATATATGGTAACCGACATATTTTTATTCAAATTTTTATTCAAAATAATTTTTAAAAAATTTTATTGTTTTACAAAACTAATTTAGTTAATAAAACTAATTTTCAACTAAATAAAAAAAATATGATAAAATTTGGTCGTGCCATGCCAGCATAAAAATGAAAATGATTGAATGAGGCAGCCGCAGCACCAGGGGAAAAGAACAGAAGAAGAGAACATAAAGTGGCAAAAAAGTCAAGCTTAGAAGTATATACATGGACTATAGTTTTAGATGAGATAAAGATTTATAAGGATTATATTTCTATTGATAATTTATTGTAATTTAAGGTACTGGTAACAAAAACATGTATAGATAAAATAATAAAAATATCCTTTATTTTAAATTACTTTTTAAATAAAGAAATAGTTTTTTTTTTTCAAAAAGAAAAGGTTATAGAGTCTTACAAGGAGATAACATAAAGTAGCAGAAAAGGATGAAGCTTAGAAGTATATACATGAACTACAAATTTAGATTGGATAAAGATTTTTAGTATGAAAATAATTTTTTATCAAATTTAATTTATTTTATAGTAAAATTTTAAATTAGTCAGTTTTTTTTTTCTTGATGAATCAGATAGTTAATATTAATTTTTTTTATTAGGATTATATTTTCATTGATAATTTATTAATTTAAGGTACTGGTAACAAAAATATTCCTTATTTTAAATTACTTTTTAATGATGTCTTTGTTCTTTCTTTACTCCATACTTATGCATTAAACTTTTAATTTATTCATTGAAAAAATATCGTTATAGTTTTAGTAACCCCTAAAATCAAGTTGTGCAAAATATGCATGATTAAACGACGACGTTTACTTATACATGTTTTACAGTAACTTGAACCTTAATACTAAACTATTCATGAGGGCTTATATCTTGGCCAGAAGAAGCAAGCATAAGTTTTTTGGCTTCAAGGTGAGGTCACTTAGGATATACCTTTCAGAAATACAAGTATAAAGAAAATTTCTACGGAGAACAGCATATACTGTTTAACCACAAGGTCAAGGAGCCTCTTGGTCTTGGGAAATGTCCTCTTGTATTCTCTTGGATATGCTCCTCAAACGATTTGATGAGATATAGTCGAGTTTTCTTTTTAACTTCTTGGGTGATACGTCTTCTTTTTTGTCAACAAAATGTAGAAATGTTTGGATGCGTGCAGTACGTGAGCTGCAACGATTAGAAGGACCAACTCTTTGAGGGGATTTCTTACTGAATTGCCGTACTATTGATAAAAAGTAGGTAAGAAGCGCCAGGAAACATGTTATTCCACAGATTAGAAACAGGCCCCGGAAGCTATTTAATTGAAGCTGTTCATCCTCAGTACTGTGAAAACCACAAGCCTTTTCTGAAAGCCACTTTTCATGGATCCTCTGAAGTTCACCATTCTCAGATAGGGTTAGAATCGCAGTTGACATATCAATTGCAAGAGGAGAGTCTCTTGGGAACGCCTGCCATGACAAATATATTGAAATTAATAAAGACAAGTAGTAACATAAAGATTTACAAGTACATTAATTGCAGTTGAGAATCATCTAGTAGTAGTACTGAACTTGAGCAAAATTTGTGCTCAACTATTATCAACATATATAGTGTTCAGTGTTTCATTCAAAGAAGCTAAAGGGAGGCGAAGTTGTGATTTCTTGCCTCCCATTTTATAAAATTTCATACCTTCTAACATTATGTTTTGCTTTTTGCATTTGTAGTTAGTGCAACAAAGTACATAAAATACTACACCAGTAAGTAATTCTAAAGATACTCACAAATCCCCATCCACTTTTTGTGAACTCTTGGCCCCTAATTGAGAATTGGCAGTGGTTTGAAAGGAAGAGTTCTACATAGGGTCGTTCGTCCACCACAGCTGCAACAGTTCCGCTTTCAAGGGCAACAGCATATTCTTCTGGTGAGCCAAGAGGGACAAGTCTATGTTTGGGGATGTTGAGTTGCTCAGTCAGATAGTTTGCAGCAAATGAGCCTACTTGGAACCCTATACGTTCACTGCTGGATATCAAGCTATCAATTCCTGTTATGGGTGAGCACAGCTGTTGCACAGTGAGAATTGATGTCAAGCTTGCAGTGTAGCTTGAATTGATTATTAGAACCACAAAAAGCCAGATTATCAACACAACTCGACCAAGTGGACTAACTGTGTTTTCTCCTGAAACAATAATAAAGAAGCTTATCTGTTTCTAGTCACAAACAGTCACTAGATGAATAGGACATGAACTGTCAAAATTGGTGGACGACTTACTGTGCGCAAAAAACATGGTTGAGAAACTAAACCTGCAACAGCAAACAAAGATGAGTTATGACTAGACTAGCTATGTACACAAGCTACAAGAGTACATACCAAAGAACTGTAACTATCTGTTCCCTCGGTGACCCCCGAAACTCATCGTTTGTTCTATGTTCAAGAATCCATACCACTGCTCCAACAAAAAGGAAAAAAAATGCAGTGACACCCCACATCTGTGGGGTAAATGGTCGCAAGAAAGCCCAAGCATTTGACTTCAATTTTTTTACTGGAGCAACCACAACTAGCCCTGACTCTATATATGGTTGAGTAAAATCCGCAATCTTTGTTCGGTCAGTGACAATCGCAATGTCACCTACAGCAGCATCAAAAACCTGTAGATGCAAGCGCAAAAAAAAAAAAATAAAAAATCAATACAAGCAAGATATTACTACATAACGTCTGTACTCTGCAACGAGTATTACTTACATCATAAGTAATCATGTTGACAAGATCATAGTAGCTCGGGTTCTTGTGTCCATCTCCAAACAGAATGAACTTGTACTGAACTGCATACGGAAGCAATTTAATGGCAGCTAGGAATATGTCTATGCAATATCCTTGAATTGCATTGGTGCCATTTATTTGTGAGACCATGAATCGATAGCTAACTCTGTTGGGAACTCCAATTCTCAGCTGCCTCCCATTATTGTTAGAAAAATTAGTATGATAATCCTGGATAAATTCAAAGAATCGTGTTCGTACACTTTCCGAACAAAGTATTTCGACCCTATTCTTGCCTGGGTTCACGAAATCCTTGTTGGGATAATTCTTTGAAGAACAATCTGCTTCTGGCAATACAGAACAGATCAGGAATGTAGAGAGAAAGTATGATTTTCGTATATATTAAATCTGAGGCCAAATGACTCCTTATATAGGAGTTTTCCAAACAATGCAACTCTTGGCGATAAACCATCGTAACCGTTGGTTATCGGAGCGGTTGGGAGTAGTTATATTTCTAACCTTTCCCAAGAGCGGTTACAAGTAGTTACTATTTTGA
>PYAF01004582.1:14199-30240 GCA_007407185.1 Glycine tomentella | reverse complement strand
ATATGTTGAGAAATTATTGATAACCTGAGATCTCAGTCATGCATCATTCTAATCAAGAAATCATGCATCTATTATGTATTCTGATATGTATTTATTATGTATTTATTATGATGTATTATTTTGTTTTATTATTTTATTTAACTATGTTTATCATATACTTACCCTATTTTGTGTCTGTGGTTGACACCTGTGATGACCCAATTTGTTGGGCGAGCAGAGGAACAGTGAAAGTTAAGCTGAAATGGTGATGGAGAAGCTTGGATGATTGTGTTCTATGCTTGATGTACTATTGACTCTGAGGCTATGTAAATTGTATTGGACTATTTTGGTTTGTTGGTTTGTAATTGAACTATATTATGGTTTGTATCTGAATAATATTATGTAATGGACTGTATGACACTTTATTTTGTACTAAGAAATATTTAATGGTAACTATTTTATTTGAAGTTTATTTGAAGTTTATTTTGAAAAATAAAGAAAAGCGTTTTGTTAAAATAAATTGCTGTATAAAACAAGCAAAAAAATTTTTAGGCGTTACAACGAGTCTTCACTCTTTGTTGATTTCATAACTTGAAAGATGGAAACCCTTTTAAGTTGTTTCTTAAAACCTGGCTGGGGTATTAAAATAAAGAATAACCATTTTCACTATGAAGTTGACAAGTTCATTGTCATTTTGTTTTGTTATTCTTTTAAAATAAAAAAACCCACATGTACATCCTCTAGGTAATTCTAGGTAACCACATGCCTATCACATCAAGCAATTTCCTTGATAGTTATGCAGAGGAGTTAGTTTGGTAAAGTTGTATTCTTTTACTAGTGATTAACTGTCGCTGTCTTCTGTTTCCTGCTTAATAAAATGTTACATAAGTTGAAATTAGTGTGAGCAAATTGTACATTTTCGATTTTAATTACATTATAATATTACGATATAGGTTAATTAGTTAATTAAGACCTTGTTTTTACCCATATGATAGGTTTTATATTTGCTGTTTATCGTTCCCCCTCTCTGTGGGGGTGTGATTTTATATTGTAAGAGCACAATCAAACTGTGTGTGTGGCTAAATTTTAAAATTCTGTATCCATATATTTTCTCATAATAGCCCTCATAGAGGATGCAAAGGGCGTTTATATTTCCATTAAGTAAATTACTTGTCTTTTGGGTTGTTGTACTTGAATATGGCTTCAGAGGTATTGGAATAATAGCCCTGAAATTAACCCATGCCTCAACATTTAAACCTTTTTGGTTTCATTCCATTATGATATCTCTTAAGATTGTTTTAGATGAGTTGGGTGCGGCATAACATGTAATATGACAAGTTGTAGTACACCTAGATTTTGGGCTCTGAACCTATGTTGTGTTTCCTGTTTTAGGCAACATCCAGAGATCTTAAGGTCGTCCTAAAACAGGACTCAAGACTTAGTGTTGCATGTGTGTATTAGAGTAATGCTTAGAAAGCCAAATAGTTACTGTATGATTGTTTATGAATTTGTCATTCTAGCGTGCATCACTGCATATGGTACATTGGCTTGTTGAATGAGATATTTTAATACTTCACTGTATTACTTGGCTAGCTTACAACTGAGTCGGTCCCAAAGCATTTTGATATTAGTGTGGTTTGTAGAAAATTTTATCATACAATGTTCTGCAGGCTATGGATTCTAGACAACAACTATTTGGTGCGAAAAATGGTCTATTTTGGTTGTGTATTGGTCTGGCATGCATTTTTAGAAGAAAATAGTTTTTCTGATAGATTCATAGGAGTTGGAGTCATTCCATTTTTATTTTTTTAATAGAATTTTCAATGAATTTTTAAAGATGAAATTGGGGGTGGATATAGATGCTGAGAATTGTATTTGGGTTGTGAGCAGACAAATTTAATTTTAAGCCTTCGTGCCTGTTGTAAAATATTTGAAATATTCGCATTTGTCTACCCATGTTATTAATAGAACCCTTGCCAATATCTAGCTCCAAAGGTCAAGATGTCCATTTTTAAGAAATTTGTCAACCATACTGCATGATTGAAAGTGATAGGCTATTTTAAGCCAAAGTAACTTATTTGTCTAAGTGTGTTTCTAAAGACTGGTATGCAGGTCCTTGTATCTTTGTATGTTTTAAAATTTAGTTAAGATATGTACATTTTTTGATTTCCCCCATATTCTTACTTATTTCATCATTCTATTGTTGTTGATACAATCTCAGAATTGTATCTTCAATTGCTCAGACCAAACAAAGTAAATTATTGAATAATACGCACTTCTTTTATTGATATCAAGAACTGAATTACAATTCTTTCTCAAGAACTGGGAACAATCTCTACCAAATTCTCCAAGAGACCAATGTCTCCCCTAACTGAACTGCTCAGTTACTGATCTCTCTTCTTTTCCTCCCCTCACACAACCCATATTGTCCTATTTATTTATATAGCCTCCTACCCTTTACAACTGTCATAACAGATTACTAACAGCTCTTTATTTAAACTATGTTCTTTATTTAAAACGATTTAATTTTTGTCTCCTCTGGTATACTTTCCATTCAAGCTCTGTTTGAACCTCCTCCAGAGGTATGTTTGGGTCCGTATCAGTACCTCCCTCCCTAAAACCAAACTTGTCCTCAAGTTTGAAGTCGGGTAATTGACTCTGCACAGTTGCATAGTCCTAACCTGTCTAATTCTCCTAAAAAATGGTTTCAGAACTGGATTCATATCACCTTAGAAAGTAGCTGGGATTGTAGCAAAATTCAATAGAATATGTTCTGGTCCAGTTTTCAAATATTTTTTAATGGCCATGGATGAAACAATTTCTTGGGATAGACTTAGGTCCCCACAAATAACCATTGTCTGCCCAGCCACACTGAATTGCATGGTTAGTTTCCCCCAATTTACCTTCACCTCCCCAAGTGTCTCTAACCAAGCCACTCCCAAGATAACTTGTATTTGTAAACTAGAGGTGGGGGTGATGGGTATTTGTAGGGCTTTTTAGGTGGTGGTGGAGGAGAAGGGTACTTGTAGGGTGGTGGTGGTGACTTGTATTTGTAAACTGGTGGTGGTGGTGATGGGTATTTGTAAGGCTTCTTAGGAGGTGGTGGAGGAGATGAATACTTATAGGGTGCTGGTGAGGATTTGTACTTGTAAGCTGGTGGTGGTGGAGATGAATAGTCATACTTATCAGCTGAGGCTTAACATGACAAGCTTAGAGAGACTATTGCCAATACAAGAGTGAGAGTAAGAGAGGCCACTAGAGACCCCATTTTCTCCCAACTTCAAATAGGGTTTTGTTGTGCTATTAGCAAAGGTAATGCCCCTTTATATAGATTTTATTTTACCAAGTTAACATCGACTGATGAGTCATCTTGGAATGAGTAATTTGATTTGATCTATTCAACTTAATTACCTTGTTGAAAAATCTAAAATACACAAAATATATTATATTTTTAATTTGGAATACATAGAGAGAGGATAATGATCAAGTTAATTTCCATTCAACAAAGTGAATATTATTTCTTACAAATTATAAGCAAATATCAGTAATAAGATAGCTTAATTACAATTATATTAGATCATTGTATAGTATTAAAATATATAATAATTGAATTATTAAAATTACATACATACATATATATATATATATATTAAATAACTTTGCTGAAAAATATTGCTGAAGTAACTTGACCTCTTCACACTCTCTCTAGGTATAGGTGTTCTTCGTGTGTTTTATAAATTGGACTTTTATTAAGAGTAGCTAGCCGTACATTAAAAGTCATTATGATGCATATTGTCCTTGTATGTACGATAGTAAATTAAGGAAAATAAAGATATAAAATAAGTAGTGTAAAAATTGAGGTAAAGAAAAATTTAGATTGGTTATATTTCGTGTTTGGACCAACGTAGATTTGGCATTGAAGTCTGCAATCTAATTGAGCAGAAGAAAAAGTATCCAGCTCAACAGTTGGTAATGTTGATATTACCTTTATTTTTCTCTGTAGAAAAAGACACCGACCTTATTTAACTATTTAGTTTTGTACACTGAGCAATTTTTTTATGACTCAAATATTCAAAATCAAAAAGGTCTTTAATAATAATATTTTTAAATTTGTGTCACTTTGCCCTTTCATTGGCTTGCAATTCACACCAAACTTTGAAAACTGCGTATACTGTAACACCTCAACTTACGATCTTGTTATTATTGATTTTTAACGAAAATTCATTTCAACTTACTTAAGAACACCTAGTTGAATATAACAAAATTTTGCCAATAACTGATACTCCAAGAAAATTTCATCACTGATTAATATTTATAAACCTGAAGTAATATATATATATATATATATAATAAGATTACAAACTGACACTGATTCTATTACATAGTACAACTAATTCAAAACACTCTGTAACAAAAGAATACATCTTCAAACATATTATCTTCAAACAAAATCCTTTTCTTGTAAACAGCTAGTGGTCTCTCTTTGCTGTTCATCTACTCGCCCGAATAAAATCGAGGTCATAGCAGGTGTCAACCATAGACACAAAATACAGGGTAAGTTTATGATAAAGATTATTTAAGCAATAGAATATATTCAATATGTAGATATTCATAACAACATCCTCAAAGATGCATGATTCTCTTAGACTCTTATCATGATGCATGATTCTCTTAAACACTTTCAATATTTGGTACCAATTGTCAAGAGCCCCATCCCTGTGACACAGAACTTATCCGACCAGTCAGGGTCTCCCGGTGTTGCACAGGTTCTCACCCATACTTTATGTGATCATCATGGATGGTGCGATTTCCCACCGCAAGAGTTACCTCCCCGGCTCAGACACCTTTTGTCTGAACGCACGGACTCAGTTCCTGTAGCTATCTGACACACCTCCTCTTTGAGGTAACTCTTATATACACCATGGTTTCACTTATGCATGACTCATTCATTTTATCAACTTATATGTATTTTCCACATCAATCTCCAATCATTGTCTCACATAATTTACTCAGAGATTCAATATAAATCAAGTACAGAACTCAGCTTGTTACTCATGTACAGAAACTCAACATATCATTCATATACAGAAATTCATAGAAACACTCAACAACACATGAAATTTAGAGAAATTCATAGAAACACTCAGCAACACATAAACTTCATACACTTATTCAAACACAAACAACACTTAAACTATCTTTATCATAAAGCTTCCATATACATACCTTATAACCTCTTATGAAGCTTGTCTATCTCTTCCTAATGATACTAGCTTCTACACGTGATCTTCAAGGAAAAGTGGAGTCTCTTTATGCTTTGGAAAGGAAAGGATGAAAATGAAATGAAAGAGAT
Organism: Glycine tomentella; assembly: GCA_007407185.1. Lineage (NCBI taxonomy): Eukaryota > Viridiplantae > Streptophyta > Magnoliopsida > Fabales > Fabaceae > Glycine > Glycine tomentella. The sequence goes on along the minus strand of PYAF01004582.1, from coordinate 24,908 downwards.
GGGAGAGAGATTCACATGAAGGTGTAGTAGGATGAAGTCTTGAGAATGACTTCCACTTAAGGCCTCCCCTCCCTTTTATATAGAGTTTGGAAAATAATTGAATATTTACAAAAATCTCCTAAGTCATGATGCTTCCATTACAAGTGTCCCTACACTTGTCATGACCTTTACAAGTGTCCCACCACTTGTCATGGTCTTAAAGCTTCTTCCTTCTTTCTTCTAAGTGTACTTCCACTTGGCAAATCATGAAGTTTCTATCTTCTTCTAGCTTATTCATGTGGACAACAAAGAAGGAGGAGAAAATTTACTTTCTTTCATGCTACTTTGTATAAATAATTCCCAAAGTATGATGGCTTCTTATCCCTTCATCAATGGTGGCTTACAAGTGACTAGATGTTTTTTAAGCCTTCATGATTGTATCTTATCATTTTAATTTATGAAGCTTAAAATATTTTTCTCTTCATTTTCTTAAAGAGAATAAAATTATGTGGTTTTCCTTGTATCCACATGTCACCTTTTATGAAGAAGAAGAATTCAATTTAAAGATAGCTTCACACATGACATTCATTGGAAGGAAGTAAAATTCAATTCGAATTCATCTTCACACATGGCCTTTTATAGGAAGAAGTAAAGTTCAATTTGAACCTTTCTACCTAAAGGATAATATTAAATAATAGAACTCTAGAGTTTTCCAGAAACTGACTTCAATTACAGTATAAATTGCTCACAAGCAGTCTATACAAAGTGCCACACACACTTTACATACAAGACCGCTCTTACTTTAATTCTGATTGGTCCATACTACTTTTGACCATCAAAATTACAAAACCATTTTATTAAATAAGTCTATATATACTACAATTAATAGAAAATTCCATAGATTTTATTTATCATTTTCCCATATTTTTCTGACGCTTGAATTCTTCTGAATAAAGTTTCAAAGTTATTACCGTATGAAATTCATAGAAATCCTATTCTGAGGCTTCTTGTCACAAAGTATTTTGGTAATTTGTCATCCAAGGGCACTCTATGATTTCATCAAGCTTTCACAAAATATCAAAGGGTGTCCTGGTAATTTTAGCCTCAAGGGTACTATGGTAATTTGTCACTCACCCTAGGGGTATGATTGTAATTTTCACTATAAAATATCTCAACAAAATATCTAAGGGTATTTGTGTAATTTTGGCTCAAGTTTATTTTTGTAACTTCCATTTTAAAATATCTAACCAAAAATATCCAAGGGCATTATCTTCATTTTCACCTCAAGGGCTTTTCCGTAATTTCTGCTTCAAAGGAAGGGTAATATGGTCATTTCTCTTCAAACATTTTTGTAATATCTCTAATTAATATTTCACCCCAATAATTTAAATATAAACCAATCAAATCTCACATAACCTAACACTCACATCAACAGTTGCACAAGAATAATTCATACAATATATACTTGTTCCTCAATTTTGCAGCCAATTATTGCTTGTTCCAAGCTCTGGTTATCCCTTCTTAGAAAGCCAAACTCTTCATCCTCCAATAATGGGTTATCCTGTTGTGGCATTCAATTGGTTGTGGCTCATCATTCGTCGTGTATGAAGAATCCAGCTAAACCTTGGTTCTCATCACAAGCGTCAAAGGTCCAACCACTACTCCAAATATTGTCTTTTCTGGAAGCAAGTACTTCACCCAGAAAACCAAGTTGAGGAAGCTGAAAATATAATGAACACTTGTACAAATAACCAAAAGGGGGGTGAATTGGTTTTTTCCTCAGAGTTTTCAAAATTTTCTTTCAAAATTGCTACAACGGAAGACTTTCAAGAAGGATCATATCTTTTAAAAACAATTAAGAAAACAATATCTTCACCTTAACCAATCAAACCACTTTAGTGCTGTGACCAATCTTGTAATATGAACAAAACTTAAAACTTCAAGAACAATATGAAGATAAACAGAATTATTCAAACACACAAGATTTATACTGGTTCACCTTTCAACCCCGGAGGCTACATCCAGTTTTCTTCTAACCAACACTTGGCCAGAGTTCCATTATAACAAATATAATATCTTTACAAGCTTACAAAGATCTCTCTTACCCTCCCTAGGTAAAATTCAAAATCTAAACCTATAGATTTCTCAAAAGATCTAGAACCAGAGATCCCCTCTCTGTTCTTCCCTCTAGAAACCTTTCTAGATAAAGCTTTAAAGATCAGAATTTGCTATAAGAACATTCAACAACAAATACAACACAAATATCAACAATAACCAAGCTTATAGTTCAAGAAAGATATCACCTCTCATTCCTCAGTGAATTCAATAAAATGAATGATCTAACCAGACTGAGAATGTATGCAAATGATCTTTGTTGATGACTTCTTTAATCAGAAAGCTTGAACAAAACTTTGCATCATGTAGACAATGACTTTCTAGTTCCATGTTTGTATCCCAATCCATAAGTATCACCAACATACTTTTGAACGCTTAGCATTTCATCTAAGTTACATTTTCCTTTGTAATAGTTCCTTAGCAAATCAACCAAATAACTAATTTCACTTTGAAAATCCATATTTTCTCTAGCTTTGGTTATCTTGTACTCATCAAATTCTTTCTGCAAATTTTTGTATTTATCAACCTTAGAAGTGGCTAAGGAGCATGTACATCCATATTCCTTGTAACTTGAAAGAAGTTTTTCATGTTCTTCATTCAGTTTACAAAGCTTTTCTTGCAATTCAACAAGTTTGAAAACATGCCTCTTAAGTCACCCTTAAGTTTGTTGTTAGCTGTAGCTAATCTTTTAGCTTCATTATGCATCTCATGAAAAGCATCAACGACTGTATTGAATTCAGAGTTTACCTCAGATTCTGTACTTGATGACTCTTCATCTTCACAAATGGTAGATGTAAGGCATAGATGAGCTTCTACTTCTTTTTCAGAAGAGGATTCAGAACTTGTTGATTCATTATCCTCCCAAGCAATGTAAGCCTTTCTTCCCTTCTCTTCTAGATCTCTTTTCAACTTGTGGCCTTTTTGATAAAGAGGGACAAACTGATTTTGTATGACCTTGCTTTCCACATTCAAAGTAAGTTATTGAGGAGGAGTTGTTGTTCTTGTTGGTGTTGTCATTTCTTTTCTTTTGAAATGGTTGCTTTCTGCCCTTGTTCTTCCTTAGAAACTTGGAAAACTTTCTTACAATAAGATTCATGTTCTCATCTTCCTCATCTTCACTTGAACTCTCATCTTTTTCTATCTTTGGAGGTGCAGCCTTTAGTGCTATGCTCTTTTGCTTTTTATTTGCATTTTCACCATTTGTTAGTTGAGATAATTCAAGCTCATATTCTAAAAGCTTACCAAACATAGCTGCCATAGACATTTGTGATAGATCCTTAGATTATTTTATGGCTGTGAATTTAGGTTGCCAATCCCTTGTTAGACATTTGAGAATTTTGATATTCAGCTCTTCTACATCAAAGGTTTTTCCTAGTCCAAGCAAGTGATTTACAATGTGGGTGAATCTTGTTTGAAGCTATGAGATGTTCTCATCATCTCTTATTTTGAACATTTCATATTCATGAATGAGAGTGTGCTTTCTTGATCTTCTCACATCATCAGTTCCTTCATGTGTAACCTCAAGTAATTCCCACATTTCTTTGGCACTATTACATCTAACTGTCCTAAAAAATTCATTAGAAGATAAAGCAGAAGTTATCATATTTTTTGCTTTGAAATGATATTGAACCATTTTCTTTTTTATTTCTGACATTTCATCCCATTCTTTTGGTATTGTTTTGCCATCAACAATCTTGGTTGGAATGTACGGACCATTCTCAATACAATTCCAAGCACCCAGGTCATTTGATTGGATAAAGATTTGCATTCTATTCTTCCAAAAGTTAAAATGTTCCCCTTCAAACAAAGGTGGTCTATTCAATGAGGCTCCCTCCTTGAATGTTATTTGATTAGCATTCATTTTCAAGGATTTTGAAAAGATCTTGAGCAAATTACAAGAACTAGCTCTCGATGCCAATTGAAAATATAATGAACACTTGTACAAATAACCAAGAGGGAGGTGAATTGGTGTTTCCTCAGAGTTTTTAAAATTTTCTTTCAAAATTGCTGCAGCGGAAGACTTTCAAGAATGATCATATCTTTTAAAAACAATTAAGAAAACAATATCTTCACCTTAACCAATCAAACCACTTTAGTGCCGTGACCAATCTTGTAATATGAACAAAACTTAAAACTTCAAGAACAATATGAAGATAAACAGAATTATTCAAACACATTAAGATTTATACTGGTTCACCTCTCAACTCCGGAGGCTACATCTAGTTTTCTTCTAACTAACACTTGGTCAGAGTTCCACTATAACAAATATAATATCTTTACAAGCTTACAAAGATCTCTCTTACCCTCCCTAGGTAAAATTCAAAATCTAAACCTATAGATTTCTCAAAAGATCTAGAACCAGAGATCCCCTCTCTGTTCTTCCCTCTAGAAACCTTTCTAGATAAAGCTTTAAAGATCAGAATTTGCTATAAGAACATTCAACAACAAATACAACACAAATATCAACAATAACCAAGCTTATAGTTCAAGAAAGATATCACCTCTCATTCCTCAATGAATTCAATAAAATGAATGATCTAACCAGACTGAGAATATATGCAAATGATCTTTGTTGATGACTTCTTTAATCAGAAAGCTTGAACAAAACATTGCATCATGTAGACAATGACTTCATAACATGACAAACCCTATGACTCTTAGAATCCTTTTGATTTTCTAATCTCCCTCTTTCTTTTTGTATTATGAATTCTTGAAGGTGATTTTCTAAGTGCTTGTTCGAAAACTTCACAATGTATCTCTCTTTCTAAACTAGTGAAAGCTGTTCTATTTATAAAAAAACAGACTTAACTAACTGTAATCAATTATTTTGTCAATGTAATCGATTATTTTAACCAGATAATCAATTAAAGTGTTCATCAGGATTCTGGAAAAATGCCAAGAACAAAATAATCGATTAAGTCATCTTGTAATCGATTATTCTAGATGACCCGTGTTTCCTAATACACATAGATAATCGATTAATTTCTCAAATAATCGATTACCACAGATAATATGAAAACTCATTAATGTATATTTAGTCGATTATAATAATCTGGTAATCAATTAAACCAGATAAAAATGCATTTGTGAATTATGTAGTGACTCAGATAATCGATTATTCCGTGATGTAATCGATTATCACATAACACGTCTGATTCTGTGTTAGACTAATTTAATTGATTACGAATAAATGATAATCGATTAAAATGTTCATAAGTCAATATGCAGACCTGTTCACAGGCATTTAATCGATTATATCATATAGGTAATCGATTAAAACAGTGAAAAACTGTTTTTCTAAGAATCTAATTGCCTTTATGACTTAACATCTAAATGTTTATTACTATATGATTAGAAATGATTTAATGTATGTATGAATGCATGAATCAATCAAGATAGTGAGGATTATGAGGCTTTAACCACTTGAACCAAGCTTGAGCAAGAAATTACAAATGCCATCAATTGAGTGGGCATGTAAAACATCAAAACTTGCATTCATCTTCTTCTTGATTCCATGACTTCATTTTCCTCATAGCTAACAGAAGCTCCATCATTTTGCTGTTTCTTTCACTAGCTTTCTCCCTCCCTCCTTCTCTCTCTCTATCTCTCTCTTCCTTATCCCTAACTCCCTGGAAAAAAAAAACCCAACATGGAAGGCACCTATGATTATAGAATGTAGTACAGTCAAAAGTCTAGTGAAATAGCACCTAGAGGTTGCCTCACATTAAAATGAAATGTTCTTTCTCTTTCTCTTTTGCTATTATTTTTATTATTGGAGGGGTTATTGTTGTTGCATTTTAGGTATGCCTCATTTGTGGCATTCAGGTCTGAATTTACTGATAAATTGTGGTCTGAATGTTGTGGGTACCGTGTAAGAGGTCACGCTATAGTAATACCTTTCTGCAATCTCTAAACTAATGTGGACATAGTTTGTAATCACAATATAGCATGTCTGCTCATGGCAGTATGATTTGCATGTGTCTAAACATCTATAATGACGGATGTTTCATGCAAAGGGATCCTTTTAATAAAATTGATTGGGTACCATTTAAATCAACTGCTCTTGTTGTGACATTAATTAGTTGAAAACAAGATGGGTATTCGCCTTTGAAACTGAAGTACACCATACCATAGTTAGCAAATATGTAACATTTACTCATAAAGTGTATTTGGATGTTACTAAGCCACCAAAACTAATTTCAAGTGGGGTCAAATAAACTTATAGTTAGCTACTAGTCCCTTTGTCTACTGTTTATGTACGAAAAAATTTATAGTATTAACTCTATTATTGCTGCTAGATTTTGGCAATTTGTCATTTTACTTTGTTACCTGGTACTGACATAAATTGTGTTGCTTTGTAAGGCCCTATTCTGGACGCTTTTGTTGGGAAGTTTAGTACTTTCAAACAAACAATTCGTCAGGTTACTTGGGATCAATTTATTATTCATGTTATGTATAACAATTGCCTCAGTATAATTGTGTAACTGTTGTTTGATTATTATGGATTATTGGTGATAACCTTTCTTTGGGGCTGGGCACACTCATTTTCTTGGAGTACAACACATTTTTAAGTAGATTTAAAACCAAGTGATTGGCTTTTATTTGGTCCAAAGCACATGGTCTTTTAAAGGGAGTTTTCTCAAAATATATATTTGGTATAGGATCCTTTATCCTCTCTATATTCCTTGCACTTTTGTTCTCTTCATCTTATTTGTTATTATAAAATGTTCATATATTAGTAATTTTGCTTCTGATTGTTTCCCTTGTTCTCCTATGCAAAGTTTTATCTTTTAAATGAAGTCTATAAGGTAGGATAGCAAGTTTCATGGATATGGGTACTAGCTGTGGCAAAATTTCTAAAAACTAGGGTACTGGTATGCTTGAATGTATCTTACAAAAACAAAAACATAAGCAGTACAATAATTAAATCATAAAATAAGTACAACTTCTTGGTATACTAACTCTAACTGTTCATGTTGCTCAAGTGTGTCAATTTTGCTTCATCTAGCTTTTCTTGGAATTTTTTTTCTCTAGAAGCTTGCATGATAGAGTTAATATCGATGTCAGTTTGCTTGATTTTGTCCAGTGTTGTCCTTTCGTCTGGTAATAAGAAATTAATTTGGTCTCTTGACTCTACATATGTTTTCTCTTGCAAATCTCCTTTTTAGTTGTTCAGTAATTCTCATAATATTGTTTTTGTTTTCTGGACAAAGCCACATGGAAATCCTAAGTGTTGCCTAAGGTCAAACCTCTTGTTTGGATTGCAATTCTCTAAGTTTAATGGATATGGGTATGATTATGGGTGTGGGATTTGACAACATTTCTAAAAGCTTTAGTCTAGGTACCACCAGACACCTTATAGTTTATACAGAAATAAACATTAAAGGATTTCAACCATAAGATAAATACAATTTTCATAATATTTAACTCAACTTAGCATAAACATGTAACATGCGAATTTTGATAAGAGTGAAGTAGCTGATTATTTCATTTAGTAGCAAACCAAACAACTTAGCAACAAAACTTAGTGTTTTTGCTTGGATGATTTGTACTCACGTGGTAGGTGAGTATTGCCTACAAACCCATGAGCACTCAATAATTACCTGTTAATAGTTGTACTGGATATGTACCTGGTATAGGTATGACAACCATTTAGGAGTACCCAGGTTTTCATAAAATGTTCTTAATAGGATTAACATCAATGACATGACATGCTACAAAGGCACATACCACTGACTGCTGATGTCCTAATATGTTTGTGATGTGGTTGTGCGTATTTAAAAACCCATGACTCTTTTTTTTTGCATGTTCAACTGCAAAATTTCTTTATAATAAGCTTTTTGGGTTTTATGATGCCAATTAAGTCTTCTCTAACTATTTGGTTTAGTTTCTCCTTAATAAATTTAGAGAATTTGGTTTTTGTATAGAATCTAAGATGTAACATTCTGGGGTAGGGCTTTGCCTTAGAAGTTCTCTAGTGTTGTTGGCTGGAAAGGAATGCTAGAATTTTCAAGGGAACTTGATATTTGGGACAGGGTTATTTTTTCATCTTGTTTTTTAGCATGTTTTGTTACGTGACTTAGTCTCGTGGTTTCTAGATTATCTTCTTCCTTTGTCGACTTTTTTTTTTATTACGTAATGAATATCTTTTCTATAAAAAAATTCTAACTCCAAGGTTCCTACTAAACTTTGAAGTACATTAAGTTAGCAAAAGTATTTAAAGAAGGCACAAGATTTGAATGAAGTATCAATAGGGGATCAGAAGCTGTTGTGATTTGTGCTAAGTGATTGTGGTTAGTGCATGATGATGGTGTGGTGTAATAACATGTCTTGGTAGCAAATTGTGAGTGAGGTAGCAAACTGAGTGAGGTAGGTTTTTCTATGCACAAAGGATTTTAGCTTTTTCTATCAATTCAAGTACACTATGCTTTTTGGGTTCCTATCATTATGTTTATCTATAAGTTTTCATATGTCACCTGATGTTGGTTTGAAGTTGTTCTGCAAACATTTCCTCTGTACAATCAATATATACACACCTGAGGCAGCTTCTGACAAGGGACCTCTTTGTTTTTGTTCTTAGTATATCTGATGGAGAGTCAGCTTACCACCTGAGGTTTTTGCTTTGGTGGCTGATCAATAGCTTAGTTGTAAATCTTGCAATGTCTACAATATATTGTGCTTTACTTTTATTAATGTAAATGTGTAGGTTATTGCACTGCCACATTTCTTCATCATGTATTAGTAATATAATTTATTGCTATTATTTTTATAGCTCTTGGAGGAAGGCCAGGAAGGAAAGGGTCATGTTACCTTGAGATCAAAGCTTAAACTCCCTGTGTAGGTTGTTAGAAAACTTGTGTTTGAGATTATCTTTCAGGCTATATAATTGCACTTACATGATTTGCTTTATTTGGTGTGGTGTCAGAATGTCATCATTTGCTTTATTTTATACTTTTAAAAATAGCCTTGAAATAAATAGAACTATTACAATCTGGTAGAGAAAGGAAATAAATTAGGAACAGTTAACATTTATCTGTCTTTATTTGAAAGAGAAAGAAAGAGAAGAAGAGAGAGAAATAACTGCATCGATATCTTTTTAGCCTTCTCAACTTGTGTTGTAATTTTCTGCATCCATAGTTACTTGTGATAGCATGTTCATGCTAACATACATATAAAGACATGATATGTATTTATAGTCACCCATGCTTTAAACTGTCTTTTATGGCATTTTATCTTGACGGTGCAATTGGCACATGCATTTTGGTTGTTTGCCATAAGCTTTACCACTCTCGTGCACCTTAGGATCAATAGCACAGGGAGCCTGTCATTAGAACTGTACCCCCTATAAGTAATAATAACAGTCTGCCACTAGCCATGTGCATTTCTAAAATAATCAAATATGCTATTCAGACAAAGTAATAATTATTTTCTAGCTATGAAAAATTAACTATAATAGGGATTGAATCTTCTAATTTAGTCCTTTTCTAATTAAAACCTATTGTTCATCATCAAACCATGCCATTTAATATATATCCATATGTTGATTAATATTTACCTAGTAGCCAGCGACAATCTAAGCTCAGTACCTATTTCTATCATTGTTGTTGGATGCTTGCTCTGTATAATTTAATATGCCATGGGTGAAGGACTAGTCATATATATGTATCTGCGTAATTGCTTTGTTTAACTTAACTTAAACTAAAAATGTTTGGTTATATAGTAATAGGTCTATATAATCACTAACAGCAATCATGTTGTCATTAAAGTAATGGGTCTATATAGTATTGTGTGACACCCATATATTTTATTTGAAATCAGTGACAATAATTTATTTATGAAGGGGACAACTTGTAATTAAAATAGGTACGCCAATTTTGGTTATGGTTGTGTCATTTGCATATAAATTCAGCACCATGTGAAACTTAGTCTGTTATTGATATGAAAGACTGATAGATGTATATGTTTAAATTGAATTAAATAATTTTGTGTTGTTGGTTTCAGGTCCAATTTTTTTATGCAATTACCACGTAAAAGCTTGTGTTAACTTCAAAAATCAATAAACATAGTGCTTGTTATCGTGATCAGCACCGCATTATTCAACATTAACGGTTCAATTACTAGTGACAGGTATGTCTCGTGTTTCCCAGGCTTTTGTGTATTTGACATGTGTGTTCATTTACAAATATTGGTTTGGCATACCTTTCATTACATTGTGAGTCAACCTTAGTTTCCCATTCAAGCTTCAATCCAGTGATTAATGCAGATAGTTTGGATTAATCGTTGAATTGAAACTTGAATTGTCCGTTTGGATAGTTTGGGATGTATTATATTTTATACATGAATCCTCCATGTGAAAGTTATGTATGGTTTGTTTAATTTAATGACATTTCGGTATAATGTATTTTGCGTTGTTCTCCGAGTGCATACTTGATCGGGGTGCTTAAAGTCACCGCTTTCATTTCGTGTACTTGAAGATCAATGCGAAATGTTGCCGAAATTTCATTGAATTTACCAAACCATACATAAATTTCATAGGCAGGATTGATGTATAAAATATAACTTCTTGAATGGGATAGGACCACACCTTTTAAACATGAAGTTGACATCTTTATTCC
>PYAF01004580.1:162561-204496 GCA_007407185.1 Glycine tomentella | reverse complement strand
AAACTGGATCAACAGGGGCATGTGAAATATTGGATGTGTTGATATAATGTGTCATGTTTGGTCTGTTTGATTTTATTGTCTATACATAATGTATCAAGAGAACCGATCCAATCGCTTCTGCCTGGTTTACACTGATACCTTATGCGCGGCTCTGATACTAATTAATGATAACACATCGGGTGCACACGGGGTGTTACAGTGACTAATCTTTCTTCTCACCTATTCATCTTTTAATTGCTTTGTTTGTGAATCAATTTCATTGCACAGAAAGTTATACTCTGTTTTTTATTCTTCTTGAAAAAGGAATTTGATTGAATATTGATTCTTGGTTTTTAAACTATATTGAAAGTGATAAAGATCTTGTGGTAATAATCTGATTTTAAATTTTAATTGGACAAGGTTCAACCAATTCACCCCCCCTCTTGGTTGTGTTGAAGTATTCTTATCATTTTCATATTGATCTAGTATTTTTATGAAGGATAGATGTTGATGGACAGGAGTGTGATAGATGCAGTCAGTGGAGGCACTTTAATGGGCAAGACTCCTCTTGTTGCAAGACAATGGATTTCTAACATGGCAGCCACAATTATCTGCAATTTGGTACTAGAGTTGCTACAACATCCAAGGCTACTGCAAATGAAGTTTTTGTTTCTATGGTTGCTGATAACTAGAGATTGGAGAATAAACTGATTGAATTAACATCCCTTGTGAGAAAACTTGCCATTAGTCAATAGCAGAATGTGATGGCAGCCAATCAACCAAGGCTGTGTGGTATCTATTGTGCACCTGATCATCCAACAGATACATGTCCCACTCTCCAAGAAACATAACAAGTTGCTGAAGTTTATGCCATACAACCTGGACAATCATTCAGATAACGACAACAACAATACAATCCTTACTCAAACACTTATAATCCTGATTGGAGAGATCACCCGAATTTGAGGTATGGTCCTGGTCCACAACAACAACAGCAGACACAAAACAACAATCATTCAAACCTCAACAGCAGCATTATCAACCCTCCACCAGCAAATACCAAGCTCCCTCATTCAAACAACAACAACAATTCCAGCAGTTTGCACCTACACCTGCACAACCTGTGCAGAGCAGTTCTGGACCTTCATTGGAGGACCTGCTGAAGCAAATGGAAACCAGCAACATTCAATTTCAACAAAATGTGAGCGCCACCATCCAAGACCTGCAGACTCCAATTGGACTATTAGCTATAACTGTCAGCCAGATACAACAGCAAGGTTTTGGCAACATTCCTGTGCAACCAATTATTAATCCAAAGACTGTGAGTGCTATTACCTTGAGGAGTGGCACGGAGCTTCCAAATCAAAACAAATTCTGAACCAAAACAGATTCCTCTACCTTTTCCTTCTAGATCCATTTCTACAAAGAAAGTGGAGCTTGATTCTGATCTTCTTGAGTTTTAGGAGGGTGGAAGTCAACATTCCCCTCTTGGATGCCATCAAACAGACTCCAAAATATGCAAAGTTCTTGAAGGATTTGTGCACCCACAAGAGGAAGCTGAAGGGAAATGAGCAAGTGAAGATGGGCAGAAATGTTTCTGCTCTTATACAGGGCAAACCTGTTGCTGCCATTCCACCATCCACCTTGCCTGAGAAGTGAAAAGATCCTGACACTTTCATTGTCCCTCACACCATTGGAGAAGATGCCATGCTTGACATTGGAGCCTCAGTTAATGTCATGCCCACATCAGTTTATAAATCACTACATCTTGGTGATTTGAAACCCATTGGTGTTGTCATTCACTTACCCAACATGAGTGTTGCACTTCTACTTGGAGTTATTGTTGATGTGCTGGTGCAAGTTAATGATTTGATTTTTGAGCAGATTTTTACATTTTGGATATGGAGAACGAGTCTTCCAGCCATGGTTCCACATTGATCCTAGGTAGACCATTCTTGATGATAGCAAGGACCAGCCATGGTTCCACACTGATTCTTCCATCAGCCACCAACCTTCCCTTGCCTTCAACCATTCAGCCACATTCCTTGGAGCTGAAGCCACTACCTTAGCACCTTAAATATGCCTATTTAGATGATGCTCAGAATCTTCCAATCATCATTTCTAGCAGCCTGTCACTTGAGCATGAAGAAAAGTTTATGCATGTTTTGAGAGGCCACAAAAAGGCCATTGGATGGAAACTTGCTGACCTTCCTGGAATAAATCCTTCCATATGCATGTATCAGATACTCTTGGAGTGATTCTAGGCCGATAAGGCAACCATAGAGAAGGATGAATTCCACTATTCTTGATGTGGTGAAGAAAAAGGTGATGAAGTTACTAGCTGTAGGAATCATCTATCCCATTTCAAATAGCACTTAGGTTTCACCTGTTCAAGTGGTCCTTAAGAAGTCAGGTATCATTGTTGTGAAAAACCGGATAATGAGTTGATTCCGACTAGAGTAGCCAATAGTTGGCGAGTTTGCATTGACTATAGGAGACTTGACCAGGAAACTCGCAAGGACTGTTTCCCTCTTTCATTCATTGACCAGGTTCTGGAAAGGTTGGCAGGTAAATCACATTTTTGCTTTCTTGATGATTTTTTAGGTTACTTGCAGATTCATATTGCACCAGAGGAATAACACAAGACCACATTCACCTGTCCATTTGATACATTTGCCTACACTAGGATGCCCTTTGGCCTATGCAACGCACCTAGCACCTCCCAAAGGTGCATGATGAATATCTTTTCTATTTATTAGAAAGTTGCATGGAGGTGTTTATGGACGATTTCACTATTTATGGTTCCTCTTTTGATACATGTTTAGATAGCCTCTCTAGAGTTCTTGATCGATGTATTGGGACTAACCTTGCTCTTAACTTTGAGGAATGTCAATTTATGGTAAATGAGGGTATAGTTTTAGGGCATTTGGTCTCTAGTAGAGGCATTGAGGTCAATAAGGCCAAGATTGATGTTATTACTTCTCTACCTTACCTCACTTCTGTGTGGGAAGTGCATTCTTTTCTTAGACATGCAGGTTTTTTGTAGGAGATTCATCCAGGATTCTAGCAAGATTACACTGCAATTGTCCAACCTTCTCCAAAAGGACGAAGACTTTATAATTGACCAGCCTTGCAAAGAGGCATTTGAGGAGTTGAGGATGAAGTTTACTACCTCTTCCATCATGCAGCCACCACACTTGGGGCTATGTTATCACAACGAGTTGATAAACTATCCCATGTCATTGCTTATGCTTCACGCACTTTAAATGAAGCCAAGTTAACTACACCACTACTGAGAATAAGCTTTTGGCTATTGTTTTTGCTTTAGATAAATTCAAATCTTATTTGCTTTGCTCCCATGTTACTATCTTTACTGACCATGCATCTTTAAAGTACCTATTGATGAAGCCTGATGCTAAACCTAGATTGATCAGGTGGATGCTTCTTCTTCAGGAGTTTGATATTGAGGTTAAGGACATGAGTGGTGCAGAAACTTGGTTGTTGATCATTTGACCAGGATTTAGGGACTTGTTGAGTCCTTTCCTATTAGGGATAATTTCCCTGATGAGCATTTGATGCATTTGGATTCATCACATGTTACACCTTGGTTTGCTAACATTGTGAATTTCATTGTTGCATATGTTGTTCAACCTTGAAATAATCCGCCTCATCGCTATGATATCACTAACTCTAATCATGCAATTTCAAATTTTAATGAAAGCTCCATTAATTTGATTATGAAAATAGTAGTAAATTTTCGCAATAATACAATTATTATACACAAGATACAATTATAGAATTGAATACACATATATGTATATATTAAATTAGTACATATCATTAGCAGGTTTAGAACTTAATTTAGTTTTACATTTATTTACACATGGAAATTTACATGTCCAAAAAAGAAACAAGAGACTAACTAAGAAAGAGTTTATTGACAAAACACAACTCTTCTCCAAAAAGAATTTCAACGTCATCACGTCGGTTCGACGGCTCCATCAAAAGAAGATATTTCTCCAAGGTCACCTACTGCTGCTCATTTACTCACATGAACGAAAGTTCGCGATCATCACAGGTACCAACCACATGGTACAACAAATGCAAGGGTGAGTTTATTATTCATAAACAGCAAGCATCAAGTGACAATAATCGGAAGAGAACACAAGGATAACAACCACAATCATGCTTAATAATTCATCAATTCATTACACACTCAACAAATCAGTCATCCACTTTATTCCACAAATCAAAACAATCATGCTCAAAATGATGCATGCTCCTGATTTCACTCTCACCATGCATTGTGGTACGATACTCATGGAAATAGCCTCTCTCAGGAAAATGATTCATTGCATATCAGGATCACCATGTCGTACACTGGCCATTCCCCTTCACGGTGATCAACTAGTGGCGCACGGGAATTCCAAACCTGATGGCCCCTTAGTACTTGCATTTTCAGCCCATAGAAACTCACAGGTACGCGCATGCTTTCATTCTATTTCCATCAATGCAATATGAAGTATGAAACATGGGCACCATCAATGCATGACCATGGCTAGGAACAAATATTTTCCCGTAAGGATAACCAGTCATGCACCCCTATGTACATACATAGCACACCAATATGGGCTCACCGATGCACTGACCGTGGCTAGGAACAAATCCTTCCCCGCAAGGATAACCAGTCATGCACCCCCCATGAGTATCCA
The DNA here is from genome assembly GCA_007407185.1 of Glycine tomentella. NCBI lineage: Eukaryota > Viridiplantae > Streptophyta > Magnoliopsida > Fabales > Fabaceae > Glycine > Glycine tomentella. The sequence continues at coordinate 199,805 of PYAF01004580.1, read as the reverse complement.
TGTGTATCCACATCACACAATGACATTGTCCACATCAACACTATCTCTCATCAATGTCATTATCAACATCAACACCATGTCACCTCTATGTCATCAACAACATTTTATTTCAATATCATCATCATGAACATTAATATCATCTCATTTCAACATCATCAACCACATTAAAATTTTCTCATTTCAACATCATCAATTACATCAACATTATCTCAATCTCAATATCATCAACGACATCGCAAACAATCTCATTTCACATCTATACATAATACATATGCCTGAGATTCACATTCCCCAAGTCTTCACACAACCTAAATTCCATACATTCATAATTCATCATACACAAGATTGATATTTTTAGGAAAATTCTAAAGTAAAGAAGAGGACTACAATTTACAAAATACACTCTTATTCCCATTTAAAAATTTAATAAAGAATTAAATAGAACAACACATTATAAAATTTTGGGTGGAGTCTCCTCTGTAATTAAGACCTTTCCCAAAAATCCAATCATTACAACAACAACATCATTCACAGTTTTATCCATCAACAAGCCAATTCATCACATCCCATTAGTTAAAAACACATTTTTTCTTGAAAACGAGCACACACAGGAACAAACACAAATCAATCATAAATACATTGCATCCCATTAGTTAAAAACTTAGTTTTTTTCTTGAAAACCAGCACACAACAGGGACAGGCAGATATCCTCACAGTTGGACTCCCTAGCCCCCAACTATGGTATCAAAACTATAACCAAATAATAAACTCCCCTTACCTAACTAGGGGTTCTCCCTGTTATAGCCTAGCGGTGTTGTTTTGCAACCCTTCGAATATGCCTGTTTGTCCGAATGCAGAGCTCTATATACCAAATCGAAGACAATTTAGTATAGATTTCAAAGACAAGGTTAACATTAAGATTCGGGGTCAAATACCCACTCAAATTTAAGAAGATGCTAAAATGGTGTTTTGGGAGTCCACATCAAAAGGACATCATTTTGAAATTATGATCACACCCATGTGACCGGGGCTCAACGAAGGTCACAAAAATGAAAACAATATTATAAAAAGGAAACTTTTACAACGTATCATTTTCAAAAGTTTTTCAAAGGAAGTATAAAAACGCTCAATAACAGTACCCAAATCACAAGAGATATCAAGAGAGGCTTCAAACTAGCTAAGAGAAGACAAGGAAACCATGGTTACCTCAAAGAAACCAAGAAAGGAGGATTAGAGGCTCTGTTCTCTACCGAATCCTCAAGTTGAGTTTTGAAGATTATGCTCCGATTAACGTGTGTTCCCCTTCATGCGGTGGTCCAATGGCAAGAAACGGCGGCTCGTGGCGGTCACCGGTGGTCGTGGGTGGTGGAGGAGGAGGGGGAGGGGGTTGGGTGGCTGTTGGAGAATAAGGAAAACCAGAATTTTGTGATTTTCATGTTGTTGTCCTATTTAAAATCGAATTGACTCGCTCAGACGAGTCAAAATGCCTGCCAAAATTCGCATGGGCGAGCTGACCCAATTTTAAAATTCCTGCTTTTGTGAAAAATTAATGTCTCGCGATTCATATGTTATTTCGCCAATCCCAACGGTCAAAAGTTACATCAAATACTTATGTTCAGTTTATCAAAATTTTAGGGACGTTACACACCTCATGCATCTAGGTCTCAAATAGATAAACTTAAAGAGTGATGCTAAATATTATGTGTGGGATGATCCTTATTTGTGGAGGTTTGGTAGTGACCAAGTGATCTGCAGGTGTGTGCCACATCATAAGATTCAGTCTATTCTTCAGTTTTGTTATGGCACATCTACCGGGGGTCATTTTGGTCCTCAGCAGACCGCTAAGAGGGTATTAGACTATGGGTTCTATTAGCCCAACATGTTTAGAGATGCTCATCACTTTACCACCACTTATTAGCAGTGTGAAAGAGAATGAGAGACCATTACACATAGGCATGAGATGCCTCAACAACCCATTTATTTTTTGTGAGATTTTTTGTGTGTGGGGTATTGATTTTATGGATCCATTTCCTATTTCTCATGGTTTTTCATATATTTTGCTTGCTGTTGATTATGTTTCTAGATGGGTTGAAGCTAAGGCCGCCAAAACTAATGATTTTAAAGTTGTTGATTTTGTGAGGTCCAACATTTTTTGTAGGTTTGGTGTGCCTAGTGTTAGTTGTGAGGAAGATGAAGATATGGAATCAAGAAGAGTGAAGATTGCAAGTTTTGATGTTTTACATGCCCACTAAATTGGTGGCAGTTGTAATTTCTTGCTTAAGCTTGGTTCAAGTGGTTAAAGCTTCATAATCCTCACTAATCTTGATTAATTCATGCATTCACATTTAATCATGTTTAATCATATGGTAATATGTATTTAGATATAAACTCATAAAGGTAATTAGATTTTTATAAAAACTATTTTTCACTGATTTAATCGATTACATATAGGATATAATTGATTAAATGCATGTGTTTCAGACTGCATATTGTCTTATGAACACTTTAATCGATTACCATTGATTTGTAATCGATTAAATGTGCTTAACAATGAAATAGACGTTGTCTGTGATAATCGATTACTTCACAGAATAATCGATTATCTGTGTCTCTGCATATTTTATAAAAGCATTTTCATCTAGTTTAATCGATTACCAGATATTCGTAATCGATTAAATATGCATTGATGTGTTTTTAACATGATCTGTGTTAATTGATTATTTGGGAATTTAATCGATTACACATGTGTATTAGAAAACTCAGGTCATCTAGAATAATCGATTACAAGATGACTTAATCGATTATTTTGTTCTTGACAAATTTCCAGATTTCTGATGAACACTTTAATCGATTATCTGGTTAAAATAATCGATTACATCAGTAAAAATAATCGATTACTTTGACAAAATAATCGATTAAAGTTAGTAAAGTCTGTTTTTTATAAATAGAACAGCTAGGACTGAGTTTCAATAACAAGTATTTTGTGAAATATTCGTACAAGCCTTGAGAAAAACACTTTCAAGAGTTCTTAAAACACAAAGGCAAAAGGGAGAAGAGAAAATCAAAGATGCTAAGTGTCATGGAGTGTTACATGATATGTTAGTCATTATTCACATGGTGTGAAGAGTTGTTCATGCTTTCTGGCTAAAGAAGTCATGAAGAAAGAGTATTTGCATACATTCTCAGTTTGGTTAGATCATTCATTTCATTGAATTTACTAAGGATTAAGAGGTGATATCTTTCTTTATCTTTAAGCTTGGTTATTTTGTTTGATATTTGTGTTGTATTTGTGTTGAATGTTCATATAACAAATTGCAATCTTTAAAGCTTTTCCTAGAAGGGTTTCTAAAGGGTAGAACAGAGAAGGGATCTCTGGTTCTAGATCTTTTGAAAAGTCTATAGGGTATAGATTTTGAATTTTACCTAGGAAGGGTAAAAGAGATCATTGTAAGCTTGTAAAGAACTTATATTTGTTATAGTGGAACTCTGACCAAGATTTGGTTAGAAGAAAACTGGATGTAGCCTTCGGGGTTGAGAGGTGAACCAGTATAAATCTTGTGTGATTTAATATTCTTGAAGTATTAATTTTGTTCATAACACAATATTGGTCATAGCACAAGAGAGATTTGATTGGTGAAGAAAAATTGTTTTCTTTGTTGTTTTTAAAAGATATGATCCTTCTTGAAAGTCTTCCGCTGTTACATTTTCGAAAGGAATTTTTTTTAAACTCTGAGGAAAAACCAATTCACCCCCCGTCTTGGTTATTTTCATAAGTGTTCATTATATTTTCACCTAGAGCCATTATCAATGATTAAGGGAGCCATTTCTGTAACAGGTCATTGATATCCTTGAAGAGATCCTCTTAGAAGCCTATGAGAACTCCAACATTTACAAGGAGAAAGTGATGAGGTTTCATGACTCTAGGATTCTTAGGAAGGAATTCCATATTGGCCAAAAAGTGCTCTTGTTTAACTTTCGCCTCAAGCTTATTTTCGGTAAACTTCGATCTAGATGGGATGGACCGTTTGTTATTACTACTGTTTTTCTCCATGGTGCAGTTGAGATTAGAAACGAATCACTGGCAAGGTCTTAAAAATGAATGGTCACCAGCTCAAGCTATTTCATGATAGCCCTCAAGTGGAGGAGGAGCTTGTGGAAGACCTCTCTTTGATCTTGTCAATTTTATGTGATGATGTGCCTCGAATGACACTTGAGGAGTTGTCTTTTCCCTTCTTTTATTTGTTGCCTCTTTGTTTGCAATTCATTGCATGCTCACATTGAGGACAATGTGCATTTTAAGTGTGGAGGGAAGGATTAAAAAAAATTGTTTTCTGTTTTCTATTTTATCTATTTTTTGTTTTTAGTATCTATTGTTATTTTCTGTTTTATCTGTTTTTTGTTTTCATTATCTATTTTTATTTTCTGTTTTAGTTTTTGAGTCTATATGTTGTTTCTGTTATTGTTTTGCTATATTTGTTTTATTTTGTTGTTTTTATTGTTTTTACATACAAAAAATAAAGAAAAATAAAAAAAGTTGATGTTTTCTGATTTTTGTTTAATTTAGGAACTTTTTCATATTTTTCATAGGATTTTTAACTTGTATAAATTGTGAGAAATGTACTATTTTTTGTTGGATTGAAAGGTTTCATGCTTTATGTGAATCATTGTTGCAATTGTTGAAGTGATAAGTAGGCTTGAGAAATAAAATTGAAAATGAATCATGTGTGATAGAATTATGCCGTGTGAGTTTCTGGGCCTTTGTGGATGAATCACATTATTCCAGTCATGTTCTTTCATGAGTGATTTCACCCTTGTGCTAGATTACTCTATGTTTTGCCTTGCCTCTTTTGTCATTCCTTGTTGCACATGCTTTGATTGAGATGATTTAGGCCTTTTTTCTTTCAGCCACTAGCCAAATAAACTTATCCTTGCATTGATATCCATTGTCACCCTTTTTGAGCCTTTAACATTTTTTTTCTTGTGTATCATTAAAAACCAAAAAGTGGAAAACCATGTTATCCTAACTTTAAGGAGAAAAAGGGCCTTGGAATTGTTTTGGGAGTGGGTTTCAAACAAGTGTGAGGTATTTGTATTTTGTTTTGATTAGGAAGAAAAGAAAGAGTTTAAAAAGCAAAAGTTCAAAGAAAAAATGTATAAACAAAAAATAAAGTGCAAGCTAAGAAAAAGAAAAAAAAAATTCAATAAAAATTATCCTAACTTTAAGGAGAAAAAGGGCCTTGGAATTGTTTTGGGAGTGGGTTTCAAACAAGTGTGAGGTATTTGTATTTTGTTTTGATTAGGAAGAAAAGAAAGAGTTTAAAAAACAAAAGTTCAAAGAAAAAATGTATAAACAAAAAATAAAGTGCAAGCTAAGAAAAAGAAAAAAAAATTGCAATAAAAATTATCCTAACTTTAAGGAGAAAAAGGGCCTTGGAATTGTTTTGGGAGTGAGTTTCAAACAAGTGTGAGGTATTTGTATTTTGTTTTGATTAGGAAGAAAAGAAAGAGTTTAAAAAGAAAAAGTTCAAAGAAAAAATGTATAAACAAAAAATAAAGTGCAAGCTAAGAAAAAGAAAAAAAAATTGCAATAAAAATGTGTTGTGGTTCATTTTAATCCTTGTAAGTTATTTTTATTTTAATTTTGTTGTTGTCCACCTTGTTTCTTTGTTTCTACCGCTCTTTTTACTTGTTGGCTTACTCCCCATTTCCATCTTTTCTCTTAGTTTTAGCCTTGTCAAAATTTGGATGTGCTAGTTACATGTGGTGTTTAACTGTAAACACAAACCCATACACATTAGATAAGGTTGATTGTTGTTCTTTGAGAGATTTCTATCACCTTGGTGCATTCTTAATTTTAATTTGACTACTTTATCACTTTGCACTTTGTGATCATGTGTTCAGGGATTGTTCGTTACCTTGATATCATTCTTCCATTTTCATCTTTCTCACTTTTGAGCATTGTTAGGATCCATTGAAAAATGTGTGTGCCTTGTTCATACCTTTCTTTTAGTTTGTGGTTTACTTTAGTTTGTTTTTTTTTCCTTAGTCTTTCTTTTAGTTTTGCCTAGGAGTGCAAAAGATTAAGTGTGAATTGAGAATTTTTAGTTTAATATTTTTTTATTTTCTTATCTTATTTGACTTCTCTTGGACTTTTATTGTCTCACTTTAACTTCAGTTTTTGTCTTAGGAAAATAATTGGGCTTAATTGATAATTGTTGTTTATTTTCAGATTTTATGCTTACTTGACGTATCTTCCTTGTGCATGACCTATAGGATTCTATAGAACTCCAAATGGAGCATATGAGTAGTCCCTGAAAAGATAAGGAAAATAAATACAATTTTGTCAGAGATAAGCCTAGGGCAATTCTGTCATTTTAAAGGTCATTTTAGTCTTGGAATTCAAATCTTCTGGATTTGAGCTTTGGGCTGCGAGTTGGGCTTTGATTGGTGTAATTAGCATAATTAGTTATATTAGATGGGCCTAACCAGGATCCATCCTTTCCTACTGACTCAGTCTTAGTCGTTATATATTAGTGTAGTTAGTTAGTTAGTTACTTCATTTGGTACAAACATAATTTTTAGCTTCTTGTGCAAGTTTTCAGAATTAAAATCTATTATCTTTTTCTCTCAATTGTTCTTCAGTTTTATTCTTCATTTCATTTATATTCTTCTATTTTCTTACATATATTTTGTGTCTCTTCCACTGATGATGATCGTGGAAGGCTAAACAACCAATCAATCCAAGGATCTAGTCCCAGCAAGGAGAATTTGAGTTCTGGTTTGGTATTTCAATTTCTGTGTGAATGTTCATTTTCCTCTTCAACCCTCTCTTCGATTTTCATGATTATGAATGTGTTTAGGATTGAAAATGGATTAGGTTATGGATTCATTTCCTAATTTCAAATATTAATAACAGATTGTTTGGATGATATTTCAATCTGGTTTGTGATTTCAATTCATTTAGGAGTTAATTTGATTGAACCGCTTCTAATGACATTGAATGGACCTTCATAATATGATCATTATCTGAGAACTATGATAATTTGCATTGCTTGGTTTGGTTAATTGGATTGATATTCTTGAATCTTTTTTACAACATGTTTTATTAATTTTGTTTGTTTCTACATTTTTCTTCAATTTTAGTTTGTGTTTCTGCAATTTTTGTTCATTGTCTGCAAACTATTCGATAAAAGTTCTCTTGTTGTTTATCAAGGAATTGATGTTTGAATCAAATTGATTGTATCTCTGAGTCAACCTAGGTTAATCTTGTGTTGCGGAATTAGCATTGTTTTATTTTGTTAGTAGTGATTTGACATTCGTTATCAATCCCTCAAGTCCTTGTTTATCCTACACAGTTCATAAACAGAAGTCAATGACAGTCAACACTTTATTTGTAACAAATCTTTTTTTAATAATAACAAACACAACAAAAGGAATTGCATGTTTTGAAAAAGGTTGTACAAGATGTGTCGGTCAAGCAAGAAAGGTGTTACGGGCCTGCCCTACTAATGAACCTCTTTCCATATACAAGAGTCATTACATTTTATCATCTCTTATATTTAGTAATTATGTATTATATATGTAACACCTCAACTTACAATCTTGTTATTATTGATTTGTAATGAAAATTCTTTTCAACTAACTTAAGAGCACCCAGTTCAATATAACAAAATTTTGCCAATAACTGATACCCCAAGAAAATTTCACCATTGAGTAATATTTATAAACCTGAAGTAACATATAATAAGACTACAAACTGACACTGGTTCTATTACATAGTACAAATAACTAAAACATTCTATAACAAAAGAATACATCTTCAAACAAAACATCTTCAAACAAAATCCTCTTCCTGTAAGCATCTAGGCAGTCTCTCTTTACTGTTCATCTGCTCACCCGAATGGAAATCGAGGTCATAGCAGGTGTCAACCACAGACACAAAACACAGGGTAAGTTTATGATAAACATAACTTAAGCAACAGATTATATTCAGTGTGCAGTTATTTATAACAATGTCCTCAAATTTCAGTTCTAATTTTATATGATGCATGGTTCTCCCAAACTCTCAACATCATGAACATGTGGTGCCAATTGTCAAGATAACCCCATCCCAGTGGCACAGAACTTCTCCGATCAGTCAGGGTCTCCTGGTGTTGCACAGGTTCTCACCCACACTCATGTGATCATCATGGGGGCGTGATTCCCCACCGCAAGAGTCACCCCCCAGTTCAGACCCTTCTGCCTGAACGTTCCACGGACTTCTCTCCTGCAACTATCTGACACACCTCCTCTCTGAGGCAACTCTATAAGACACATGAGACTGATTCACTTATGCATATCTCATTCATTTTATAAACTCAGATTTATTTTCAACATCACTCTCCAATCACTGTCTCACATAATTTACTTAGAAATTCAACATAAATCATGTACAGAACTCAGCTTATTACTCATGTACGGAAACACAACATATCATTCATGTACAGAGATTCATAGAACACTCAGCAAATATAAAACTTCATTCAGGCATTCAATCATATAACTATAACTTAAATCCAACAATTACTAAGATACAAGTCATACATTACAGAACTTCAAATACTTATTCAAACACAAGTAACACTTAAACTATCCTTATCATAAAACTTCCCTATACATACCTAATAACTCCTTACAAAGCTTGACAAACTTTTCCTAAAAGTGCTAGCCTTCTACACGTGACCTTAAGGGAAGTGGGGCCTCTTCTCACTTAACTTATGCCTTGAAAAGGAAAAGGGTGAAAATGAAATGAAAGAGATGGGAGGGAGAGAGATTCACGTGGGGTTTTGTGGAGAAAGGGAGTCTTGAAAGTGACTTCCACTTTAAGGGCCCTCCTCTCTTTATATAGGGTTTGGAAGGTGATAAAATATTTAAAGACATAATTACCCTTTCTAATTAGTTACTCTCATTTGGTTCCATTAGAACTTAGTTTCATCTCATTCCATTACATCCTAACTAAACTCATAATTACTCTTCTAAATATCTTCCAGCTTTATAACAAAAATCTCCTAAGTCATGAGGACTCTCTTCTAAGTGTCCTCCCCTTGTCCCTATGTATTTAAGTCATGAAATCTCCTCTCTTCTTACTCCCTCACTCACGTGGCTATCAAGGGGAAAGGAGAGAAGATTTTTCTTCCTTTCATGCCATCTTGTACAAATATCTTTCAAGGTTATGATGACTTCTTATCCCTTCATTAATGGTGGCTTACAAGTGGATAGATATTTCTTAAGCTTTCATGATTGCACCTTATTACTTTAATTCATGAACCTTAAGATATTTTCCTACTCATCATGACTCATTAATTTTGAATAGGACAAAACCACCTTATCCCCCTCCTTTCCTCTCTTCACGTGGGTACCATGGCCAAGGGGGAAGATTTTTATCTTCCCTTCCTCCTTCTACACCACGTTTTGGTTTCCTTTAAAGAGGAGAAAATTGTGTGGTTCTCCTTGTGTCCATATGTCATCTTTCATGAAGAGGAAGAATTCAATTCCAAGTTGTCTTCACACATGGCATTCACAGGAGGAAGTAAAGTTCAATTTGAACTTTTCTGCCTAAAGGATAAGATTAAATAATAGAACTCTAGAGATTTCCATAAACTGACTTCAGTTACAGTACAAATAGCTCACAACAGTCTATACAGAGTGCTACACAGGCTTTTACGTACAAGACTGCTTTATCTTAATTCTGATTGGTCCATTCTACTTCTGACCATCAAAATTACTAAACCATTTTATTAAATAAGTCTGTACATCCTACTATTGAGAGAAAATTCCACAGATTCTACTTATCATTTTTCCATATTTTTCTGCTGCCTGAATTCTCCTAAATAAAATTTCAAAGTTATTACCGTATAAAATTCATAAAAATTTTATTCTAAGGTTTTTCTGTCACAGCTGTGTAGTTTCTAACTCTGCAAATTATTTTCTATCACCTGTCTCACCTTATTCTGCTTCAGTTTGAAATTTCTAACTTATACAGCGTGTATCGACATTGTCCGAGAAACAATCAAATTTCTCCTAAAATTGTATATTCTTAATATCAAAAAATTCTACTGAATAATAATATATATAAAACATGTTCAATAAATGCTCAGATCATCATAAAATTTGGGGTGTTACAATATAAACTAGTATATGTATCCACATGACCTACAAGAATGATATTTGGGTGATTTCATTTGTGTGGTACACAAAATATATGACATAGTTTACCAAACTTAACTTATGTTTAGAAATCAATCATACACATTAAAATAATTACTTAAATACTCTAACAAATCAAATAAAAAAATAGGAATAACATAATCAAAATTTATATTGAACTATTATATTCAATGCATAGTGTTGCTAAACTACACAATTAAATTATTAGAAATATCAATTGTTACATAATTCATAATAGAATACAAAGTACGCACATGATTTTCTTTCCATGAGCAATGCATGAAGTTTTGAAAAATTACATTTTTGATTATTAACATTAGTTGTCGAGTCACTTTTTCAGTGATCGACTACTCCATCTCGTCCCTACTTTTTTGCGTCAACTACTCCGTAATATTTTCTATTAATCGATGCAACTCTTCTAGGTTTATTGACATAGACATTCGGGAGCTTGCCGAAGTCGATCCAAAGTATTGTGTGATCGTCATATCGGCTCCAGCAGCACGAACACGGCCAGAGTGCTCTGGTCACCCAATGGCAGCAGTCAGTACATCTTGACATCCATGGACGACAAAGCTGCCCTTTTCTAATTGCTCTTCAAGGGAATCCTGCAGTCAACAAGATACTACATGAGTTTATGGATTACTATTGTTATTATAAAAATTGACAATAAATAAAAAATAACTTACAATCGTATCTGCAATTTCGCGTGCCACCTTAGATGTCATATCTCTAGATTTTTTGGTGCGAGCCATCTTCCACTTCACGTGTCTTCTAATGGGAGATGGAGGATCAACAATTGTTTCTATGCTCCCGGATTAGGCTATCTGCTCCAATCGTTTCTTTTGTTTTTCCTCCATTAACTTTTCTTCTAATAAATCTTCACGAGACAACACGTGAGGGGCATTGTTTAGTTTCTACATGGCCCGAGCCTTCTTTCTAGCATTATGTCACAATTAGACAGAAACTTGTCGACAAAATGCACTTCAAAATAATGAATAACTATCAAATTCATAAATAATGCAAGTCAACTAACCTCCCATGAAGGGTCTCTACGACTCTGACAAAATTGGTTCCACTTTTCTTTGCTGATACCGTACTTCTCATAGGTAGTGTCATCGTTCTCCTCCTTGCCTTATGTCAGAGCCCAGTTGGAGGTCAAATCTAACTTAAACTACCTCCATCACTCTTCTACCGTCTCAAGGATTTTCTTTTTCGTCCTTTGGTTGGACGCTTCTGGAATATCAATTCATCATGCAATACAAAAAATACATTTAATAGTTAGTCAATAACATTCAATATTTTAAGATTTTTAGTACAACCAGATATAACAACATTCAACATTTAATTCAAATACCTGAATGTCCTCCCAAATCAAATCATTCTGAGCTGCAGGAACTTCTTTCTAGTTAACAAATGTAACATCCACCTTGTCCCTAGCGACGATCCCCAAATATGTCGTTATATCTTTTTGTGGGAACCATCAGTTTTCCCAGTAGTAGGATCCGAATAAACTATTTGTCTCTCTGGTAGCCAATGATCTGAATCGTGTTGCTTTTCTAGTCTTCTTTGACGTAGACGGCGAAGGTGCTGACTCAAGAAGAGGAGGGGAGCTCAGTGGAATAGTCATGTGCCTATTAGAAAACAACATTCATAAGAAAAAACTTATAAAAACAATAGTCATTAATCTCATAAAACAAATTATAAAAGCACTCATAAGAGAAAAGAGCCTAAAAAAAGTATGAAAGACATTCATACTTGTGATGATGGTCACTAACAATCTCCAACAATGAATGTCATGATCACAATGCCGAGTGTTAGAGGAAAAGTGCCTACAGATGACATTTAAAATTGAACATTAATATATATATATACCTTATCTAGTCAAATGATAGAAGATTTACTTATATAAGAACACAAGGAATATGAACTGTAAATATATAATGAATAATCAACTGTAAGTATAGTCAGAAACAGACGCTCACACATGGGGAATTCATTAAAAATTTCAATAAAAAAATCTTCTGCCCAATAAGTTTCCTAATTGTATAGTAAGTTTGTACAATTTCTATATGATATTCTTTGAGAAATTCTAACTTGTCAACCTTCTAATTGTATGAAATCTTGAACGAATGGTTCACGGTTTACACACATGCACCCTATTTATGGGTCTCATTTATGAAATCATAAGTCATTGCCTTACATTTACACAAATATATGTCAATTCAAAAGAAACTCATGAATTGAAGGAAACTTTTGGTTGACTACATGACTAAAAACAATCCCCCCAATACATGCACACTAGTAAAGAGCCCGAGTGTAACATCCCGGGCGCTGACGAGGGCGGGGAGTGATCGCCGGTGCAGTGAGGCACGGACAAGGAGCGGCTGCTGGCAGGCTTCCAGCGGGAGGGGTACATGAGTGAATCTAATACACACCCAAACGAGAGGGATCCAGAGGCTGTGCAGGTATGGGACTGTACAGTTGAGGATAATTTAAAAGGATTTAATAGGTACTACCTATACCAAACAAGGTGCATCTACTTTTCGGTAGCCCATAACATAAGAACTCCACAGTTAAGCGTGCTTGACTTGGAGCAATCTTGGGATGGGTGACCTCCTGGGAAGTTTCTCAGGAAGTGTATGAGTAAGGATAAAGCACACTGAAAAGTCTTGTGTTGGTATGTAGGGACAGTCGTTGATCCTGCAAGTGATCGGGCGTTATGGAAGGCTTCCAGTGGGAGGGGTACATGAGTGAATCGAATACACACCCGAATGAGAGGGATCCAGAGGTTGTGCAGGTATGGGACTGTATTGAATTTCCAAGTGGCTGGGCATTACACCGAGCAGTGAGATTAATCGAGTTAGAAGGCAAAACATGTCCCAAAATTAAAAATAGTTTAAATATTCATGGATTTTAAAACTATTTTTCTCCAAAATTAGTTTTAAACATTGGTTTTAAAAGCATAAAAGTGGAAATAATGTGCCCTGCATTGAATTTTTACAAACCAAATTACTATAGCAAACAAAAAAATCAATTGTTCAAATCAGGCCAAGCTTTCACAACATATAGACATGCCAATTCAATATATTCAAATCCAAGGAAACTAAGCACACAACTCAAAGCACCGTATTTAGAATTTCTTATCATTTTGTAATATTTATTGGAAATTATAAATTAAAATGCTTGTCATATACTGATACAGATAGTTCTATTCATTTATCAATCCTAAATAAATAAATAAAAATAGACCGAAACCCATCTAAGTCTGCCTTTGTGGATGCATGTTACTTGCAAGATTAAAAGAAAAAGCAGAATATGAATAGGATGGTAAAGAGTTCATAAAACTATGGAGTGGAACATACCGAAATAGTGAATGCAAGTATCTAAAAGTAATATACATGCTAGAAATATGAAAAGTGCACGCACTCACACTCACAATAGATTGAAAAACCATGTAATAAAATGTTCCAATTGATAAACGATGTCGTGTCGCTTCAAAACAATTAAACTACATTAATTCTGTAGCACAGGATTAACCTAGGTCGACTTAGAGACACTATCAATATGGTTTCAACTTCATTTCACTAATAAAAAATTGGGGATTTTTGTCAAACAGTTTGCATGCGATAAGTAAAAATTGCGAAAACACAAACTAAGATTGAAGAACAATGCAGAAACTAACAGAATTGATAAGATGTAATGTAAAAATAGATTAAAGAACACCAATCCAATTTACCAAACCAAGCAATGGTAATTTTCATAGTTCTCAGATAATGATCCTGTTATGAAAGTTCATTCAATTTCATCAGAGGCAGTTCAATCGAATTAACTCCTAAATTAATTGAAATCACAACCTAATTGAAATATCATTCAACTAATCTGTGATTAAAATTCAAAACTAGGAAATGAATCCATAACCTAATCCATTTTTAATCCTAACCACATTCATAATCATGAAAATTGAATAGACGATTGAAGAAGAAAGTGAACATTCACACAAAATTTGAAATACTAAACCAGAACTCAAATTCCCCTTTGCTTGGATTGGATCCTTGGATTGATTGATTGTTTAGCCTTCCATGATCATCATCAATGGAAGACCCACGAAATTAGTGCAAGAGCAATGAAGAACAGAAATGAAAATGAAGAAGAAAATGAAGAACAATTAAGAACAATGAGAGAAAAGGTTTTTAATTCTGGAAATTCTAAAATGTAAAATGTCAATTCTGTTTTTGCTAAAATGTAATGTGTTTTTCACTAACTAATTTCACTAGCATATAGTGACTAAGTCAGAAGGAAAGAATGGACCATGAATAGGCCCATCTATTCTAATTAATTATGCTATTTACACCAATAAAAATCCAACTTGCAACCCAAAATTCAAGTGCATTGATTTTGACTTCAAAGCCTAAAATGACCAAGGTATGAACAAGGCACACACATTTTTCAATGGATCATAACAATGAACAAAAGTGAGAAAGATGAAAGATGGAAAATGATATTAAGGTAACAAACAATCCATGAAAACATGATTACAAAGTGCAAAGTGAAAAAGCAGTCAAGTTAAAATTAAGAATGCACCAAGGTGATAGAAATCTCTCAAAGGACAACACTCAACCTCATATAATGTGTATGACTTTGTGTTTACACTCAAACACCACATGTAACTAGCACATCCAAATATTGACAAGACTCTAATTCATTCAACTTGAAATACACATGCATCAAAAGATCAAAAGGACTTTATTAGTTTGTAATGAATGGCTTAGGTAAAGGGTGGATAAGAAAAAGGATATTTATGCTAAAACTAAGAGAAAAGAGGGGCAATGGGGAGCAAGTCAACAAGTTAAAAGAGGGGTAGAAATAAAGAATGAAATTTAAAGGAATTTACAAGGATGAAAATGAACCACAACAACTTTTATTGCATTTTCTTTTTTCTTTGCTTATACTTCTTTTTCTTTGTTTATACACAATTTTTTTTCTTTGAACTTTTGCTTTTTAAACTCTTTCTTTTCTTTTCTTTTCTCATTTTTTTTCCAAATCAAAACAAAATAAAAATACCCCACACATGCTTGAAACCCACTCCCAAAACAATTCCAAAGCCCATTTTCTCCCTAAAGCTAAGATAACATGGTTTTCCATTTTTTTTAGTTTGCAATGAGCTATACAAGAAAGAAAAGGCTAAAGGCTCAAAAAGGGTGACAATGGATATCAATACAAGGATAGGTTTATTTGGCTAGTGGCTAAAAGAAAGAAGGCCTAAATCATCTCAATCAAAGCATGTGCAACAAGTAATGTCAAAAGAGGCAAGGCAAAACATAGAGTAATCTAGCACAAGGGTGAAATCACACATGAAAGAACATATCCACAAAGGCTCAAAAACTCACAAGGCATAATTCTATCACACATGATCCATCTTAAATTCTATTTCTCAAGCCTACTTATCACTTCAACAATTGCAACAATGATTCACATCAAGCATGAAACCTCTCAATCCAACCAAAATTTTTACATTTCTCACAACTCATACACGTTAGAAATCCTATGAAAAACATGAAAAAGTGCCTAAATTCTATATATTTTTTATTTTCTGAATGTAAAAACATAATAACAACAAAAGAAAACAATCATTGCAACACAATAACAGAAACAACAACAAAAGCAGACAAAACAGTAAACAACAAACATACATAAACAGACAGAAAACAGCATACAGACTCAAAAATTAAAACAGAAACAAAACACAAACAGACATTCAAAAAACAGACACAAATAAATAGAAAATAGAAACATACAGACTCAAAAACTAAAATAGAAAAACAGAACACAAACAGATAAATAGAAAACAGAAAACCAACAGAAAATAGAAAACATAGAAATAAAATACAGACAACTAAAACAGAAAATAGAATGTAAAAACAGAAACAAAAAACATACATAAACAAAAACGTAAACAGAAAATAGAAAACAGAAAATAACCAGAAAAAGGATTTTGTAATCCTTTACCCCACACTTGAAATGCACATTGTCCTCAATGTAACCATGCAAAGAAATGCAAACAAAGAGACAACAAATAAAAGAAGGCAAAAGGAAACTCCTCAAATGTCATTCAAGACACATCATCGTACAAAATTGGAAAGACCAAAGAGATGTCTGCCACAAGCTCCTCCTCCACTTGAGGGCTCTCATGAAATACTTTAAGTTGGTGACCATTGACGTTGAAGACTTTGCCGGTAACTTCATTTTTAATCTCAACTGCACCATGGGGAAAAACATTAGTAATAACAAAAGGTCCATCCCATCTAGCTCGAAGTTTACCGAAAATAAGCTTAAGGCGAGAGTTAAACAAGAGCACTTTTTTTGCCACTATGGAACTTCTTTCTAAGAATCCTAGAGTCATTAAATTGCTTCACTTTCTCCTTGTAAATCTTGGATTTCTCATATGCTTCTAAGTGGATCTCTTCAAGTTCTTGCAACTGAAGCTTCCTTTCCATACCCACTTCATCAAATGCCATGTTTCAACTCTTCACCGCCCAATAAGCATGGTGCTCAATCTCCACCGGAAGGTGGCATGACTTACCAAAAATCACCCTATAGGGAGACATCCCCAAATATGTCTGGTAAGCGGTCCTGTGAGCCCATAAAGCATCCTTAAGTAGCTTGCTCCAATCCTTCATGTTGGGTTGCACCACCTTCTATAACACTTGCTTGATCTCTCTGTTAAAAACCTCTGCTTGCCCATTAGTTTGGGGATGATAGTTTGTAGCAAATCTGTGCACAACCCCATACTTCTGAAGTAAGGATGTCAATGAACGGTTATAGAAATGGATCCCCTGGTCACTGATAATGGCTCTAGGCACACCAAACCTGCAAAAAATGTTGGATCTCACAAAATCCACAACAACTTTAGAATCATTAGTTCTGGTGGCCTTAGCTGTAATGAATATGAATATCTCACACTTAACTAAGAGGGGGGTGAATTGGTTAAACCTTGGTAAATTAAAAATTTCTTTAATCAAAATCAAAGTTCCTAGGATCTTTATCACTTTTCAAAACCAAGAAACTTTATTCAATCAAGTAGCTCAGCCCCAAGGAATTCAATGGATCAAAACTGACTTTGTTGGTAAAGCAATTTAATCAAGAACACAATGAATATAATGAGTTAAAAGATAAAGAAGCAAGACACAATCAGATTTATACTGGTTCACTTCAACACTAGAAGCTACATCCAGTTTTCTTCCAACCAACACTAGGTTAGAGTTCCACTATTATAATTTTCAGTTCTTACAATCAATTACAATGTCTCTCTTTATCAACCCTGAGAACACTATTCAATTATTCCACCTAGAGAACCCCATCTCTAGTTTCAAGCAAGAACCCAATTACAATTGCCAAATTACAAAGAAAATCCAAAACAAAAATTACAATAAGATTAAGGAGAGAAACAACCTGATGATCCAATGTATGCAATGAAAAATGAAGTTACCAGATCAGGTTGAATGATTACAAATCAATTAGCACGGCTTTCCTTAATCTTGAAATGGTTTCAAGCTCCAAGAATGACTCAAACACACATGATCAAATCACAATGGAGCAAGAAACAATTAAACTCTTAGAAAACACTTTAGAATGCCCACAAGACTGTTTAACTTCAGAAAATACGTATGGGTAATGTTTCACAAAATTAGAAAAGCAGCTGAGCATCAATCCTATTTATAACAGCTTTTTGTAACTAATTGTAATCGATTAAAAGCGTCAGATAATCGATTAAAATGCTCATGTAATCGATTAAATAAACCTTGTAATCGATTAAAGTGTTCAACATAGTTTCTGGGAATGAGCAACGAGCAAAATAATCGATTATTCCGACCTGTAACCGATTAAGACAGAAGACTCAGAATGACAAAATACATTGTGTAATCGATTAGAAGAATGTGGTAATCGATTAAAGCAGGAGTGAACGAACTATGTAATTGATTACGATATGTGGTAATCGATTAAACCATGAAAACTTGCAAGCACTAACATACAGTGTAATCGATTACGAGAAATGGTAATCGATTAAAGCAAGGAAATGGATTTTCAAAAATAAGCCTGTGTAATCGATTACAATACATTGGTAATCGATTATCCCAGCACAACTTAAAATCATATATAGCTATGTAATCGATTACTAACCATTAATGATCGATTGAAGTGTTCAACAAGGCAATTTATATGAAAACAAAGGTCAAATAATCATTCTGATAGGTAATCGATTACATTGTTCTTGAAAGCTTTTCCAAAATAGACTAAGAACAAAATAATCGATTAAGTCTTTAAGGTAATCGATTACAACAATATAAAATGCATTTTTCCAAAAGCACTTTGAATCAAATTAAAAACTTAGTCAAATAACTAAAGCCTTGTGATTTTTATGAACCCAATTAATTTAATTATAGATTAATATGAATGCAATGCACTTGGATCACCAGAATTGTTTTTCTCTTACACATTTCACACTAATTAAACTTCAAGGAATCCATTGCATGTTGAAAGCTAAAAACCCATGCTTGAATCACAATTCCTTTGCATTCTTTAAGTAGTTCCCCCTGAATCCAACATTAGCTTCAACCCATCTAGAGACATAATCAACAACAAGCAAAATATATGAAAAATCGAGAAACAGGAAATGGACCCATAAAATCAATACCCCACACATCAAAAATCTCACAAAAAATAATGGGTTGCTAAGGCATTTCATGCTATACGTAATACCTCCTCCTGCTCTCTGAGACTACTCACAAGTGGTGGTAAAGTGATGAGCATCTCTAAACAAGGTGGGCCAAACGAACCGACAGTCTAATACCCTCCTAGCGGTCCGCTGAGGACCAAAATGACCTCCGATAGGTGGGTCATGGCAAAACTGAAGAATAGACTGAATCTCATGATCTGGCACACACCTTCGGATCACTTGGTCACTACCAAACCTTCACAAATAAGGATCATCCCACACATAATATTTAGCATCACTCTTTAGTTTATCTATTTGGGACCTAAATGCATGAGGTGGGACAACAGATGCAACAATGAAATTCACAATGTCAGCAAACCAAGGTGTGACATGTGATGAATGCAAATGCATCAAATGCTCATCAGGGAAATTATCACGAATAGGAAAGGACTCAACAAGTCCCTCAATCCTACTCAAATGATCAGCAACCAAGTTTTCGGCACCACTTTTGTCCTTAATCTCAATGTCAAACTCTTGAAGAAGAAGCATACACCTGATTGATTTAGGTTTAGCATCAGGCATCTTCAACATGTACTTCAAAGCTGCATGGTCAGTAAAGACAGCGATATGGGAGCAAAGCAAATAAGATCTGAATTTGTCTAAAGCAAAAACAATAGCCAAAAGCTCCTTTTTAGTGGTGGTGTAGTTAACTTGGGCTGCATCCAAAGTGCGTGAAGCATAAGCAATGACATGGGAGAGTTTATCAACTCACTGTGACAACACAACCCCAAATGCATAATTAGAAGCATCACACATGAGCTTAAAGGGAAGCTCCCAATTTGGTGGCTGCATGATGGGAGAGGTAGTAAGCTTCTTCCTCAATCCCTCAAATGCCTCTTTGCAAGGCTGGTCAAACATAAAGTCTACGTCCTTTTGGAGAAGCCTTGATATGGCAATGCAATCTTACTGAAATCCTAAATGAATCTCTTATAAAGCCCCGCTTGTCCAAGAAAAGAACGCACTTCTCGCACAGAAGCGGGGTAAGGTAAAGAAGTAATCACATCAATCTTGGCCTTATCGACCTCAAGACCTCTACTAGAGACCAAATGCCCTAAGACTATACCCTCATGCACCATAAAATGGCATTTCTCAAAGTTAAGAACAAGGTTAGTCCTAATACATCAATCAAGCATTCTAGAGAGACTATCCATGCAACTCTCTAACAAATCATAAAAGATACTCACCATGCACCTTTGGAAGGTGCTAGGTTCGTTACATAGGCCAAAATGCATCTGGGTGTAGGCAAATGTGCCAAATGGACAGGTGAATGTGGTCTTATGTTGATCCTCTGGTGCAATATGAATTTGCATGTAATCGAAAAACCATTAAGAAAGCAATAATGTGATTTACCTGTCAACCTCTCTAGAACTTGATCAATGAATGGAAGAGGGAAATGGTCCTTGCGAGTGGCCTGGTTGAGTCTCTTGTACTTAATGCAAACTTGCCAACTGTTGGCCACTCTAGTCGGAATCAACTCATTATCCTGGTTCTTCACAACCGTGATACTCGACTTCTTAGGGACCACTTGGACAGGTGAAACCCAAGTGCTATCTGAGATGGGATAGATGATCCGTGCAACTAGTAACTTCATCACTTCCTTTTTCACCACATCAAGAATAGTGGGATTCAGCCTCC
Source organism: Glycine tomentella (assembly GCA_007407185.1). Taxonomy (NCBI): domain Eukaryota; kingdom Viridiplantae; phylum Streptophyta; class Magnoliopsida; order Fabales; family Fabaceae; genus Glycine; species Glycine tomentella. The sequence goes on along the minus strand of PYAF01004580.1, from coordinate 179,191 downwards.
TCTGTAGCTGCCTCACTGGCCTAGAATCATCCTCTAAGAGTATTCGATGCATGCAAATGAAAGGATTGATTCCAGGAAGGTCAGCAAGTGTCCATCCAATGGCCTTTTTATGGCCTCTCAAAACCTACAGCAACTTCTCTTCATGCTCAAGTGACAGGCTTCTAAATATGATGACTGGAAGCTTCTGAGCATCATCTAAATATGTATATTTTAGGTGCTCAGGTAGTGACTTCAGCTCCAAGGAAGGTGGCTGAATGGTGGAAGGCAAGGAAAGGTTGGTGGCTGAAGGAAGGGAAATATGAGAATCAACATTTGTACCTGCAACACAATCAGAATCAAATGCAGAGGAAATCTTCGCACAAATACTACAGACAACAGCAGAATCATCACAGGTACAACCAAGATCAAAATCAGAAAAATCAGAAAATTCATCAGAAACTAAATCAGAAATATCTACACTATCTACTGCAACATCAATGGTATCAACAAGAAAAACAGAATGCTCCTCTATAGGATGTCTCATGGAGTCAAAATGGTTAAATTGGACAACGTCATCACCAAACTCCATGGAAAGAGTTCCGGCATACACATCAATTTTGGTCCTGCCTGTCATCAAGAATGGTCTTCCTAGGATCAATGTGGCACCATGACTAGAAGACTCATTCTCCATATCCAAAATGTAAAAATCTGCAGGAAAGATCAAATTATTAACTCGCATCAGCACATCTTCAATAAGTCCAAGTGGAAGCGCAACACTCCTGTTGGCTAAGTGAGTGACAACACCAGTGGGTTTCAAATCACCAAGATGTAATGATCTGTAAGAAATCATTGCCATGCCTTTTGATAAACAGAGTTTTATCAACACTACCCCTTGTAAAAGATTGATCAAGCAAAAATTTGCTTAACCTTTCATACCATTGTCTAGGAGCTTGTTTCAAACCATAAAGTGCTTTTTTCAGTTTAAAAACATAGTTTGGATGTTTGAAATCAGCAAAACCAGGAGGTTGTTCAACATATATGTCTTCCTCAATAAATCCATTCAAAAATGCACTTTTGACATCCATTTGAAAAAGTTTGAAATTCATGAGACTTGCATATGCAAGTAATAACCTGATTGCTTCTAATCTAGCAACTGGAGCAAAAGTTTCTTCATAGTCTATGCCTTCTTCTTGGTTATAGCCTTTAGCCACCAATCTAGCTTTATTTCTGACTATGATTCCACTCTCGTCAAGTTTATTTCTAAAAACCCATTTAGTGCCAATGGGTTTGAGAGATGAAGGTCTAGGAACAAGTTCCCAAACTTCATTCTTCTTAAACTGATTGAGCTCATCATGCATGGCATGCATCCAATGTTCATCATTCAAGGCTTGATCAATGTTCTTAGGTTCAATTTGAGAAACAAAAGTCATATCACAGCATAGGTTCTTTAGTGAAGATCTAGTAGATACTCCCTTTGAAACTTCACCTATAATGTTGTCAAGTGATAAATCTCTTGTTGTTATCCAATCTTTAGGCACTTGAACAGGGGTTGTGGATTTTGCTTCAGCACTTGGTTCTTCAATTTTGGTTGAGGATTTGTCTATTTCAATTAATTCTTTCAGCTGACCTGCATCACCATCAATTTCTTTTTCCTCCTTAGAGGGATTAGTTTCATCACAAATCACATGTACAAATTCTTCAATGCACATTGTTCTTTTATTGAATACTCTATAAGCCTTGCTATGCAATGAATATCCAAGGAAAATTGCTTCATCTGTCTTAGCATCAAATTTTCCAAGTGATTCTTTCCCATTGTTCAAATACAAAACACTTGCTTCCAAATACTCTTAAATGAGAAATGTTGGGCTTTCTCCCTTTTTATAGCTCATAAGGGGTTTTCTTTAAAATAGGCCTTATAAGTAATCTATTCAAAGTATAACACACAGTGCTTACAGCATCAGCCCAAAAGTATTTAGGCAAATTAGACTCATTAAGAAGTGTTCTAACTCCTTCCTTAAGAGATCTATTTTTCCTCTCCACAACACCATTTTGTTGGGGTGTTCTTGGAGCAGAAAAATTATGGTTAATTCCATTTTCCTCACAGAATTTTTCAAAATGTTCATTTTGGAATTCACCACCATGATCACTTCTTGTAGAGACAATTTTACAACCTTTTTCATTTTGAGTAAGCTTGGCCATTTTTCTAAAAGCAAGGAAAGCATCACTCTTGGATTTCAAAAACAGAGTCCAAGTGTATCTAGAGTAATCATCCACAATCACAAGTCCATAATAATTCTCACCTAAACTCATTGTTCTAGAAGGACCAAACAAATCAATGTGAAGAAGTTCAAGTGGTCTAGAGGTGGAAACAATGTTTTTACTTTGAAAAGAGTTCTTTGTTTGTTTCCCCTTTTGACAAGCATCATAAAGTTTGTCCTTCTCAAACTTGAGTTTGGGTAATCCAATTACTAAATATTTTCTAATGAGCTTGTTCATGTGATGCATGTTTATGTGACTTGCTCTTCTATGCCACAGCCAAGTTTCATCAACTTTGCTTATTAGGCAAGAAGATATATGGAATAATGCATGATCCATTGAAAGCACATATATATTACCTTTCCTTTTACCTATATGCAGTACCTCACCATTTTTATCATCATAAATTATGCAACATTCTTTGTTGAAGTTTACTTTAAAGCCTTTGTCACACAGCTGACTTATGCTCAATAAATTGTGCTTTAAACCATCTACATACAACACATTTTTTATCTTAGCTTTGAAGCTGTCTCCAATGTTACCTTCTCCAATAATCTTCCCTTTGTTATTATCTCTATATGTGACATATCCTCCTTCTTTGAGAGTCAAATTTGAGAGTAGGGACATGTCTCCAGTCATGTGTCTAGAGCATCCACTATCAAGATACAAGTTGATGTTCTAGCTCTTAGACACACCTGCAAAATTCAAATCAGATTTCAAGGGAAGGTACTGATGAGTCACTATTTACCTTTATTTTCTCACCTTTCTGTACTCATTTTAATCCTTGATTTGTGTTTAATCGTTTATATTCCGCATTGTTTCTCATTTAGGATTTAATTGGACCGATAATTCAGATTTTAACTAATTTGGATTTTTCTAGTTTAATTATTCCAATTTTTATTTTCAGGGCAGTTTAATAATTAAATGGGCTTGGAATTAATTCATGGACTTGAAGATTGGAGTGCCACGTCAGCATCATTTTCCACATCAGCATTTTATTTTCATTTTATTTTGTTTTAGTGAATTTTTGGGCCAAAATTGTTAGGAAAGGCCCATTTTCTTTTAGGTCAGACACTAGTATTTATAGAATACTGTGCCCATGCAAAAATGAGAATTCACGCTCAGTTTTTTTCTGTAGGGTTTTAGGTTTTCGTTTTTCATTTCTGTTGGTTATTCTGCTTAAGGTTTTCGTTTGGATTTTCTGTCAATTTCAGTGCTTATTTCGTTTCTGTTTCAAGTGTTTAATCTCGTTTTTTGCTTTCAGTATTTTGGTTTTCGTTTAGGTTAAATTTCGTTTTTACATTTGAATTTCGTTTCTCTTCTAATTTTGTTTAATGTTCAGCTGCTATTCAATTCGTGTTTCTGTTGCTATTTTCGAATTAATGGAAGGCTAAATCTTAGGGTTGGACCCTAGGACAGATTGCAAACCTTTAATGGAGGTTCTCTGTACTTGTAATTCTGTTCTGCTTGGTTCTTCCTTGTTGGGTCTTTGTTCTGTATCTTTTCAAATTAGAGTCATGCTTAATGATTCTGAGTTGGTTGATTCAGTATTCTCAGGTTGCTTAATCCTGAGAGATTTGGCCTGACGAGGTTCGCGTTTGCTTAATTCGTGCAGGGAAGTTTTAGGTTAATTTTCGCTTAGTAGATTAATCTGGACTACCAAGGATTAAGTTAGGATAGATTATCTTTCGTGAACCGAGGATATTAAAGGCACAATCTGTTCAAAGGTCTGACTTGTTTAATCACTGCAATTAATTGGTATTTCTGTTTTATTTTATATACTCTTGCATTCTGTCAAAACCCCCCCATTACACGTTTAATCCCTTAGCACAGACAATTGATCCTAGAGAGACGACCTAGGAGTCACTTCCTAGTACTGCATTTAATTGTATTAATTTGACCAAGTACGACCTTCGATCAAATTTTGGCGCCGTTGCCGGGGATCATCAGTTCTGTGAAAGGGTTCTGGTGTGTGTGTGTGTGTGTTCTATTTTGTTTGTGTTATTCTGCTTAAGGTTCTGTTATTATTGTTCATTGAGCTGGAAAATTTCACCCTGATAACCAATGAAACAGTAACTTGAATTGGTGGCTTTTTCCTATATCAGTTCTTAATCTTAAGGAGTGTGGCTTGCTATAATTGTGCTTCTTTGGTTTGAAGAAAAGTTGTTGTGTCTGAAGCAAAGGAAAAAGAATGGTGTTAGAGGCTTATTAGAGACTTTTGGGTTTGCTCTTGTGCCCACTTCTTACTTATTCCCCATTGCTCCTCTAGTTCCTCTGGTTTGCAAGGCATAAATAGCTTGATCAAGTTTAGAATTTACCTCATCTTCATCACTTAGCAAATCATCATCATCTTCATTGATAGTGGAGGTGAGACACATGTTAGCTTCTTCATTTTCTGTGGAAGAATCTGAAGTTGTTGACTCATTATCTTCCCAAGCTATGTATGCTCTTTTTGCTTTTCCTTCCCTTTTCATCTTGCTTTCTCCTTGTTGTTTTCTCAAGTAGATTGAGCACTCAGATTTGATATGGCCTGGCTTCCCAAGTTTTGATATTTGCTTTGTCGAGAAGCATCAAAAACAATTTTACTAAGCTAATTCTGTAGCACAGAGCTAACCTAGGTATACTCAGAGACACGATCAATATGGTTCTAGCTTCAAATCATTGATAATAATAAGGGGGGTTTTTGTCGAACAGTTGTTATGCATAAAGTAAAACATGTAAGAACACAAACTAAAATTAAAGAACAATGCATAAATTAACAAGATTATCAAGGACTAAAGTAAAACAGATGAGAAAGCATCAATCCAATTCACCAACCCAAGCTATTTGAATCATCATCATTCCCATAAATTGATTCTACCATGAACATTCATTCAATCTCAATAGAAGCAGTTCAATCGATCCTACTCCTAAATTAATTGAAACCACAACCCTAACTGAAATATCATTCAATTAATCTTGTGATTATCATTCGAAATTAGGACATGAATCCATAATCCTAACTCACTTTCAATCCCAAATGCATTCATAATCTTGAAAACATAATAGAAATTGAAGAAGAAGGTGAATATTCAAGTAGAATTCGAAATACCGAATCGGAACTCCAATTCTTCCCTTACTTGAGTTAGATCCTTGGATTGATTAATGATTTAGCCTTCCATGATGATCACCAAGGAAATCCCCATGAAATGAGTGCAGTAAAATAAAAGGATAGCAAGATGAAAATGAAGAAGATGAAGAACAATGAAGAACAAATGAGAGAAAATAAAGAACAAGAGTTTGATCCTAAAAACTAAAAGAAAGAAAAGTAAAAACTGTTTTATTGAATGTAAAAGTGTTCACCAAGTTTCACTAAAGTCACTAATATAAATAGTGACTAAGTTCTGAAAATAGAATGGGTCATAAACAAACCCAACAATCTAATTATTTGCTATTTACAACCATGAAAATCAAATTCGCAGCCCAAAATTACAAGTGCAGAGATGCTAACTTTGAAGCTTAAAATGACCCTCTAAATGACAGAATTGGCCTCAGGCTATTTCTATCAAACTTGTATATCTTTTCGTTATCTTTCCAGGGACTCCTAGAACGCTCCATTCGGATATTGGTAGCACCATATAGGCCCTATACAAGTCAGATACGTCAAGTGAGCAAAAATCCGAAAATACGCAACAATTAGCAATTAAGTCCACTTACTTGCCTAAGCCAAAAACTGAATTAGAATCGGAAAATAAAGGTCCAAGAGAGGTCAAATAGGCTAAGAAGGATAGAAAAATATTCAACTAAAAGCACTCTATCACACTCAAAGCATGTGAAATTGTTATCAATCTTCTTGTTGAGGTTGTTGTTGATGTTGATGTTTTTGCTACCTTTGTTGAACTTTTTGTTCTTGTTCTTTTTCAGAAATTTGCTGAACTTTTTGACCACTAAGTTTACATTATCTTCATCATCCTCTTCACTTGTTTCCTCTTCCTTTTCAGCTTTCAAGGCTATGCTTCTTGTTTTCTTTTCTGCATCTTCACAAGATATTAATTGAGACATTTCTAGTTCATATTCAAGAAGCTTACTAATAGTGCAGCCATAGACATCTTTGATAGATCCTTGGACTCCTTGATTGCTGTAACTTTTGGTTGCCAAGGTCTTGTCGAACACTTCAATATCTTGATGTTTAATTCTTCAGTGTCAAAGACCTTTCCAAGACCCAAAAGATGATTTACAATATGAGTAAATCTAGTCTGCAGCTGAGAAATGCTCTCATTGGTGTTCATCTTGAACATTTCATACTCATGGATCAAAGCATGCTTCCTTGATCTTCTAACTTCCTCAGTTCCTTCATGAGTAATTTCCAGCATCTCCCACATTTCTTTTGCACTGTTACATCTCACAGTCCTGAAAAATTCATCAGAAGAAAGTGCAGAGGTGATCATATTTTTAGCTTTAAAATCATATTGTGCAGCCTTTTGTTCAGCCTCAGTCATCTCATCCCATTCTTTGGGAATCAATTCATTTGCCACAGTTTTCTTTGGAATAAAAGGACCCTTTACTATTGCATTCCATGCTCCTGGGTCATTTGATTGAATAAAGATCTTCATTCTATTTTTCCAAAAACTGAAATGTTTCCCTTCAAACATAGGAGGTATGTTTAAAGAGGCACCCTACTTAAAGGTTATTTGTGAAGTATTCATATTTCATTTTGAAAAGAAAATGTGATCTTGAGCAACTTTCAAGAACCAGCTCTTGATGTCAGTTGAAAATGATAGGAATACTTCAATACAACCAAGAGGGGGGTGAATTGGTTAAATCCTTTGTAAATTAAAATTTTCAAATCAGAGTTTTCACAGGATCTTTATCACTTTAAAAATTGTTTTGAAACCAAGAATCTTATATTCAATCAAATTCCTCTGTCAAGAAATCAATAAGCAAATGATAGCTTTCTGTGTAATGAAATTTGATTCACAAACAAAGCAATTGAGAGATGAAGAGATAGGAATAAAGATCAGACACAGATTTTATACTGGTTCACTTCAAACACTATGAAGCTACATCTAGTTCTTCCACTCAACACTAGAGTAGAGTTCCACTATTGCAAATAATATTCTTACAAGATATTACAAGTCTCTCTTTATCAACCCTAGATAAATTTCAAAAGTCTAAAACACTATTAGACCCTTAGAGACCAAACCCAAAACTGAGAACACTACTCAGCAACCCTTAGAGAAACACTATCTCTAATCTTCATGTAAGAAACCCATTTACAATAAGCTAATCTTTACAGAAATCAATTAAAAGATTTACACCTTCAAAGAATAAGGAAAGATTTCACCTGATAATCCAAAGAACACATGCATGTGAATGATTCAACAAGTTCAAAGAAAGATTACAGACTCAATGCATCCCTTTCCTTAAACTTTGAAACTTAATGATGCTTCACTTTTTCAAATCAAAAAACCCATACGAATTTGTGAAGCCTAAATGCTTTTTGAAACTCAAAAACACACTAAAGAAAGCTCATGAATGTTTGTGATTGCCCAGAATACGAATCATTCAATCTCACAAAGCACAGGGCAATGGGTTCTATTTATAACAGCTTTCTAACTGAAAATAATCGATTAAACACGCTCCTGTAATCGATTATTTCGCATTTGTAATCGATTATTCCAAGAATGTAATCGATTAAAATGCTCTTGATTTGTTCTGGGTTTGAGCTATGAACAATGTAATCGATTATTCCGTCAAGTAATCGATTAAGACAGACACTCATGTTTTTCAAATACACTGAGTAATCGATTACGAAATTTGGTAATCGATTAAGACAGACAATCCAATATTCTCAAATGTACTATGTAATCGATTAAAATGATATGAAATCGATTAAATCAGCAGAACATGTTAACCATAGGTATTATACGTAATCGATTACGAACTTATGTAATCGATTAAGACAGTCAATGTGATTTTTCCATTTTAGCCTATGTAATCGATTAATTTGATATGTAATCGATTACAATGTTCTTGATTTGTTTTCCAAAAGGCACGAAGAACAAAATAATCGATGCCAACAATGATGTAATCAATTAATGCAAGAAAACTTCATTTTTCTAAAAACTTTGATTTTAAAAATGCCTTACTTGTTAATTGCTTTTATTTAGACCTTCAATCTAACAATCCTAGATGAATGATTATGCATGATATGCTAATTGGATTATCAGATAATACATCTTCCCTTTTACATGAATCAAATTGATCTTCATAGCTTCTTTGGCACATTTGTAATAAGGCATGTTGAAAGTACAAAACACCAATGCTTGATCCTTGTTCATTCATGCATGACTCCTCTTGAATCAACAAGAAGAAGATTGGTTTAAGAATTTTAAGCATCCCTGGAGAGGGAAATAGATTCTTAGAAATTTTAGTTAACCACAGTCAGTGCATTGATGGTGTCCATGTTTCATACGTCATAATTGCAGGGAAATAGTATAAATGGTTGCAGTAAGTACATATGGTTTTTCATGAGGGAAAAATGCAGGTACTTGGGGACACATCATCCGGTTTGAAACTCCCTTGAGACTCATGATGATCACCATGGAGGGAGTTGTCTGTGCATGACAAGTGACCTCGACCAGTTACTACATCATTTTCCTAACTGAGAGTGTCATATGGGTATGCTTAGGCTATTTCCTGACGAATGGTACCACATTGAATTTGAGAGTTGAGTCATGTGCATGCATTATTTTGAGCATAATTGATTTGAATTGTGGAAAAAGTTGATGACTAGTTTGTTGAGTGTATATTGAACTGATTGATTATTGAGGATGATTGTTGCAGGCAAATTCTTTTGTTGGAACCGCCAAGCTAACGTGATAACGTTGGAATTTAATTTGGGAGAAAGTTGTGTTTTGTGATCAACACTTTCTTAGATCAGGCATGTAAATCGTAAGCTTAGATTTATGTAAAAATTAAATTATGTTCTAGCATGTCAATAATATGTAATGGTTTAAAATATACATACATGTGTATTTATTTATGTATTTGTGCGTTGTTGGATGAGTGTATTATCGCAAAAACATTTACCCTCATTTTCATAATCAAATTAATGGATTTTTCATTTAAAATTTGAAAATTATATGTTTAGAGTAGATATATCATAGCGACGAGGCGAGTCATTACAACGATGCTATGCCAAGAGCCTGAAAGTGGCATTGTATCCTCCCACTAGAGAGCCCGACAGACATCACTTCACAATGGGTGGTATTATCCAAGTCGTGAACGTGGTTGAAGGGTCTCTAATCCAAACCCTAATCGTCTACAAAACAAGTCAAGATGACGTATTTGACATGGATCCGCAAGACGACATTGTTGACAAAGGCCCAAAGCCTATCAAAGAACTTGTCAAGCTAAAGCTCAGACTCAAATCCGAGCAGTATAGGCAGCTCAGTAAGGACCTCACTAGCCATGAGCATAGACGTCCTCTACAAAAATGAGAACCTGTTTGCCTGGCAACCATCTGACATGCCAGGCATTTACCTAGTATCATGTGCCACAAGCTGGCAATCTGCCCTTAAGCCAAGCCAGGTATCATAGAAGAAGAGGAAGATGGGAGACCAGCGAAGCAAGGTGGTCAGAGAAAAGATGGACAAGCTACTTAAAGCCAATTTCATCAGGGAGATCAGGTACTCCACCTGACTCGCCAATATCATTATGGTAAAAAATGTTAGATATAGGGGGAGCATGAAGGTAGATCAAATTACATGCTGAAGATGAATGAGTGTTTTAGCTTTGTACATGACATTCAATCGAAGGCATTTGTAATTGCTTGTTGTAGGTGAGAATCATCCTATGATCGATTGCATTGCATTAACATCATTCATTTACTTGCATTCATGAATTTACATAAGCACATGATTTGTGAAAAGTTTGAGATTTCATTATTGCATTAAAGAAAAGTGCTCATGGTTTTAAGTTTTTCCAAAAACTATTTCTTCACTGTTTTAATCAATTACCACATATTGGTAATCTATTACCTGTGCTTTGAAGAACAAAATAATTGATTACTAGCATTAAGTAATCGATTACTCAGCATAAACATAGAACGAGACATGATTGTGTTAATCGATTACCATTTATCAGTAATCGATTACTTAGTTCAAACATAGAACAAGACTTGATTGTGTTAATCGGTTACCATTTATCAGTAATCAATTACTTAGTTCATTTATGGAACAATGTATCCATGTAGTAATCAATTACTTTGTTCATATAACCGTTCTAGAAAACTGAAGAACATTTTAATTGATTACATTTGTATTTAATCGATTACAAATGAAGATATAATTGATTACTTAGGCGATTTAATCGATTACATTTTGTTACAACTATTTTTTTATAAATAGCTGAAGGCTTTTCTAAAGTAATATACATCACAACTTTACGAAATTCTAAAAGTTTTGATAAGCCTTCTGAGATTGAGAAAGGTTACTCTGAATCCTAAAGTGTTTGACCCACAAATTCAAATCTTCATGGTGTTTTGAAAGATTTCTTGGGCAAAACAAAAAAGAAGCTTTTTGGAGAAGAAGTTCTGAGATTACTTTTCATTTCAATCCTTTTTGAAGTTTTTCTAACGTGAGTTTCTCTAGAGGGAAAGAGTAGAGAAGGGTTCTCTATGCCTTGATCACTAGGAGTCTAATAGGGTTTTAGATTTTTGTTCTTTATCTAGGTTTAATAAAAGATAATTGTTGTAAAGCTTGTAAGAACTAAAATTTGTGAATAGTGGAATTCTAATCTAGTTTTGATTAGAAAAAATTGGATGTAGATTCTCTTGTTGAGAGGTGAATCAGTATAAGTTCTTGTGTTGATTACTTTCTTTTAATCTCTTCAAGTTATCTTAATTTGTGGTTCTTGGTGAATTCTTTATTACTCAACAAGTAGTGTTTTTGTAATTATTTTCTTGGGCTAAGTGATTTGATTGATTGAAGTATTCTTGGTTTCTTTGTGATAAAGATCCTTTAACTCTGATTTTCTAAAGATTTTAAAAAGGCCAAGTTTAAACCAATTCACCCCCCTCTTACTTATTATTTGTATGCTCATTATTTAGAAAAAAAAGCCAACTACAAATGGTGAATGCGCACTGATTACACCGACCTCAACAAGGTGTGTCCCAAAGATGCATACCCTTTGCCCAACATCGATAGGTTAGTCGATAGCGCATCCGGGATCCAAGTGCTAAGCTTCCTGAATGCATATTCTAGGTATAACCAGATTAGAATGCACGCCTAGGATGAAGAGAAAATAGCATTCATCACTGAAGATGCCAATTTCTGCTATAGGGTCAGGCCCTTTGACCTAAAAAATGCAAGCCCCACATACCAGACCAGGTCTTCAAGCAGCAGATCGAACAAAATGTTGATGTATATGTTGATGACATGGTCGTCAAATCTCAAAGTATAGTTGAACACGTGGCAAACCTAGAAGAGGTTTTCGAAGAAATCCGTAAATATGACATGCGCCTCAACCCAAAAAAAATGTACTTCTTGGGTCGACGGAGGCAAGTTCCCAGGTTTCATTATCACACACCGAGGAATAGAGGTCAATCCCAACAAGTGCACAACTATACTAGAGATGCACAACCCTACCAATGTCGTAGAGGTCCAAAAGCTGAACAGTAGATTGTCATCTCTATTTAGGTTCCTCTTAAAGCTCACCGAAAAAGTGAAGCCCTTCTACAAACTGCTTAGAAAGATGGAGCCTTCCTATGGGACAAAGCCTGTGGGTAAGCTTTCTTGGATTTCAAGAAAACTATTGCCACATCGCCCGTCCTGAGTCAAGCCAGACTAGGACCACCATTGCTTCTTTATCTTGCTATGGCTAACGAACCTATTAGCTCATCCCTCTTTCAAAAGGAAGGGAAATATGAGCTTCCCATCTCTTTCACTAGTCGTATCCTCCATGATGTTGAGAAGAGGCATCCGATGATACAAAAGATAACACTAGTACCTATCACCTCAGCTCGACACCTTCGGCCATACTTTCAAAGTCACCAAGTGGTAGCCAAAATGAACTACCCCATCAAACAGGTATTATGAAAGCTTGAACTGGTAGGAAGGATGATGGCATGGTCCGTAGAACTGTCAGAGTTCGCACTCCAGTACGAACCTCGTGGCTCCATGAAAATATTGTTCATGAAAGATTTCTTAGCAGAGTTCACTGGCAATGACCAAACCACCATAGACTGGTGGAAACTCTACGTGGACGAAGCATCCAACGTGAAAAGAAGTGGAGCAAGCATCATCCTCGAAGGGTCTGACAATGACACTCTAGAGCAAGCTCTCAAGCTCAACTTCAAAGCCGTAAATAATCAAGTTGATTATGGGGCACTTGTAGCAAACCTGGAGCTAACAAAAGAAGTCAGAGCCAAAATGCTAATATGCTACACTGACTCTCAGCTTGTCCAAGGACAATTAGCCAACAAATATCAAACTAAGGAGACGATACTCCTCCAGTATTATCACACTGCGAAAATGCTCATTGACAATTTTGAGTATTTCAAAATGTACCACATACCCAGTGAAAACAACACCAGGGCAGTCCTGCTCTCCAAGTTGGCCAGCACCAAAAAGATCGGGCATTTCAAGACTATGATCCAGGAAACACTCCAAACTCCCATTGTGGACACCCAAGAAGTCATGGCAAAAGAAGAGCCAAGGGGCCCTACCGTCAAACTAGAGCGAAGACCGACTCCCGAAAAGGAAGGCCAACTACTACGTAATCCTTGATGGCGAGTTGTTCAAAAAAGGGGTTGGCAATACCCTAACTCAAGTTCCTTGATAGCCAATAGACACTATATGTTATGCTAGAAATCCATGAAGGAATCTGCGACCTTCACACAGGGGATGCTCCCTTGCAACCAAGGTGGTGTGTGCAGGGTACTACTGGCCGACACCCTTGATTTCACTAGGAGGTGCAAACGATGCCAAGAGTTTGCTGATATCCCATGCACCCCTTCTGATAACCTCCAAAGTTTGAGCTCCCCTTGGCCTTTCGCCATGTGGGGAATTAACATTCTGGAGCCACTACCAAAATTTGCCGGAGTAGTCAAATTCCTACTAGTCGCCATAGAATACTTCACCAAATGGATTGAGGCAAGACCATTACAAGAAATATCCACCAACAAGGTAGAAAATTTACCTGGAAACACCTCATATGCAGATAAGGCCACCCTTACACTATTGTCACAGACAACAGTACTCAATTCAAGGCTCTGAATTATGATGATTTCCTGACAAGGCTAAGCGTCAAGCACCTCATGACATTTGTTGAGCATCCCTATACCAACAGTCAAGTGGGGCAGCTAACAGAGTTATCCTCAAGGCCCTACTAATAACAACTGTCGAATCGCTACAAAACAAATAAAATAATTCTATAGCACAGGAATAACCTAGATAGACTCAGAGATACAGTCCAATTTAGTTCCCGACTTAATCCACTTATAAACAGCCGGGAGATTTTATCAAACAGTTTACAGATAGTGAACAAAAATTGCAGAAACACAAACAATAATTGAAGAATAATGCAGAAACTAACAAAATCAATAAAAAAAAATGTTGTAAAGTAGATTCAAGAATATCAATCAAATTCACCAAACCAAACAATGCGAATTATCATAGTTCTCAGATAATGATCATATTATGAAGGTTCATTCAATCTCATTAGAAGTAGTTCAATGGCAGATCGCTTAGCCCCGTTCATCTTCGGCATAAGAGCGCTTGATCAGTGAGCTATTACGCACTCTTTCAAGGGTGGCTGCTTCTAGGCAAACTTTATGGTTGTCTCTGCACCCTACCTCCTTTATCACTGGAATTAACTCCTAAATCAATTGAAATCATAAACCAGATTGAAATATCATCCAGACAATCTGTGATTAATATTTGGAATTAGGAAATGAATCCATAACCTAATTCATTTTCAATCCTAAACACATTCATAATCATGAAAATTGAAGAAAGGATTGAAGAACAAAATGAACATTCACACAAAATTTGAAATACCAAACCAAATGTCAAATTCTCCTTGCTTGGCCTAGATCCTTGGAATGATTGATTATTTAGCCTTCCATGATCATCATCAGTGGAAGAGCCACAAAATTTGTGTAAGAAAATAGAAGAACAAAGATGAAAGGAAGAACAATGAAGAACAATTGAGAGAAAAAGAGAGAAAAGATTTTAATTCTGAAAACTTACACAAGAAACTAGAAATTCTATTTTTTCCTCCTCCAAGTAACTCCTAGCTACACTAATATATAGTGACTGAATAGAATAAAGGATAAGCTCTCATTAGGCCAATTTAAACTAACTAATTATGCTAACTACACCAATCAAAACCCAAACTCGCAGCCCAAAACTCAAGTGCAAAGGTTCTGACTTCCAAGCCTAATTTGACCCTTAAATCGGCAGAATTGTCCCAAGCTTATTTCACACAAAATTGTAGCTCTTTTCCTTAGAATTCTAGGGACGATTCATATGCACCATTTGGAGTTCTGTAGAATCCTCTAGATCCCGCACAAGGAAGATAGGTCAAGTAAGCACAAAATGAAAATAAGCAAAAATTATCAATTAAGCCCAATTATTTGCCTGAGACCAAAACTGAGTTAAAGTGAGAAAATAAGAATCCAAGAGAAGTCAAATAAGCTAAGAAGAATAGAAAAATACTACACTAAAAATGCTCAATCATACCAACGGTCAAGTGAGAGCAACAAACAGAGTTATCCTCAAGACCCTACGCATAAGACTTGACAAGTCCAAAGGTCTATGAAAGGAAGAACTCCCCAATATATTCTGGGCTTATCATTGTTCATCCCAAACAGATACTAACGAGACTCCTTTCTAACTCACATATGGCACAGACGCCATGATCCCCGTTGATGTCAGTGAACCATCGACAAGGAGGATATTGTTCCAAGAACGACCCAACGAAGAAAATATGAGGGTTGAACTAGAAACAAAGGACGAAGTCCAAGAAATGACCATAATAAAAGAAGAGGCCACCAAGCTTCGCGCAACAAGAAGATATAACACCAAGGTTAAACCTCGAACCTTCCAACCTAGTGACCTTGTATGGCGAGTCTGAGGTGAAGCCTAAAAAGATCCTTGGGCAGGAAAGCTTGGACCCAACTGGGAAGGCCCATTTAGGGTCGTCACAAGCCTAGACAATGGAGCCTACAGGCTACAAGATCTAGATGGTAAAGCAATTTCAAGAACATGGAACGCTACCCATCTAAAGTTTTGTTTCAGTTGACCTGCTGCAAGATCAGATGATGTACTCTTTTTCATACTCGAGTCTTTTGTCCAAGAAAAAATCAGGGTTTTGGCTTGAGAGGTTTTAACGAGGCACATTCGAGGAATAAAAGGGAATTTGTACTCAATTGCTACATTGAATAAAGTGTATCTCCCATTAAATTTTATTTACATGTGTCGACTCTCCAAAGGTTCACAAAACCCAAGGTCCGTCCTTGGTGAACCTCGCCAAAACCCAGGACGAGCGAGTTCGTGGTTGATCTAAGACGGTTTTCAGTGATAATCATCTTAAAAACGTGACATTCTAAGACGATTTTTAACAAAAAAAATCGTCTTCGAATGTGATGTTTCTAAGTCGATTTTCACTAAAAAGTATCTTAGAATCAAAATCGTCTTAGAATGTCATGTTTCTAAGATGGTTTTCATTGAAAATTATCTTAGAATATTGACGTTTTTAACACTTTTTAAACAAAAAAATTAATTGTATCTAAGACGATTTATAAGGGAACCGATGTAGAAACAAACATATTAAGACATATGGAAAACTGTCGTGAAAAGTGTACAGCTACTTCAAAAATGATTATGAAACCATCATAAAATGGGCTACAAAATTGATGTGTTAAACATTTTTTTTTCTAGTATATATATATCCCAAAAAATTACACATAATAGCTACTGCTAAATATATATATATATATATATATATATATATAAATGAGTAGTATTAATATTTTAATTGATCAATTAATAATAATAATAATAATATTAATATTACTAGTATATCAATATTTATTATTATTACTATTTATTATATTTTAAAATTATATAATTTTTTACCAATTTAATTTATATATATTATAATTTTCATTCATGCATCAACATATATTTACTACTACTAAATAAAAAATTATATAATATTGGTATTAGTAATATATATTTAGTAGTAATAAATATATGTTTTAGTACATGAATGCAAATTATGACATATATAAAAATTAAATTAGGTCAAATTATATTATTTTAAAATATTATGAAAATAATAATATACTGATATATTATTAATATTAATATTATAACTATTAATTTATCAATAATATGATTTATACCGG
>PYAF01004580.1:152365-162461 GCA_007407185.1 Glycine tomentella | reverse complement strand
AAATTAGTAGTAAAAATACATGTATAATTTTGGTTCTAGTTATATATATATATAGTAACTTTGATATACATATCGAAGAAATTCATTAATTTAGTTGTTAAATAATATTGGTGGGATTTCTAATATTATCTTTATCATTTTAACTTGTTTTTCTCATTTTTATATGTTCCATCATCACGTTATTTTATCACATTATTAGAAAAAAAAAATTTAACATTATTAATTTAATATCGATTTTCTATAAATTGATGTTAATGAAAATGCGATAATATTTTTGTAAATAAAGAGATATTATTAACATCAATTTTATGAGATAGTCTACATCGATTTTTTTAAAATCAAAATTATCATAAGAAATTTAAAATTAATAACATCAGTTGAATGTAGAATTTCTTATGTAAATAAAGAGATATTGTTAACATCTCGACCTCTTGCTTTCTAGAGGAATTCTAATACACGATGCTACCTTTTCTAGGGCTCGCAACGCTGTAACCTCACCTCACCTCTCCCAAATCCATTTCCTCCTTCAAACCTTTTTTTCCACAAAGTTGGCGATGGCGACGACGTCGGTGGTGTCGGCGAACCGGCGTCGCGCGGTGAACCCCGCGGAGGAGATGGACTTGGAGACGACTGAGGGCATGAAGGCCATTGCGAGCTTCGAGGAGATGGGGATCAAGGAGGATCTACTCCGCGGAATCTACCAGTACGGCTTTGAGAAGAGGTTTATTCGCATTCTGTTTGTCACTATGCGATTTGTGAACAAGTTTTATTTCTAGGTTAGGGGTTTTCAACTGTAGGAAGTGGATTTAAGAAACAGGGCCCAAAGTTTTAAACTGCGGTCGCGGTTTTGTTCTTTGATATTGTGGGAAATTGCAGATATATAGAAGGGATGAGGCCTCAATTGCGGTTGTATGATTGCAGTTGCTTTGACGCACGTGCTGTATTTTAAAAACCTCGCCTGGGGCAAACATGAAATTCAGCAAGGTGTTGAGAGAGGGTTACTTTTTTAATTTTAAGTGGATATTATATAAATTAAGATTTGTTTCTAAGAGGAAAGGAAGGAAATTGATAGATTGTCATGATACCTTTGGATTATTCATGTTGTGGGATCATTGAATAACTGTAATTTCAAAAATGAAAGATTTTTATTGTTTGTGCCACTTCCCTCTGAAATTCTGCATTCAAACATACTCTGACAATATATTGTTAAAGTGTTATGTGTGTTTCACATCTAACTGTTGAGTGCTTTATCTTTTAGATTTTGCTGTCTATGCATTTACTTAGGGTGTTCATTATGTAATTTTTGATAGGGTTCAGGCATTGATATTGTCACCAACGAGGGAACTGACCTCACAGACTGAGAAAGTTATATTGGCTATTGTGGATAGAAATTATAAGGAACTAAAAACATTGAACCCAAGATTGCCAATATTAATCCGTGAGTGCAGTGGAGTTGAACCTCAATTATGGGCAAGATATGGTACAACCATCTTAAATTTATTTCTTTATCTTTTTCTTTTGAATTTGTCACCTTGAGTCTTGCATTCACATTCTGAGGTTACTATTCAATAATGGTTTCAACGAGGCCTATGCAATCGGAGGTGGAGTTAGAGGCTAGCAAGGTTGGATGGTAAGGGTGGGCAAAAAAATCTAGTATCCACTTGTAATCCAATAACTGCTCTGGTCCAGCCTATTTTATTTTTTTTAATGGATCAAATTTTTTTTCCATATCTTTATTTTATATCTATTTAGAAATCTGAAATCCATTTTTCTTTTATACAAATTTAAGTGAAAAATCCAAATCTATTTTTTTTGGACATCTAACATCTTCAACCTCTGAGTTGTGCCTCTTCTCTCACGAATCGCGTCTCAGCCCTGTGCATTCCTCTCCCAAATCAGAAAAATCAGGTACCTCTCTCAGGCTCTCTCACTCTTGTGATTCCTCATTTCCTCTCTCAGCCTCGTGTTCCTCTCTCACTCGCATGATTTCTCTCTGCCCTTGCCTTTGGTTTCCTCTCTCATGATTCTCTTTGTGCCGTGCAAAATTACAATAAAAAAGGATGAAATGGGTGGATAAGAAGCATACAATCTAGAGATTTGCAGTCCACAACATACGAGGCATTTGGGAGTTTGGTTCTGCACCTTAATTTGCACTCGCTGCTACTTTAGGTTCGGTTCATCATCCTTCTCTTCCCTGTTTTCTTTCAGAAACCTAAACTTTCTTTAGCTTTGCTTTGCATCATTTTATATCCGTAAGTAGCATTTAGTTACCAAGTTAAACTTCTTGTTGTTTTGTCCTATCTAGACCGTTACGGTTATGGATCTGAATTTTATTTATAATTTTTTCACTTTCTTCTATGCTTCTTTTTTTGTCGTTTGAGTATATGAAATGAAATACTACTATTTTCTCCAATGCCATGAAGTGATTTTAGGCTGAGGTGATTGGTTATGTGACATAAAAGTGTCAACAAAGTTTACTACTAATTGTTTACTGCAATTTTAGGCTGAGGTGATTGGTTATGTGAAATAAAATAGTGATTCAGGATAGTAATTGTTTACTGCAATTTTGATGGGGGGTTATGTCTTTAGAGTTTACACTTTAGTATTTCCGCTATATAAGCATATAACTTTGATTGGGATGTTATTGAGGATCCATGACATTTACCTGTGATTATAAACAAGTATTTAAGTATCCTTTGAATGAGACACAACTCATTGGATTTTGGTTTGTATATGAAAATTCATTAACATAAACCATTGAATTGATTGAATTTGTTTTGTGTACTTGTGTTGTGGTTGCAGATTTGGCTGTGGACTTGTGCAAGCACCTCTTGTGTGTTGTGACAACCTCTGGTCTTCTTACTAAAGTTTGGAGTGTTATATCTGGTTTTGATCTTCAATCTGAGTTGAAGTCCAAGGTACTTCTCCTTCAATCTGCTATATCATAGTTTTATTGTCTGAGTTGTAAGCATAAATTTAAACTTCAAGTTTAATTGTTGGATAAGTTGTTAGTTTTGCTGATTTGAAGATATCTATATATGTTCCAAATTTGAAGTAATTTATTGGTGAAGTATGATCCACATGCATTATAAGTTGAAAATATTCATTCGTCATGCATTATAAGAGCTAACTGAATTTTACCAGTAAACTATTTATTTATTAATTATGTGTTAATCTCATGTATTTGTATAACCAAGGACAAAATTCCACACAAACTAAACATAAGAAATTTTTAAGATGAAAAACACAGATTTTCTTGATGAAACTATTTTTTTTAATTCTAGTATTTGTATTGTTAAATTCTGTGGCATGGGAAATGAAGCCTAATCAAGTGCTCATTTTATTTGGTGCTGTTTCATTCAATTTATGTGTATAATAGCTACTGGAGAATTTTTGTTAATCCTATCTTTCTCCCATGGCAGGCTGAGAAAAGGAATATGGGTGATTGGCAAGTAGTTGACCAACAGCACACGGGTGATTCACAACTTCCATCTTCTCCTTCCTCAAAGGATGATATGGTTTCATGTGTTATGGCTTTGGAGGCTGCTTTGCTTCCCTGTTTGCCAGCCAGAGAACTTCAAGCAATAGACCGTTCTCCCCACCCCTTACATCAAAGTGGGTAACTGCAAGTATTTCAAATTTTGATTTTGCATTTTCAATACTGGTTGCTATGCTCTGCTATTCAAGATCGATAACTATGCATCAACCATGAGCTCTAAATGGCCTTCATATTTAAGTTTAACAGCATTTGCAAGACTAATTAAGGTTCAATTATGTCCCTGGGCTTTAATTTACAGCAAGAAGGGAAATCTCTTCTTTGCTCAAGTCCTGTGTTGGAAACTATATTTGCAAAATGGTTTTCTCATCTAGCAATGCATGGTAATTTTAACCATGTATCCAACTGAACTTTCGTCGCCTTGGTATTTCTTTTTTTCAGTTGATGTTGATAGGTATGCAAGAGACTTTATGGAGGCTGCCAAGAAGCTTCAGCTTTATTTTATCAGCCTGCAACATGAGGATAAGCCAACAAAAGTTGAAATGCTTAGAAAGGTATGGCAGTTCATTATGAAATGTTTTTCATCAGTTATGGAGACTGTAATATATATTTTTTCATCTAAACTAATTTTATTTGTCTTATTTATGCAGGAGATTGCTCTGATGGAAGAGGGACTTAACATAAAGAATGAGCTGATAAAAAAACAAGAAAATTTAATTCAGGAGTGGAAAAAAGAGTTGAAAGATCAGTTGGACAAACACAAGATTGAGTTGGATAGGGTTTAGACGTTTAATGTATGCTTGTGCTCCTATGCTCTCTACATATTTAAAGACTCGGTGCCACATTTGTGGCATATTTTCTTTCTCTTCCTCTATAGTCTTTATTAATTATTATTGCTCATCCCATAGCATGAAATCATGAATCCAACCACACTTAACTGGCTGCGAATAGGTGTGCGATTAGATTGCAGGTATTTGTAAATCTGCTAGTCAAAACTAGCAGTCTTTCACATAGATATGCTGGGAAATTGTTTTATTGGAGTATAAAAATATTGAATAAATAATGTGTTTTGTATTAGAAGGTTGGAAGTCAGTCAAGTCATCCAAATGTTTTTCTTTCTTTGTTAGCTACCCTAATAATGTAGTTAGCTACCCTAATCTCCTTTCCTCAATTCATTTCAATCTTTGTTCTTCATCTGTTGCATTTTCATTTGCAGGGTCACATGATGTGGTTACAGCGCCAGGATTCCTTCAAACATAAATTTGCTAACCTCGATGAAGTAATTTTTATCAAGTTCAAGTGGATAGGTGCTAAATTTTATTTTTTAGTGCTTAATTACTAAAATTTATATAAAAAAATATTATAATATTTAAGTGGATATAAATTGGATTATCCATATCCATATCCACTTAAATGGATTGGATCTTGAATCCAAATTATTTTTAGAAAAATATGGATATAGATTTAAGATTCAATCCATTTAAGTAGATATGGATTGGATATGGATTGGATTCTTAAAAATCCAATCCATGCCCTCCCCTATTGGATGGTATGACCATTCTCTTCTCTTTTCTTTTACTTGTTTGTTTAGCAGAATGAACAAGTAAAATTTAATGTTCTAATATTTATAGTTGAAATTTATAGGAGAAAAATCAATATGTAAAGGCAGGTTGCAGTGATTATATATTATAATTGAACTTAATGTTCTAATAATAAAATTGCTTGGTAACTATCTCGAGCACCTGAATTCCTTTGAATATATCATTTACTGTATATAGGGTGTTTCTTTGTCATCAATTAATCCATTTAGCTGACCCTGCCAAGTGGGAAAAGGTTTGGTCCTTATTGTTGTAGAGTGCTTCTCTTCCATGTTACTGTTACTCATATAGCAATCATGTACTGCATGCTGGATGTAAATAAAATATATGTATATTTAATTTGTTGTGCGTGAATCTCCCTTTAAATACTTCTAGACTCTAAATTTGCCAATAGTACAAGCCAAGGTAGCATACTAGTGGAAATACTTGTCAAGAATTTTGACCCTAGTTTTAAATTGAGAAACAAAGGCAAGCCACATAATATAAATAACGTTTTAGTATTTCTCTAGTTGGTTCCCAACACATTAGGATAATTTCTCTAGTTTGTTAAACTTTGAACGTGCCCATCACACATAAATATACATGTATTTTGCTTGATATAAAAATAGTCAAATTATGACAGCCAAGGTATTTTCTATGGTGAACAAGCTTGAAACTGGAACCATTATGTACAAGTAGTATTTCTCTTTGTTCTTTATTAGAGAAAATGCACTGGTTTATTGTGGATTCTTAAAAAAATATCATTAGTAGATTAACTATGAAAAATACCGCACGTGCTAGTAAAAGAGTAAACATAAATTGTTTCATTTCATGTTCATGGTAAACTTTTAAGAGAAAATTGAGCTTCATAAGTTAATAGTTAATTTTTAAGTTGATCGAGTGTCACTTTTTTTTATCCACAAGTATTAATCGTTAATAGTTAACTTTTGTTAGTTGAGTTTCATTTGTGATAAGTATATTTGTGGTGATAAGTGATAACTATAGCTTGGATAATTATTTGGGTGTTACACCTTCTGCGTTATTTATTCGTATCTTCATTAAGAAAATAATTTTTTTATTAAAAGGAAACAACCTTGTCAAGGTAAAAATAAATAAAAATTCATAAAACTTCCTTTTTTAATAAAATAATAAATCTTGTTTTAAATGATAAAATATTGTGGTAATATTGTGATAAAGTCTTATTTGCATCTTGTTTTAAATCTTGTATTATTTTTCAAAATTGTGGTTACTCCACTAAGAGAAAATCCCACTCTGAAGTGACTCCACTAAAAGTTTTGCTTTCTTGAAGATGTCGTTACTCTCCGATCTTCTCAACCTTAATCTCTTCGACACCACCGAGAAGATATAATTTAATAAGTAAAGTATAATTTAATTTTTAAGAGAAATTTTGGTCCAGATATTCCATTCATTCCATGGCATTTTTAAGAGCTTTATGCCTAATAAATCAAAGAAAAACTTATAAAAACATCCTTCATGAAGGGTTGGTGCTGCTTCTACTTAGTCGTTATTTTTTCTATGTCGCTATTGTATGTTTTTTTGTTAATATTCTTGTCTGAGATAAGATCCTATTACAGATACCCAGTCAATAGATAGGTGTTCTTAGCATTGAAGTTATTATATTGTGAATTAATTAGAAATCATTCTATTATAAAATTGCATTTTTTTACCATTTTTCTAATGGATCAGTACAACATGAATTTCATTTTTTCTAGTCAATGGGTTATCATGCCAAAGGTAAATTTCTATTTGGTCATCACAAATAGTACAACTTGGCTTCTAATTTCATTTTTTGTTTTAGCTCTTTTTCTCAAAGTTTGAGATTTGAATATTTTTACCCTATAAGTTAGTATTGATACTTTTGTCCCCATGATTACTGTGAAATTTGCTTCCAAAAATTGAGAGACACTTCTTGTTTTCGTGATTACTTTGAAATTCGTTACCATGCCATGTCCTTAAATCTATCCATGTTGAGAATAAATTGATTTGTTAATATTTTAGAGTTTGTTCTCTTTTATAGTAAGTTCTGAATCATTAAGAGTATCAGATGTTCTTGCAGATCAAATTTGCTATAATCAGGGTGCACTCCTATGCCTCTTGAGTCACTTGATAGAGGACATTATAATTAGAAATAATGAACAAATACAGGTAAGCCAATGAATTCAAATTATTTAATACTTAATGTAAATTCTTATGTTTAATGGAGTATGTCATTGGCTATTATTATTATTATTATTATTATTATTATTTATGCTTTTCTTTGAATGTGATGTTTATTATCTCCATGCCTTTTAGATGTAACTTTTCTGCTTTAATTAATATTGGCATTTTTACCTAATATGCAATTAATTATTGTGAATTGTATTTTGTTCTAATTCCATATAAGCTTGAACTCTATTTGTTTAAGCTTTAATGTGTCTTATAAAATTACAATAACAGAAATAAAGAGAATAGGTCATATTTTTTTATAAAAATGATATTCTAAATCGGTTATGTAATAAAATGATGTAGAAAGGGACTATACAACATTGATTTTTTTATGAAAAATTGATGTAGAAAATGATATTTCTACATCGGTTTTTTCTAAAATCGATGTAGAATGTGTATTTTCTACATCTTGAAAGATCCTTTTCTATATCAGTCTTAAAGAAAATCGATGTTGATATATAAATTTAACATCGATTTTTTTGTAAAAATCGATGTTGAAAAAAATCGATGTTGAATATGCATATTTTAATCTTTTTTTTCATTAATTTCTTATTATTTGACATCGGTTATTTAAGAAAATTGATGTCGCGTAGTTATGTTAACATCAGTTTTCAAATCGATATTAACGTTAATACTTTCAACGTTGCTTGTTTCAACATCAGTTAAAAAAAATCGATGTTGAATATCTAAAAAAACCGATGTTAAAAACGATTTTTTTAGTAACAATTAACATTTTATATCATATGTGACATTAATATCATGTCCTTATGTTAATATCTCCTTTCAATAGTATATCATTTATGATGTCATTTATAAGTGTCCTGTACGTAAAAAAAAATTCATTAAATTCTTAACAAAATATGATGGAGGGAATCAATTGAAACTTGAGTGATTAAAATCACACCATTATAGTTTCTGGGGGACAATATATTTAAACTTAATATTAATTATGATAACACTAATGTGTAAAGCCGTGTATATCTTAAAACATTTCGTAAATTTTACAGAGGTTTAGGTGTGGTGCTACTTCCATTAAGTTGCAATAGCTAGCCTACTATTGATCTTTATTAAAAAACCAAAAACTTATATATATATATATATATATATATATATATATATATTATATAAAAGAGGAGATTCACTTATTTCAATAATAACTCTTTTTAGAGTTATTCGTCATCTTCGTCATTTATTTTCTCGATATCTAATGATTAAGATTAGTTACTTATTACATCTATTAGATCTTAAGAAAATGAATGGTAAGAATGATGAGTAACTCTTAGTTACTCTTGAAGTAAGTGAATCCCTCCTCTCTCTTTTTTTATATATATATGCGAGGAAAGATTAAATTATATTGGTATAATTTTAATAATTATTATATCATTTTTATAACTTGATATAAAATGTGATTTTTATTGATCCAATTGTTAAATTATATTTACATATTACCAACATCATTTGCATCAAATTTTGTTAAAATTGAACAATAACAAGAAGGTAATCAAACTATCCATATTTTATTATATTTTAAAATGTTTATATTAAGTTGATTTTTTTAGTTTATATGAAAGTGGTAATAAATGATTTTTATTAGATCAATATAAAATTTTGCATATACATGTGAAACAAACTGTCAATCCATCGGTGAATTTTAAGAAAATATCATAAATTAAAAGTTATAAAATAATGTAATAATTATAGGGTAAAATTTGATCCCTTCCCTAATTCTCTCTATATATAACAAAACTAACACAACATGTAGTCATGTACAAAACAAACTCATATAAGACCAAATAAATGTCAAACTTTAACTACGTACATAGAAAATCAAAATATGTTTTGAATAAAGTAACATGGAATATTTTCAAAAGGTTCGTTCTTTGACTTAAAATTTGATAATTCTTGATCATTTCCAATAACAAAACCAATGTTTCAAATTTCTAAAAGGAAAATAATGTCATGTTCAAAAACTTACAACTGTAAACACACTTAAGGAAAATGAATATATAATGACTCTGATAGCATATGTAAAACCAAGGAACTAAGATATTGATCTAAAACATGCTATAATAATCCAAATAACATGGGACACTAACCTCTAACCTCTTGCCATTGCAAAGAAAACACATTAACTCCCTGACCTGCTTGTTTCGTCTTTCTGAACCCTCTCACTCAAATTTAATTGTGTTTTATGAAGAGAGGTGTAGATACAAGGTTTCAGAACAAATAGCACATCTAATTTATAGATTTTTGCCTATCACAAAGTTCAATAAACGTCCCCAGTGCGATTTAATATTCGAAATGTTTTGCTAAAATTAATGGGTAGTATCTGACTGAAAAGTGGACCACATTCCCAACTTTTCCTCATTCAATTCCAAATAGAAAAATCAATTAATGCTTAGCTATAATGGAATTCCTATAATTGATTCCGAATTTGAATGATCAAGAATGAAAATTTTATTCAATGATCTGAATAACTGTAATATAGAAAGTTTTAACAATGAATTTTAATTAGTTAATTTGTTTTACACATATAATGTATGAAACTTAAGTTCATATTGTATATTTAAAATTTTAGACTAAACAATATATGGACTAACAATGTAAATATTTTACACTTTCATTCCCAACTATTTTTTTCTATATTTTTTATCCATATAAATTTAATTGTTTACCTATTAATTCATTGATATTATTATTTTTTGTACAAATCAATGTCTAAAATTAATAATTTTTGAAAAACCATCATTCTATTTTAATTTATTAGACTCAATTAAATCATTGAAGATTTCCTTTG
>PYAF01004580.1:94985-144354 GCA_007407185.1 Glycine tomentella | reverse complement strand
CAAAATATCTAGGATATATTGGTCCTTTTCAAAAATGTCTAGGGGTATAACTGTCACTTTCCATCCTAGGACATAATCGTCATTTTTGAAATTGTCCAAGGATATTTTGGTAATTTCTCCGAGGGATACCTGGGTCATTACCAGAATTGTTCAGGGCGTTCTTGTCATTTTGCCCTAATTTTCTACCGCTTTTCATTAATATTTTATTCTTAATAATTGTCTGTAATTCCCTAAATTTTGGGGTGTTACAGAGTCTACTTCAACATCCTAACCTTGTCAACCTTATTGGTTATTGTGCAATGGAGATCAAAGGCTTCTAATTATGAGTATATACCATTAGGATCCTTGGAAGACCACTTGAACGATATTTATATTTTAACTATGCAAGTTATTTTTTCACCTTATAAATTTTATATTATCTTCCAGTTAACATAGGTTTATATATGATTGATTTGAAAACATTCCTCCCAACAAGAAACGGCTCAACTGAAACACATGAATAAAAATGGTTGCTTGAGCAACAAAGGAATTCCATTGTCTACATGACAAAAGTAGTTATGCAACAATATTATTGAAAGATTGTATCATATACTTGTATATAAAAATTGTAGAATACGGTAGCCAAAATTTTGTATAAGATGTAATATTATGTTATTGAAATTATGTTGTAACCTTCTCTTTCATTTCTTTAAGTGCAAAAGTGATCATCTTAATGCATCTGCAAATTTACTTCTACCGTGTAAATTACTAGACAATCAATATTTTTTGAAGGAATTAATATGTGCATCAAAGTGATCCTTGTTGTTGACATTATTTTTGTCATTCTCTTCTTTTGCATTCTCTGTCTTTGCCACTCTTTTTTGTTGATATATTTTGCCAACAACATTCTAATATCTTTTTGTTATCAAATATTTTGATGATCCATTTGGGCTTGTTCCAAAAGTAAAATAAAAATAAAAATATATGCATGGTCTATTAATGTTAAGGATTATCGTTTTAAGAAGTGTAAATAACTTTCAAATTTAGGCTGAGATTCTAATAATACCACTCAGTTTTAGGCCAACCTAATCTCAAATATGATGTTTTTTGTCATCCGATTATTATATGCAAAAAGAGGCATAATTACTTTATATTGAAATTGGCCTTTGCTTACATTGTTGTCATTAAACTCATTAGGCTTCATGAAACTGTGTATCAAAAGAATTATGCTTTCTTGCCTTAGAATGCACATATAAAGAAATTTAAAAAGTGTAGTTTACATATTATTAAAAAAATAGTCAAACATGATGGCATTTGAGTTTAGCTTCATAAAAAACAAGTGAAAAAATCCATGAATGAACATAAATAATTCATTTGCAAATGAACAAAGCATTTTATTCATTAGAATTCTAAATTCTTACCCAGGGTACATAAAAAATCAATTTTTTGTTCTAATAAGAGCCATATACATTATGACATCAAACTAGAAAAATTGTAATGAGCATAGGATGAACATGACTGACTATGAGTCATGGCAATGTGGATTGTAGTTCTAATGCATCATACCTAATAAAATTGATGAGAGTTAAACAACTCATTAATTTGTAAGAATGTTCACAGGTTGAAAAATTGAGAAAAATCTCAAATTTTTATTCAATAATAATTTCTCCTTTTGAATACATATGATCTATCTATATATAAGTAGAAATAGAATTTCCTAGAATCTAAATAAAAGAAACAAGGAAATATTATATATTCCTAATGTAACAATCCATTGTCGCTACATGATAACTCTAAAACTAACAAAGCAGAAGACTTATTTTAATTCAATTAAAACTCTTTAATTAATTTATTTATGAAAGTAATTGTAAACTCTTGGCATTTCAAAGGGCCAAAGCTTAAACACATGATATCAAGATAAGACATCACGTTAAATTTATACAGTTGAATAAACTATGTACCTTGTGACACTCCAACATGACTAGGCATATGAAACATCATAACAACTCAAATATTCTCAAAACATGCAAATAAACATACACAACTCTTTAAAGATAAACTATCTAGACTTTAAGTCGACCAACACTATACATAACACTAAAAAGGAAACAAAAGATGGAAATCATGTCTTCACGCTCAAGTACACATATTCATGAAATCTTCGAAACACATAGGGTCACCTCCTAGCCATTGGCTCCCCATGTACATCAGATGTGAGATCATAACAGACACAAATCACACGTGCAAAAATGCAAGGGTAAGCTTACAAAAAACAAATATACTAAAACAAGATAGAACTTAACAATTAAAACATAATCAATTACTTTCATATATAGAATGTAACACTCAAAAATCATATATTTATGAAGTATGAAACTTAGAATCCACATAATAGAGCATCTCATAATCATCATCAATTCATCAATTATCACATCAAGATTCAATCAACAGGCGTCATCATCATCATTACTTAATCAATCGTCAACATCATGATTCAACTATCAAGCATCATCATCATAAATCCATCAATCATCGACATCAGAGATATACTAGTTTCATGGATATTTATACCCTTAACTTGTATTCTTTTAGGTTTGAGATACAACACCTCTGTATTATCATCTCACTATGTACTGTCATAGGAATACAAGCTCCACCACCAACAAATACACATCATATGATACTTGGATTCCATTGAGGTTTGAGATATGACACATCTGTACCCACCATCTTACTATGTCATTCACAAAGTTCTAGGTTTCACCACTGACAATAATCCATCCCATGTACATTAAAATGGGTCACTAATCCTCTTGGGTGGTACATAGGAAGATTGTAACTTTCTGTTTTTAGGTGCTTAAGTGATTATTGTCGTGTTTATAAAGTTAGGCAATTTATTTTATTATTAGCTTGTAGCTATTACAAAGGAGATTTATGAGCTTAGAGTAGCCAATGTTTTAGTGATGCATGTTTGTGGTTATTGATTTCATAATCACTACTACCTCAATGAGGACTGAACACTTTAGAACTCATTTAGAGCTAAACTGGTCAATTATAGAGCACAATTCTTATCTCCTAAAATGATTTCAGTTCTAAAATAACCATATTGAGATTTTTGTACAATCTCAACAAGAATCTACAATATATTATTGTATGCCTAGTATATCCAAATTAAATTCCAAAGTCACTAATTGTTGCTATAGCAATTCTTATTGTTTGTTTTATTAATTCTTTCTCTAAAATTATTTGCTATGGCTATTCAGAGTATTTTAAACAACTATCTTTGTGTCCAAATTTACTTGTAACTACACCATTGTATTCTATCCTACTATTTTTCTTCAATTAAACCTATAACAATTTTATTTTTGCTACGTGTGTTCCTACTAGTGGTTGGTGCATTGCTTGTGTTAGCTTTGACCTCTAATACCATTTTAAGTTAATCAAAAAGTCACTAGTAGGTGGGTTGAATAGTGACACTTAAACGACTATGGCTTTATCTACAAAAAGAAACATGTAGCTTCTGAAGTTTTTAAGATATATCAAAGTTTAGTTTCCCAAAGCTATTTTAGGAGAAATCTTTATCCTTTAAAAATAATTTGTTCGAAAATATTTTTCTAGTAAAATCTTACAAACATACTATTGAATAAGGCTTAAGAAGCTACTAAAAAATAATCAAATTTAGAGTAGTGTATAATCTATTTTTATCTTTTGTGCATATAAGTAAAGGTAGCTTCTAAAATTTGAAACAATTAGAGAAAAATTATTATTATATCAAAGATATAACATTGTAAAACATGTTTTCCCAAGTAAAAGATATAAAAACAACAAATTAAAAGTAGTAACAAAGGATAAAACACACAAAATTTATATTGGTTCACCCACGACCTTGGGCTACATCAAATCCCTAAACTTGTACAATTTCCACTAACAAAAGCACCAAATATGGTATTTTTCTTTCCTGAAGCCTCCACAAGCTCCTATACGAGTATTCTCTAAGCCTCTACAACTATCCCTCAGTATTCTTTCGAAAAGTCTCTCCAGGCTTCACTTGAGTATTCTTTCTAAAAGCCTCTCTAGACTTTGAAACCTTAGTAACACCTGTTACTTGACTCACACAACAACCTACTATGTTCACACAAATTCTCTATGGCTAGATAGATTTATCTTTAAGGTTCTTAAGAGTCTAGGCTAAGGAAGATTAGTGTCAGAAGCTAATGGTATATATTAAAAATTTGGCTTTTGATCTATAGCCTCTCTATCCTATTTTCCTTCCTAGAAAAGAACTTCAACTGCACTTCAACATCTTATATAAAGCCTTGAAGATTATCATTGTTCCTTATTTTGAGAGGTTTAGATGTTAAGGAGATTCATTGTGAGTTGACTCCACCACACAGTTGGCTCCTTTTTCCTTAAATGGAACAACTTGCAAATTTGAATTTATGTTTTTGGTGCTTGTTGTTGTTAGTCGTGAAAAACATTATGGGACTGACCAAAACTAAGAGGGGGGTGAATTTATTTTAAAATCAAATTGAAATAAAAACATAGTCTTAAAAACTTTTGTTTCAAATATTAAATCAATCAAACACAATATCCTTTTGTTAAAGTGCATTAATTTGAAAAAATTTTAAAACTTAGAAAATTGATAAAGAATGCAATAGAGAGATATGAGAGTTAAGAGAAGATAGAGAACAAGATTTTAACTAATTCACTCTCTATTTCTAGAGAAGCTACTCCAGTTATCTGATTTAACCCGAATTAGATTTTGACTATGCAATATGAGTTTTACAAGCAATCACAAACATTTACAAATTCTACCTAGAAATTAAAATGAAACTTAGGCACCCAACCCTAGGGTCCTTTGTGAATCTAAGCCTAAGAGAAACCTACTCTTAGCTTCAAACTAGAAACACCTATTCTAGCATGTTGTAAAAACTCATGCACATGCAGTAAACATATGTAAAAACATATGAAACAAAGTCAAGGAGAGATACAACTTTTGCATTCAAATGCAATAACAAAAGACTTGATTGAATGGACTTCTCTTGATCTTAAAAGTGTGTTTAAAACTCACTTTTGCCTTTGTAAGCTTCAAGAAATGGAAACTGAAGTCTTGAGTAGTAAAAGTTCGCTCAAAGCTCATTGTTGAAAGTGAAAACACAAGGTGGGTATATATAGAGAAAATAGTTATAACCGTCTGTAATGTCAATGTAATTGATTATCTTGAGAGAGTAATCGGTTATATTCTACTTTTAATCGATGAAAGTGTTCTTTCCCAAACTTGGAAAGCATTTAAGAACAATGTAATCAATTACAATCTTGATTTAATCGATTAAAGTGTTTTTGATCACTTCTTGGAACACTTTCAAGAACGACGTAATCAATTGCTATATCCTCATAATCGATTAAAGCAGAGACCCAAGAAAACATACATTGTCTCAAAAAGAACCGTGTAATCGATTACGAAATATGATAATCGATTAAACCAGAATGAAGATCTCTCTGCAAGTTTCTCAAAGACTTGTGTAATCTATTACAATTATCGATAATCGATGAAAATAGAGAGTTTATTCACTGAAGATGTTTCTTATTTAAGAAACTATCTTCCTACTTCTATATGATGATGCATGATGTACACACATATAGACTTAGAGACAAAAGCAACAACCAATACAAATGTCACTCAATAAGGAGTTGGGCCTGTAAAAGTCAAAACTCTTCATAGCTTGATCTTCATGTTCACTACAAAAAAGATCGCTTTCCATGACAATTCTAAGGGGTTTTTTATGATGATTTTCAACCATCTTTGAAGACGCCATTCTGGAAAGTCAAGACTTTCCATGACGGTTCTTAAACCATCTTAGAAGGTCCAATTTCTAAGACGATTTGCCAAGAATCATCTTAGAAATTGTTTTCTGAAAAAAAAAATGGATTCTTCTAAAGAAACCGTCTTAGAAAGTTGACATTCTAAGATAATTTTTCTCAAAAACTGTCTTAAAAAGGTCCAATTTCTAAGATGGTTTTTTCGAGGAACTGTCTTAGAAAATGTTTTTTTGAAAAAAATTGATGCTTCTAAGACGATTTTCGAGAAAAAACATTTTAGAAAGTGAACTTTCTAAGGCGATTCTTTGAAAAATCATCTTAGAATGTATTTTGTTTAAAAAAATAAGGATTCTAAGACGGTTTTCAAAATTTTTTTAGAAAGTAGACTTTCTAAGACAGCTCTCTAAAAAACTGTCTTAGAATGTCTTCTTTTTTTTAAAAAATAAAATAAAATAATTGAGGATTCTAATGCTATTTCCAGAAAATCATGTTGACAAGTAGACTTTATAAGAAAGTTCTATGAAAAACAATTTTTTTAAAATTTTTTTTAACAAATAGAGGATTCTTAAACGATTTTGTGAGAAACAGTCTTAGAAAATCCACTTTCTAAGATGATTTTTTTTTTAAAGAACTGTCTTAGAAAGTGGAGTTTATTATTTATAAATTAATTATTTTAAAATATAATATTTCTATTTAGAAACAAAATTACTGTTTATAATATATTAAATTAAAATATAAACCTAAAATTATTTCATCTTTATTTAAATATAATTAAAAATTTATAAATATATAGCAATTAAATTAAAAAGTTATGTAAATATAATAAAGAATTATATATTTGATTCATCTGGACAATCTAAAACTAAACATATAAGATGAAGAGCACATATCCTCTAATCATAACACTCATCATTTGCCAAACAAAACACACACAACACAAATTTCACAATAATTTATGTCAGCTTTCAACAAGAAAAAGACTTATCAAGAAGATCGCACCTGTAATGGAATAAAAAAACAGCTAATACTCAAATTATAAACAACATTAAATATAAAATACAAATTGACTCACAATATTAACTGTTGCTTTTTTAATGGCATCCAGTTTTGGAAAGCATGACCTTTTGCTCTGCAAGGGAAAAAAGGCTAAGAAAACTTAATATTTCAATCTCATTTCTCGCTTTAAATCAATTGCATTTAAAACTGGTTCAGAAGAATTATAAACCTCGAGATCAAACTGCTAAAATGAAAATTCTAAGACATGCAGAAAAAAATAATGAGATTAAAATTAATTTCTTAAGGTATACACAATTAGAAAATATGTTACAAATTGAGTAAAAGAATCCAGGAAAATAAAATTTTAAATAAGAATGCTCTTAAACTAGATGTAAGTAAACTGCCCAGTTCCATATTCACAAATACCTAAGATTACACAATACTAGTGATTCAACTATAACTGTTGAAGAATCAATAATTGCTACACAATCATTTTGCATAGAAATCATAAATGCCATGAACTCAATTTGAGTTACCCGTGAGTTAAAAAAATTAATGGAACTAATAAGCTAACCAAGCCTAAAATAATTAAACCTTTGTTGAAAATCATTGAGATGAAAATCAAAATGGAAAGAATCTATTTTGTTTAATTCAAGAAATAAGGAATACTGAAAAACATGCATATTATTTACCAAGAACCCCCAGCATTTAAAATTTGAGACAATAAAAAGGAAGTACTGAGCATAGTCACCTGAAGCAGTGTATGAGCCTCGTTAAGTTTATAACCCAGAACCCAAAACATATAAGCCAACTGAGACAAAACAAATTGTTAGTAAATAACCTATACACACATATCAGAATAAAGAAACAGCAAACTGCCCCTTCCAGATAAAGAAAAATACATGCATGACTACACTACACTACATATCAGAGTAATTATGTACAAATCTTCTAAAATCACCATTAAAACATTGGTAATTACAATTCCATTGATCATATATATATATATATATATATGTATATATATTCATGACCAGCGTAGAAACACTTCACTAATCTATTATGATTCATGAACAATGAATGCTCATCCTTACTGAGTCTTCTACCTTTCCATGGTTATTATCCCCAATGCTGATGAATATTATTATTCCTGACCACAATGTGTCAATATTATTATGATTCCTGACCCAAAAAGTGTTGTGCCTTTCCACTTACCACGATACTAAAACAGTTGGAATGAAAATGTATAAATCATACCTTACGAGAAGCATCATTAAATTAGCTTTAGTTCATATAGAAAGGGAAATAGATTGAAAACAGAAGTGGCAGCAAAACGTGTTACAAGGCATATACTTTTCCCTAACTAGAAATTTTTGACATCAACTTCCATTTTTGGGAAAGATTAATTGCTTACAAGGAAACCAACTTGCAGACATTTATAAATAATAACATACACACATTCAGTTTCACTTGTCATATGAAAAGAAAAAAACTCCTATCACTCACCAATGCTATTCACCACGGTTGTAAATACAGTCCGGGTATTTACCACCAGTTACCGGCAATACATTGCCTGATCAATGTGTGGTGGAATTTATTTTATTTTAGTGCCAAGTTCTTGTTCAATTCTATATCTGGACAAAATAAATGGAAACACATGAGAAATCTACAGGAGTTATGATAGGATCTAGGACTGCTGTTAAGGACTGCTATTAGTAATATTCAGTAGCTGTTAGTAATATTCTGTTAAATAGTTAGTTACACTAATTGTGGGAGGGTGAGGAATTATAAATAGGAGGTGAGGGGCTGAGGGAAAGTAGCTAGTGAGCTGAGAGTATTGGGAGGCTGAGTGTCCTCGAATTCACTCAAAGATTGTAACTGTGAGTAGCTTCAATAAAGATTCAGTTTCTTTCCATTCTTTCTTCTCTTTCTGCATGGTCCAGTGCCTATCACTGGTATCAGAGCTCCGTTCTGGGGCAGTGGGTTCATTAATGGCAGCAAAGAACAATAATAAGATGGAGGCGCGCATGGAGGCACTGGAGAAGGCAGTGTGTAACGACCCGTATGCATCCGATTCATTAACATTATCTTATGGTTGTTAAGCGCAGCAATTATCATAGATAATTAAAATGGAGGTAGTAAACAAAATGACGTCATCAAACGTCATTAACAACATCAACTGTACATCATATATGGTGAATTTTCATATATACAAAGTATATGTCTCAAAACTGTACATATTCCTCAATCAAACAAAACATAGGCATAAAACAAAAATAGAGCCAACATGCTCTTCAATCTATGCCTAAGATTCTCCTAGAATCTATCCCTGCTCGGGCCTCTTGCCCTGGGATCTATCAGCCACTTCTTGAGGATCACCTGCAAAACATAATCCCCAACAGGGGTGAGATAACAATCTCAGTAAACTCAGGGTCATTGGAGGTCTTTCCTCCCCCTGGTTCACTTTTATGGCATATAGTATCAAAATTGGCATCACACACAATCCAGCCATCATGGCTCCCATAAAACATATCACATGTATATCCTAACACAGGTATAACAATATAATAGATACACACATATCACATGGTCTGAGAGAGAGAGATCATCCATCCAGTGGTACAATCCTCCAGGACTTCATCTAATGCCTAAGGATGATCATCTGAACAGGTACATTCCCTTAGGACTTAATCTAATGCCTCAGGAAGATCATCTGAACAGGTACATTCCCTTAGGACCTCATTGGATACCTATGGCAATTCCGAGGGAAGATCATCTGTAACAAGTACATTTCCAACGGAAATCCATAGTACTCTATTCTACTGGCCAGAGAAAACTCATCAATCAACAACACATCATTACAGTGTATATCATATACATGTTCTCAATAAAACAGTAACACACAATTTCAATACACATGACATACAATAACCATCACCCCCTCGGGGTATGGTGGAATACAAGCAAGGGAAAACACTCCAAAGAACAAAGAGCTTACCTGCTCTCAGCGCTATACCGGCTCTCCCGGCTTCGTGGTCACAACCACCAGCAAGATCACTATCACGCCCTACACAAGGCATAAAAAAATCAATCAATAACGGTCCTCAACAGTTAGAATGAAAGAAAACGCTATTCATTTCTATTAAAACCTCTATGTTTTCTATCTTAGGGTTATCAGACCTAACCACCTTATAGGCGATTCACAGACTCTCAACAGGATCTATCTTGGTCCAACCAAAACCTTAGAGTCCCCTTAGACTCTACATAAGTTCAATTCCTTGCTCTAACCAGGCCATATCCCAACAATTATCCAACTTGACTAAAATAGTTATTTCAACACGTTTTCACCGTTTATTTAGCCTCTTGAACAACTTTTGTAAAGACACTTAGGCTCATATCAATCATAATACCTTCCATTTCATCAATATTCTTCCTACTCATACATATCTCAGAGTCAAAATCAAACTTCATCACAAATCATGATTCAAAGCTTAGTATTCATCAGAACAACCCCCTAATCATACTTTTCTAAAGAATCCAAGCCTAATTCCAGCCCTAACACAATTTGGTTACTATTCATCCCAAGAACTATTTCATAAATCAATCGGTAAAACTTGAGTTTCTTACCTCTAAATTGTCGAGGAAGGCTGGAGGATCGCTTCTCTAAGCTCTGGCGTCCTTGAATCGCCTTCTTTCTCCTCCAAAACTCAGTTTACCAAGTTCCCCAGAGAACGAGATTTCTCCGTTTTAAGGTTTTCTCTAAGGATTGAAGCTGGAATCTAGCTCTTAGAGGGATTCTAATCAACTTTCTAGTTGGATAGGAAGTGTTTAGATGAAGTATGGAGTAGATATGAAGCTTTTCACTCCATTAATGGCAGAAATGCAGAGGAAGAAGAAGAAAATGGTTTTTCTTCCCTCCAAAACGCGAAATGGCCCTTTATAGTGGCCCAGGATGTGCTCTGGCGCTGATTGCGCCAGATTCCAGAGAAAATATGCTTTCTAGAGCACTTCTGGCGCTAACCGCGCCAAAATCCAGAGAAAATGTGTTTTGTGGAGCGTTCCTGGCGCTAATCGCGCCACAATTCAAATCCTGGTGCTAACGGCGCTGTCCCTGGCTCTAATTGCGCCAAATAAAATAATATATATATGTATATTGCAAATCAAGGTCATTATACAGTGGAGGAGTCGCGTGTGGCTAGGGAGGCGGATCGCGAGTTGTTGGAAGCCACTCGGATCACGATGGAGACCTGATTAGGCGCGATAGAGCAGATCCTGCAGCAGCTAGCAGCGACCATGGAAGCACCGGCGGCGGGTGCGGAAATACCGGCAAAGGAGGCGCGAAACAAGAACAAAGAAGAAGGAGAAGTTGGGTTCCGTAAATGGAGGAAAATTGAGATGCCCATCTTTACGGGTGAGGATCCAGTGGGATGGATTTCAAGAATAGAAAGGTTTTTCAGATTGTAGTATGTGAGGGAGGAAGAAAAGCTGGAATCGATTTTAGTAGCCAAGGATGGAGAAGCTTTAGCATGGTACCAATGGTGGGAAAGCTGGAATCCGAATCAATCCTGGGAAAATTTCAAAGCAGCTATAATTCAAAGATTTTAGAGCACCAATCTTGGGAATCTTTTCCAAACTCTGCTGGCTTTGGAGCAAGAAGATTTAGTGCAGAATTACATTGGGCTTTTTGAGAAACATGTTGGGGCTGGTAAGGGGTTGGGTGAAAATTTTTTAATGGAAGTTTTCTTGAAGGGATTGAGAGAGGAGATTGGAACTGAGGTTAGGTTACATGAACCTAAAACCTTGATGGACACCATGATGAAGGCTAGACAGATTGAAGAAAAGAATAGAGTCATGGGAAGCCTGGGCAGAAGCTATAGCCATAATTATCAAGGTCAAAAACCCAACTGTTCAGAACAGAAATGTGGGAAAGAAGGGCAGTAGGTAGAAGCATTTGTTCAACAAGTGAATACAAAGAATAATGGATGGCAAGGTAGAAAGACCTTCCATAATTTGTCACCTACAGAAGTGGAGGAGAAAATGAGGAATGGAGAATGTTTTACATGTGATGAGAGGTATCATCCAACACATGTGTGCAAGAACAAGCAGCTGAGGTTGATGATCATAGAAGAGGAAGATGAAGGAGATCCTGATTGAAGACACGTGTTGTTTTCCTCACCTGGACCTTGGGGACATTCTGTTAAATAGTTAGTTACACTAATTGTGGGAGGGTGAGGAATTATAAATAGGAGGTGAGGAGCTGAGGGAAAGTAGCTAGTGAGCTGAGAGTATTGGGAGGCTGAGTGTCCTCGAATTCACTCAATTGTGACTGTGAGTAGCTTCAATAAAGATTCAGTTTCTTTCCATTCTTTCTTCTCTTTCTGCCTGGTCCAGTGCCTATCAAGTTATCTCTGAAAATCCATAGCATTAAAAAATCCATAGCAGGGACAAAAATATTAAATGATCAAAATAGCTTACCTTTTAATTCATCAACCTGCCACACATATCCCACATCTGCAATATATTTTTCTGGTTCTAACAGATGGATGATGTATCCAGAGAAGGAGAAAAACTTTAGATGATGGAGCCATACATGAACAGCAGTTTTCATGTTACTTTCTAAATATGTGTATTCTAATTTATCTATAGGCTGCCATTATACCTGAATTCCATTTAGAATAGCTTGACTTTGTATTCGAGTTTTAACGGTATCCACGGGATGCATCATTCCTTCCCCAATTGACTTTAAAAAATGCAGTTGGACAATATTTTTTTCCCTCAATTATAAATCCCAAAAGAATTTCTTGATAACAATAAAAGAAGTTAGATTTTATTCTATTTTAATCACCCAATTCTATAATATATACCAGGATCCCCTTCTTGAGCACTTAATAATTATAAGATAATTAAAAACCACTCTTTAATAAGCAACTTCTATCAATAATAATATGCCTTTTATCTATTCATTAAAACAAAGAAAAAAGAGACAGGACAATTTTTAATGTTGGGAATGTATGAGAATTTAGAGCATAACTATATATGCTCGGCTTGTGTATATTATATTTCAGCCGGTACAAATAAAAGAAACATCTACATGAAAATAGCATAATAGGGAGCATACATAACCAAACCAGCCTTTAAGGAGGCATAAACACAATATATTTGGTGGCGAATATTTGAATATAGCAACCGTGTGACATAATCTGCATGATAAGGGAAGACACCATAAAACTCAACATCAACATAGATAACATGGAAGCCAACATACTGGGAACCCTCATTAAGTTATCAAACCACAAAATATGGACTCTACAATCTACACTGAGCATAAAATAAATAAATTCTCATTACGTTGTTGTGATGCAACCACAGTTTGGTATCATTGAGCTTACTAACATGTCTCTCACTGGTGAACCATCCGCATAAGAAAGGTGACATTTCAATTGAAGGAATGCCCTCTGCACAGAGAAACAAATATCTTTTAGAATCACATCCATTACTTTGCAAAGAACATGAAGCAAAAAAGGGGGGGGGGGGGTAAACAGATAGCAGCAAGTACTAAGTTTCAGCTGAAGTATAATTATTACCAATGCAGCACATATCTTACACAGAACATTTCAATTAAAAATAAAAACCTCAATCAAAAGATGAAAAGGGATATACCACGAACATCTTTAGTTTTGGGCAGAAAGGTTTGACCATGCATACTGGAGAACTTGACCTCAAGCAAAATTTGGGGCTTCTAAAACTAGCAGTAAGTTATGTATGTTGCAGTAATTCCTAAAACTAGCAGACCGCGCGCGTTAGAGGAGCTTCTGGTTAGGGCTTTCTTCACCGTCAGTTGTGCCCGCCTAACAACTTCCTGCAGCTCCTTTTCCCCACAAATTCCTCCAGTGAATGGACCTACACAACACAAACCCACAATCAGCTAAAATGTCATGTCAACACGCCATCAAATCTACCCAAATTAAATTCAAATGCTAATTAGGATTTATCAACTCAATAATACACTGCATCATCCATCAAGTACAATTAAAACTATAGCCTATAGGACATGAGAGGGGGTGGTCTCCTAAATTAGCATCATACTTATCGTAAATTTAAATTTGCCGTTTACAAGTCTTGGGATTTATCTTAATTAATCAGCCAGAATTTTCCAGAATAATCTCCATCGATTCAGATTCCATTTCTTTTTTTTTTTTTTTTTGAGGATTGTGCTTCTACGTTTCTACCTCCCCATAATTGCTAATGATCCCTAAATTAAATATTAGGTGTCTAATAGTCACTACTACAAAACTCGGTTTTTAAGACGGTTAAAATAGGCCTTTAATGACGGTTCCAGAACCATCCTAGTATAGCGCAACGTAGAAAGTTGAACCTATTAAGATGGTTGTTAGACCGTCTTAGAAGGTAATTTTAGAAAAAAAAATAAATAAAAATTAACAGATTCTAAGACGGTTATCTGCTGCAACCGTCTTAGTATGTGTGCTTTCTAAGAAGGTTACAGTGAATAACCGTCTTAGAATCGGTATTATTTTTTATTTAAAGTATTTTCTAAAACGGTTTCTTCCGCAACCGTTTTAGTATATTTCTTAGAATATCCAGTAAATTTTTTTTAGAATTTCTTTCTAAGACAGTTGGTGGCTAAGACCGTCTTAGTAGGTGTACATTCTAGAACGGTTAAGTACACAACCGTCTTTGTTTGTTTTTTTTTTTTTCCTTTTTTTGTATATTTATTTCTTATTTTTTTCAATTCGAATATGCTTTATTTTTAAACAAGGAAAACAAAGACAAAACTATTAAACCAATTGCCACCATTTTACATAATCTATATTTTAATGAATTAGTATATAAATAGCTAAAAAAATTGGACCATCCAATGTGAGTGTTTTCCATTACATAGAAAAAGTACTAGGTTCCAATGACAATTAAATTATTGGTCATTTTCTATATATATGTAATGGCCCAGCAATCCATGAAGAATCAGCAGCAACATGATGACAAGTGTAAGTCATGGCTTGTGATGGGTGAAGCAATTAACTTAAGTGTTACTATGCCCTCAATTTTACCTCAACATGGTTTGACTACCATTGGTGTAAATGAGTGCAAAATATAATATGGATAGTTTTACTTGCCTTGTAATGTACAACAGAATCTCTGAGGGATGATGAAGATGAAATCCCAGAGTGGCTAAACTTGGCCTTGTCCTTGTTGAAAGCCTTGTGGACGTCATCTTTAAGCTCCATGAAACGCATCCTTTTGATTCTCTGCTCTTCATGAAACTTTATTGCTGCCATTGTATACAAAAAAGAGGGGTATTCGATGGATGCGTTATTAAAATTGAAGCCAAATTAATTTACTAATTTAAAAAATTTATAGTTGATCGTCACATAGGTTGAAGCAGAGACACATCTCAGAGAAATCTTAAAGATAGAGCACCAATGCAGAAGGAGAAGCAGTATCATACCCGTCCATCACTCATAGGCTTTGTGTCAAAGATCAAAGAATTTTTAAAACCAATCCGCTGTTTTAACTTTCTGCTTTCATCTTGATCCAGCAATTTCTATAAAATATATTTAATATAAAAAGGAATTCATTCAGATGAGGAGAAGAAAAATACAAGGAAATTGGAGGCTAAGATATCTTCCGAATGAAAACAAAAAGAAACCACAAATATGTGAAATATGCATTATCATGCAACAATAATCATCAAAAACAAACCACAAATTGCATCAATAGAAAATTTGTTTCCTTTCAGAACCAAAATTTCAAAAGATTGGCTAGAACTTCCCAAACATGAGGGAGCCATACCACTGAAGCTGTTAAATGATAAATCAAGATGAATAAAAGAGGGGTCCTATATGACTCACCCAGAATCCGGATTCATTAAAACCAAGCCTACTCCACACAATTAAACACATGCAATATATCAACCAGACTCAAAAAGCTCATCACTTTCATTTAGGTTCTTTTAGGAAAATATCTTCAATTAAATGAAGGAAAACTACATTCAGTAGATTCGCCTCTCCAGATATGAAGCTTTTGACCTCGAGCAACATCAATGAACCTGTACAGTACAATAAAGATTCAAAAGTTGGCAGGCATCGAGATATTTTTTAAATATCTGATTGAAATGGCATTCAAAACAAAGAATTAATTTGACCTCAGAGAACCATTTCCAATTCCAACTACAAGAGTTTTAGCGGAGTTTAATAGATGCATACAAGTATAAAAGCTTGAGTCAAAAGCACTAAACAAACCTCCTCATGGCCATGATAACCGGACAAACAGTTAATTCGGCTCAATTCCCATTTCTGAACAGTTCCTTTATATCCTTGGCCAATTCCTGCTGTAAAAACAGGACATTCATCTTGGTTAACAGCCAGAGACCTCACTGCTCCAAAGGTGAAGAATAGAGTTTGTGTCTTTAGACACTATGCTTTGAATTTTATCAACACACAGAGGGACACAAACCTAAGATAAGAACACGAGACTCCCTCCTAAGA
Organism: Glycine tomentella; assembly: GCA_007407185.1. Taxonomy (NCBI): domain Eukaryota; kingdom Viridiplantae; phylum Streptophyta; class Magnoliopsida; order Fabales; family Fabaceae; genus Glycine; species Glycine tomentella. The sequence continues at coordinate 128,056 of PYAF01004580.1, read as the reverse complement.
AAACTCTCTTTCTTTTTTTTCTTCTACAAAACATAGTGCACATTTGGACCCATGTGGCAGATTAGGATAAAGAGACCCACATAGAGAGAAACCCAATTTTCACCAAACAATATCTGATTTCTGGTTCAAGTTTCAAAATTTCAGGTCATGAAAGTGTTAATTATTGAAAATAAGCGAAGACATAGTAGCTGTGAGAATTATTAACTGGGTGTGGGAGTGGCCTTCTAATTCTAATTCTAATATCAAATAAAAGTGAGCAAAGCAAGCAGAGATTTTGTAACAAATGTGGCTACTCGGTAGAGAAATGGCACCCAATTTTTCCAGTGAGAAAAAGTAATAGAAAAGCCCCAAAGCACGGACCTTGATGGACTTGGGGCTGTCAAACCCTAGATTTTGCTTCCATGGATTTGAGATTGAGTGGACTTAAGCTTAGCTTGACAATTCACATAGCCACAAGAATCCAGCTTTAATTAAATTGTATATTAAATATTAAATTCCTAGTCTCCTCAGCAACAATGGAAAAAATGTTACTAGTATTGTATTTCTAGTTTCAGAGACAGAAAAAACAGTAAAAACTAAAAAGTTAAAATAAGATAATACGGTCTTTAATTATACAAGATTTTTGTAACTAATTCATATCTGCTTAAAAGAAAATTATTATATTAAATTTATCAATTATCTATATTATAATTTTAAATTTTATTTTCTATTCAATTATTTATTTTTGAATAATATTTAGAAAGAGAATATCTAATTAATAATATATAAAAAAATTAATTAATATTAAAAATTAAAAAAGTTTTGTAAAAAGAAATAAATAATTTTAAAAAAATTATAATTAATGACTAAAGGAATATATTGAGCAGAGAGATGGATTGGGAGAGTGTGTGGGTGGAAGAAAGTGGAGTTTAAATAGGCAAAGAGCCACTGAGCCAAGACCAAGGCGAGAAGCAGCAAAGTAATGAAATCGTCGGATCTTAAATATTTTATTATTTTAAAAAATTTATTCCTTGTTAGCACACTTTTGTTATTTAAAAATTATGCAGTACCATAAATAATATATCCACAATGTAGTATATAAAAATTGTGTAATTTTTTATTTGATAAGACCTAAATTTATAATGATAGTTGTTTTTATCTCATAAAGCTTGATTTATAAAGGATTTTATATTAATTATTTTTAGAGTAAAAATTCTTCTGATTTTCATGCCATTACTAACAAATGAATCATTTATTTTATTAAATGTTTCATTCACTAAGGCAGTAATAGGCAATGTTCGGGCTCCTTTCAACACAGAATTCATACATTCGACAAGGTTGGTAGTCATATGGCCATACTGTTTTCCTGCATCATATGCCCGAGTCCATTTATTCTTGGGAATATGGTCCAACCAATCTGCTACTAGTGGAAACTCAGATCGCATTACAAGCAACTTTGCCTCAAAGCGAGGTTTTCTCAACTCGTATCCTATGGCAAAATAAAAAACAATAAGTATTAAATAGGTGAATACATAATAATGTAAGAATTTGATTTACGAAATGTTTAGAACATTACCCATATTTATGACTTGTTTTTTTAAGTCAATGTCCCTAAACTATTTGTTAAAATTTGAAGCAATGTGGCGAATGCAATAGACAGAAGACACATCGGTGTAGTCCACCCAATTCTGTCTGATCGCAAAGTTGCAAGCAAACCTATTCCCCCGTCTGAAATAATACACAAATTCAGTTGAGGTGTAACGTATCTCCTTAAATGATACAAGAACCACATCCAAGCTTCTCTGCTCTCGCTCTCAACAATTGCAAAAGCAAGTGGGAAAATGTTTCTACTACCATCTTGTCCAATAGCAGTCAATAAAGTACCACAATATTTTCCAGTTATAAAAGTCCCATCTACTTGCACAATTGGCTTACAATATTTAAAGCCTTCAATGCATGGTTTAAAAGACCAAAACACACGATTCAGAATCACCTTAGAAGTGTCATTCTCACCATCTTCCATTGAAATGGTTGTTTTGTATTTAATAATTGTACCTAGTAGAAAGTATTGAACAACTGTCATCCATACAGGAAAACGCCTATATGATTCTTCCCAACTTCCAAATGCAATTTCAAGTGCTTTCTGTTTAGCTGTCCATGCTTTTCTGTATGTCACATTATAACCAAATCATTGCATCATATATACAATCAAGGTTTTTATTTTGATACTAAGATTTGTTTTTAGTAAGTGCACAATATTATGAGCAATAACATATGAGTCTAACCTAACATGATCTTGTGATAAATATGAACTTGTGCAAGTGTGAGTTCCAGTTATTTTTTTCATCACCCACCTACGTAACTTGCTGAACGATGTTCTAGCCCTCCAATAACAACCATTACCATATTCAGTACACTTAACAACATACCTATCACTCTTGTTTTCTTCAACATGAAAATTAAATGAATGTACAAAATGAAATTCCTTTGACATTGACAGCTGCTTGTTTTGAATCAAACATCATGCCTTCCTAAAGGTCATTCATACTCCGACCCGCTCTGTTCGTAAATGGATTTGAGTAGTGTCGATCTTTTGAAATTTGGCTATTAATAGTTTCAAAATGAGAAGATGACTAACTTTCAGTTTGATAGCTTGCTTCTCCAGTTTCGTGAAATGAGTACTCTTCATCTTCTTCACTAAATTCGCTAACATTGTCTCTGACTATTGGTTCTTCGTTGGCCATCTGTGAGAAAATTTGACTGTAATTTGTTAACATGGTAAGGAGAAGCAACATCAATGATAAATAAAATCATAAATAAAATATGAATAGTTAACTAATTTGCAGTGAAATAAGTACGACACAAGGTAAATGGTACACAATTGACTTCCATGTACATATCTTAAAACCATAATTACTATATTATGATTTTTAACCCAACTTTTGAAGACCGTAATTACTACCATAATTTTTAAAACCCTAAGTAATATAATAAATGGTAAAACCAATGTTTTTAAACCCTAATTACTACACTTATTTTTTTAAAATCCTAATAATTACTACACTCTTTTTTAAAAAACCCTAATTACTACACAAATGTATTAAAACCCATATTATTGTACCAAATTTGTTAGAAGGCTAATTACTACACAAATTTATTAAAACCCATAATATTGTACCAAATTTCTTAAAAGGATAATTACTACACACATTTTTAAAAACCTATTTGCTACATTTTATTTTAAAACCATATATAAAAAACCCTAATTAGTAACATTCTATTATTTAATTAATTTTTCCTAAATTACTAAGCATAACACGACTTTAAAGTTGTGTGGTATGTCACTGATAGAGTGATTTTAGTTAAATATTTTTTTATCCTTCTTAGCTTATTTGACCTCTCTTGGACCTTTATTTTTCCATTCTAATTTAGTTTTGGGCCTAGGCAAGTAAGTGGTCTTAATTGCTAATTGTAGCGTATTTTCGGGTTTTTTCTCACTTAATGTATCTGACTTGTGCAGGGCTTATAGAGTGCTATTGATATCTGAATGGAGCGTTCTAGGAGTCCCTGAAAAGATAACGAAAAGATCTACAAGTTTGCTCGAAATAGTCCGAGGCCAATTCTGTCATTTAGAGGATCATTTTAAGCTTCGAAGTTAGCACCTTTGCACTTGTAATCTTGGACTGCGAATTTGACTTTCATGGTTGTAAATAACAAATGATTAGATTGTTGGGTTTGGTTATGGCCCATTTTATTTTCAGAACTTAGTCACTAATATATTAGTGACTTTAGTGAAAACTTGGATAGCACTTTTACATTCATTAAAAACAGTTTTTATTTTTCCTTCTTTTAGTTTTTAGGATCAAACTCTTGTTCTTTATTTTCTCTCATTTGTTCTTCATTGTTCTTCATCTTCTTCATTTTCATCTTGCTATCCTTTTATTTTACTGCACTCATTTCATGGGGCTTTCCTTGGTGATCATCATGGAAGGCTAAATCATTAATCAATCCAAGTATTCATCTCAAGCAAGAGAAAATTGGAGTTCCGGTTTAGTATTTCAAATTCTATTTGAATGTTCACCTTCTTCTTCAATTTCTATTATGTTTTCATGATTATGATTGCATTTAGGATTGAAAACGAGTTAGGATTATGGATTCACGTCCTAATTTCGAATGATAATCACAAGATTAATTGAATGATATTTCAATTAGGGTTGTTATTTCAATTAATTTAGGAGTAGAGTCGATTGAACTGCTTCTATTGAGATTGAATGAATGTTCATGATAGAATCAATTTATGGGAATGATGATGATTCGAATAGCTTGGGTTGGTGAATTGGATTGATGCTTTCTAATCTGTTTTACTTTACTCTTTGATAATCTTGTTAATTTTTGCATTGTTCTTTAATTTTAGTTTGTGTTCTTGCATGTTTTACTTTACGCATACCATCTGTTTGACAAAAACCTCCCTTATTATTATCAATGATTTGAAGCTAGAACCATATTGATCGTGTCTCTGAGTCGACCTAGGTTAGCTCTGTGCTACAGAATTAGCTTAGTAAAATTGTTTTTGATGTTTCTCAACAAAGCAATATTAGTCACGACTTTAAAGTCGTGGTATCCTCCATAACTTCCCCTTAAGACCATGATATTTCCATGCTAATTTCCTGCCATTTCATATGACTTCTAAGTCGTGCTAGCCTATAAGACTTTGAAGTCATGTAAAAGCATACTACTTCTATGAATAAGGCAAAAAAAATTAGAACCATGCAAAATGTGCATTTAATATTTGAAAAAATAATGTAAGCATTGTTAGTTTAAATACCATCAACAACAAGCATTAAACCTTGGAAAAAATAATGGAAGAAAGGACAAAGCCAACTTGCTTCGTGAAACAATTATTGAACCAACTTACAGTATGAAATGAAATGTCTATTGCACATGCCTTGATAATATATTTGTTTTTAGGGTGTACATGATATAAAGAATGTTTCAGAGCAGGTTATAGCATAACATTATATGAGCTGAGTCACGTGAAACTTCTTACACTATGAGATGACCATTCAAGCTGTGTGAAAAGAAAACAATAATGGAGCCACATGATGTGAATAAGTTTCATTTGAAAAATGGTTGAACAAAACTTTTGTCATATAAAAACAAAGCTTCCCACGTGATTCTTACAAAGGAATATGAATGTAAAAGAAGAAAAATCAATGAAAACATTTAAAGTATGAAAATGACCATACAACTCTATAAGTGTTGTACTTCTAAAAGGCATAAAAATGAATAGTTCATAATAATTTTGAAAGACATGCCATTAATGGAAGTCACGTGAATTGGAAAGAAGATAGTAAATATTATGAGATTTTCAATGGCTAAAAACAAATAAATGAATAGTATGGGACTATTCATTGCTTTGAACGTGGAAGCAATTCAAGCCTTCATAATGCCACATTTTTTTAACTTGCTATTTAATTGTTTTAGTGTAATAAACTATTTGAATGTCATTTTCATACACTTGCTTTTTCATACAATAGTTTGCTACTTCATCATTCTCACGAACCTTAGTTCTATTTTCATACACTTGCTCTTTCATTCATTAGCTCGCTCCTTCATCATTCTCACGAACCTTACTTCTTTTTCTCCAACCTCAGTTGTTTCACTCATCTTCTTCTTCTTAAGCAATAGCAAATACCCAATCTGGTGGTCTTATTGATGAGTCTTTGTTGCGCTTACAAGACAATCATATTTCAAGCTTAGTATGGGAAGGCGAAGAAAGACTGATTCGTCCAAGATTGCATTCTGTCTGGGCTATGAGACACTTCGAGCAGTTAGACATTAGTGTGAAAAATGCAATAGCTGAAGCTGTCTTTGGACATATTATGACTGTCGGCCAAGTTGATATCAACCAGCATTTGGTAACTGCATTGGTGGAACGTTGGAGAACATAAACTCACACGTTTTATTTTCCACATGGGGAGGCAACCATAACGTTGCAAGATGTGGCATTGCAATTGGGCCTCAAAATTAACAACCTACCACTAATTGGTGCCATTATTGGAGATGTCCGTGAATGTTGTGAAGCCTTACTAGGGCAGACTCCACCAAACAAGTATGTAAAGTGAAAAACTATTTATTTAACTTGGCTGCGACAAAATTTTCAACAACTTCCTGATGTTGTCATTGCACAACCTGCTAGAGCTCATATCATGATGCTCATAGGCGGTTGTTTGATGCCAGATACATCTGGCGCATGGGTTCATTTTATGTATCTCCTTATATTATCAAATTTGACTGAGGTAAATCACTATAGTTGGGGCGTTACAGTATTAGCTTCCCTTTACCGAGCACTAGATCGGGCTGTGAAGCCCTTGCAAACTGAAATAGGTGGATGTCTGTTGCTCCTTGAATCATGGGCATGGGACCGTATTAAATGCATTGCCCCACAGACACATGCCCTATCTGATGAAGAAGTGCAAGAAGGACTTGGATTTCCTCTTGCACGCAGGTGGTCTCGGCCGATGAGTCAAACTAACATTCCCACCAATTTTGTCAAATTGATATGCATCATATTTGACAGACTACAACTGCATGAGGTTCGATTCTTGCTCCTTCATGTTAAATATTTGTTTATGTTTCCTTTTGGTAAAATCATATGTGACAATATCCCTCTTGTGTTGCAGTTCTTGTGGACACCTTATGATACACCTGAAATAAGGCCATTAATTAATAACATTGAGGTGTCTATGATAGCTCGTGCAAAAGTCTCTCATATGTTTTGCAATTGTGGAATGGCATGCAGTAGATAGGGTCATGAGACAATTTGGAATACGACAAAATATTCTAGATGACCCACCAAACCTAGACCAACTCCACGACATAGATATGAGAGGGAGAACAAATGTTTATTGGCCTCATCAACATCGTCACTGGATAAATAAATGGAATCTTTGGAATGCTTATATTGTTCATGGTGAAATGGATAATGGTATCTTGCATGAAAATTTAGAATACATGCAATGGTATATACGTCGAACTAGACAATATATATCGCATGAGGGGAGAGTATCATCTGAGGTTTAAATTTTATTTTATAATTTTTGTCAATTATTACTATTATTATTGATAATATATTTCTAACTTCATAAATCTTAATTTGCAGTACTATGTCGCCCATCATCACCATGAATCATATGCTTAATCCAATGTACCTCCAGTGCATGTTTCTAGATATATGCCCCAACATCATGAACCACATGGTTCTGCCTATCAATCAATGGGCTTTTCTGGATACATGCTGCAACAAGGAGAACAAAGTTCACAACCATTTGGGTTCACATCATATATGCTTCAATACTCATTCCAAGTTCCTTGGATCTCAAATGTTTTTGAAGGATTCTCACAAAGGTTCGGAACCACTTTTAATAATCGTCCATCTGCATATAACCTACCACCTTCGACTTCTTGCTATCGTCCATCATTACCTATTCAAATGCAAGAGATGGGTCATGAGGATGAGCAGGAAGATGATAACAACAATTCGAACAATGATAATGATGATGGTGGTGAGGCTGGTGATCATGTTGCTCAACAACAACAAACAATTAGACGTGATCGTCCTAGAACAAGAGGAGGAAGAGATCATAGAACAAGAGGTCAACAACAACCAACAAATCCAGTGCAACAAGATGAGAGACCTCGACGCAATTCAAGAAGAACTCGTTGTAGGGCATCATCCCACTTTTAATTTTTTTTAAGAATTATGTAATACATTTTAATTTTTCTCATTTTAATATAACTCTTTTGCATTTATATGTTGATAATATTGTCATAATTGTTAACAAAATTATTAACATATTATTGTGTCAAATACGAAACAACAATTAAAATAAAAAAAATAATAACAAAAAAAAGAAACTAAAAGAAAACAATATTATCTTTTAATGTTAATATTAAATAAAAATAAAAATTTATACAAAATATTAAATCAAACAAAAATATTAAACACATATTAATTAGTAAATTCTTAAATAATAAATATAATAATTTTATTAACATTTCATAAAAAAAATAAATTAAGAAATTAAACAAAAGTTTAAAAAACTTACAAACACCATAACGTTAAAAGCAATAAACAAAATAATAATAAAAAAACAAAGTCATACTACACCTAACGAATTTAAAAACAAAATTAAAGGAAGTCGTAAAATACCATACAACTTCCATAAAAAAAGAAAAAAAAAACAAATACAAATACGACTTTGAAGTCGTATACGGATAAAATGTTTTTGTCCAAAGTCGTATATTTATTTTCGACTTCATTTTACGACTTATAAGTCGTGTTTTAAAAATATATCATTTCAAAGAAGTCGTAAATAGGTATACGATTTTAGTTAAATAGATTAAAAAAATATGTCGTAAATATATTTACAACTTTTCTTATAGAAGTCGTAAAATATTTTACGACTTACCCCTTTTTCGTAAATAATTTAAAAAATACCCCCAATCAGTAATTAAAAAAAAAATACCCCCCTTTGGTAAATTGGCCCCCTTTAATCTGTTCTCACAATTAAAAGTAATTAACATAGTACTTAAAAATGAGACTTTGTTCCATCCATCATAATGATCATATTCTAGCAATAAACATTTAAAATTTAATTAACACTCAAATATATTTTTAATTCTTATAATAGTATTTATTTTTTCTTTCAGTTCTTTTAAAAATAGTTGTGCTTTTGATTTTTATAAAATTTTATTTTTTAGTTTTTGTTTTTAATGATATTTTTTAGTCCTTATAAAGTTGTAAACTTTTTAATTCAATTAATCCCTTTTCTTATAGAATATATTAATTTTAATATCTATTATTTAAGAAACATCAAGTCTATTTTCCAATAGATGGTTGTCACATTATCCATGAACACTAACTTTGACTAAAGTGATAAAATAAAATCTTATTGGATGTTTGATAAGTGTTTGCCATAACGCTTCAAAACAATTTAACTACGCTGATTCTGTAGCACAGGATTCACCTAGGTCGACTCAGAGACAGTATCAATATAGTTTTAACTTCAACTCACTAATAACAGTAATAGGGATTTTTATCGAACAATTTATATGCGTAAGTAAAACTTGCAAAAACGTAAACTATGAAAGAACAACACAGAAACTAACAGAATTGAAAAGAGGTAATGTAAAACAGATTAAAAGAATCAATCCAATTCACCTCACCAAGCTATTCGAATCATCATTGTTCTCAGAAATTTATTCTATTATGAAAGTTCATTTAATCTCATTAGAAGCAATTCAATCGACTTAACCCCTAAATTGATTGAAACCACAACCCTAATTGAAATATCATCCAATTAATCTGTGATTAATATTCAAAATTAGGAAATGAATCCATAACCTAATCCGTTTTCAATCTTAAACGCATTCATAATCATGAAAACATGATAGTAATTGAAGAAGAAAGTGAACATTCAAATAGAATTCGAAATACCAAACCAGAACTCAAATTCTCCTTGTGCTTGGGTTGGATCCTTGGATTGATTGAGTATTTAGCCTTCCATGATCATCATCAGTGAAAGCCCCATGGAATAATTGCACGAAAATGGAAGAACAACAAAACGAAAATGAAGAACAAGGAAGAACAATTGAGAGAAAATAAGAGCAATGGTTTTGATTCTAAAAACTTAAAAAGAGAAATGTAAAAACTGTTTTTGCTAAAGTAATGTAATGTATTGAGTCTATCCAATGTCACTAATATAAAGTGACTAAGTCTGAAGGAAAGAATGGGCCATGAACAAACCCATCAATTCTAATTATTTACTATTTACAACCATAAAAATCAAATTCGCAGCCCAAAATATAAGTGAAGTGATTCTGACTTCAAAGCCCAAAATGACCCTCCAAATGGCAAAATAAGCCTCGGCTTATTTCTGACAAACTTGTAGATCTTTTTGTTATCTTTCCAGGAACTATTAGAACGCTCCATTCGGAGTTCCGTAGAGCTCTGTAGGTCCTATACAAGGCAGATAGGTCAAGTGAGCATAAAATCCGAAAATACGCTATAATTAGCAATTAAGCCCACTTACTTGCCTAAGACAAAAACTAAATTAGAATGGAAAAATAAAAGTCCAAGAGAAGTCAATTAAGGTAAGAAGGATAGAAAAATATTTAACTAAAAACACTCCATCAATGTTCTTACCAAAATTTGGAAATACCACACATAAGGGTGGACATGGTCCAAGTGAATTCCACACTCTGCACGTCGAACGATGAGTCGACCTTGTTATGAGGGGGACCTATAAAACAAAGGAAAGAACTTTGACGCTCAAGTAAGTACATCAATTGTATAAAGAGAAAAACATATGTCTGAGTATATGAATGCTCAAGTATACATGAATGAGTTTGAGAGTCAACGTGTTCAGGTGTGTTCATCGTGAATGGATGTGTCTAGAAAGGTAAGATGGAACCTTATATATAGCATGGAGTGTAGGTCTTGGGCCTTTTGTAGATAATTAGCCTGCAGATAAGGCTAATAGATAATTGCAAGTTATAGATAATTAGATTGTAGATAATTCGTACCTTGTAGATAATCTTTAGCTTGAAGATAATTAGGTACCTATTATTTGAAAAGTTGTTACAACATTATCAATAACATTTGAATAAATGTGTTACAGATAACTTGTTGGGCGTAACAGCCCGACTGTTGAGGGAAGTTCGTCAGGGCTCCTGTAGTAGGGCTGACATGGAGGGTTGACACATGTACAGAAGGTCGCACATAAGTGGCCACGTGTATTTTCATATGTGGATAGTACATAAGCCCCCCAGCCTCTGAGTCAACTTACGGGCGAAAGAGGTTGTAAGAGCGTCTGATGTAGATGGAGATTGCCTGATGTCAAAGGTGGTAGACTTGACAAGTAAGAGAGTCGTGAGCTCATGGAGCCACCGAGTGTGGACAAGTGTTGTCCAGTTTCTATGGTGGTAACCTCGACAATGTGAGAAATGCAAATGTGTCAAGCTTGTCAAGCCCCCAACTTGGACATGCGTTGTCTGAGCTATCACTGTTGAGTTGTCCAGAGAGGACATGTTTTGTTCTGCAGGCAAGGTCAAAAATGCTAGGCAAGTGAATTGTCCAGGTTGGATATTTTTGCCATTATCTGACCGTTGTAGAATGTATTCAAAGCAAGCACTAGACTTGTCTCTTGCCATAGGCACGCATTATTCGTGCAGTACTTATGCATACGTGTCACTTTTTGTGGAGTGAGCACATATTGGAGACGTGAGGTAGTGGGTGAGTGGAGTCTGATCATGACACATATTCTTAGGAAACCGTTTCAAATCCCTTTAGTAACTAAAAGTTTGCGCTTCTATTTAGATGGAGCGAACATGTGACATTTCTTTGTCACCTTCATCATTTGTATTCTTGATCTTCTTTTCTCCAGAATCTTCTTTCTCCTTCCTCAATCTTCTTGTTTTCCTCTTTCTTCGTTCAAGGTACATCTTTTCCTTCTCTTAAAATGTCTGTGTCTCCCATTTCTGACTTTGCTTTGGGTCTTAGTAGTAGCTATTTAGAGGGCTCAATCAAGAAACCCTTGATGCGTGAAGTCATTTCTGTTGGAGAATCCTCATAGGAAGAGTTTTACCATAAAACTCCAGACGAGGAGTCCTCCTCCTCAGGGAGGAAGGTGGACTCACGTCGCATTGGCGAGGGTACCTCTTGCCTTCGTCAGAGGGTGAGGCCTTTGGTTGCTCATCGGGTCGGTGAACACATGCCTCTCACCACCATCCTTCCACCTACTGCTTTGGGAGGAGCAAGAAAGAGTGGTAGTGGAAACGCTCAGGCTTCTCCCCACGTGCAACTTAGCCGTAGTGTTGGGTCGCTGTCGTACACCTCTGTTGTGCCTGGCTATGAATGGGTGAAGGACGACGTTTTCAAGTATAAGTCCTCTCTTACTTCGTTGGCATATGTGAACGCCATGTGTCCTCAACTAAGGTTGACAACCCCTGAGGACTCTTGCAAGGTGATTGTTGAGGCTTGCGGGAATGATGACCTCCCTTTCATGAGGGCAGCGCCAAGTGCTCTGCCATTCTTCTTCATGTACCGGTGCCTTTTTAAGGTACTGGGTTTGCTTCTTCCCCTGTCTGCTTTTCAATGTGCTCTTCTTGAGTATTTGAATGTAGCGCCCTCCCAAATTCGTCCCAATAGTTGGGTAGTGGTGAGATTGTTCGGGATTCTCTTTCCCATCTTCAACATCCAACCAAGTGTGTCAGTTTTCTTATTCTTCTTTCAGATGAAATTGATGGGGAAGATTGGCTGGGTCTCCTTGAATAGTGTTTCTAAGAACTGTTTGAGTTTGACTCAAATGTCTTCCATCGTTTCAAGGATCGTTTCTTTAAGGTGCGGAAGAGTGGTGTCATGGCAGATGGGCTGCCATTGATGTTCAACCAGGACGGGGAGCACTACTTCCCGTTCCACTAGAAGTCTGATCCTACCAGTTTCAAGTCGTTTGATGAAGACTTGTTAATCATGGTGGAGAGGGTGGACAAGGTGATCCTGGAGCAGCTGTTGACTTCTCTGGATGTGTGAGCCATCTTGTCCTTGTTGTTGGCAGATCAGTTTTGATAACTGATTGTCGCATCGCTCCAAAACAATTAAACTACGCTAATTCTGTAGCACAAGATTAACCTATGACGACTTAGAGACACGATCAATTTGGTTCCAACTTCAATTCACTAATAAACAAAAGGGGGATTTTAATCGAATAGTTTGCATGCGATAAACAAAATTTGTGAAAACAGAATTAAAAACAGTTATTGTGAATAGATTTAAGAATATCAATCCAATTCACCAATCAAGCAATGTGAATTATCATAGTTCTCAGATAATGATCTTATTATGAACATTCTTTCAATGTCATTAGAAGTAGTTCAATCGAATTAACTCCTAAATTAATTGAAACCACAAAATTAATTAAAATATCATCCAAACAATTTGTGATTAAAATTCAAAATTAGGAAATGGATCAATGACCTAATACGTTTTCAATCCTAAACACATTCATAATCATGAAAATAGAATAGAGGATTGAAGAAGAAAATGAACATCCACATCAGTGGAAGAGCTACGAAATTTGTGCAAGAAAATAGAAGAACAAAAAATGAAAATGAAGAAGAAAATTGAAGAACAATGAAGAACAGTTGAGAGAAAAAAGAGAGAAATTTTAATTCTAGAAATTTCTAAAAGAAACTACAAATTTTGTTTGTGCTAAAATGAAGTGAGTTTTTTTAACTAATTGCACTAGTATATAGTGACTGAGTCAATAGGAAAGGATGGCCCTAATTAAGCCCATCTAATCTAACTAATTATGCTAATTACACCAATCAAAACCCAACTCGTAGCCCAAAATTCAAGTGCAGAGGTTTTGACTTCCAAGCCTACAATGGCCATCAAAATGACAGAATTGGCTTTGGCTTATCTCTGAGAAAATTGTAGCACTTTTCCTTATCTTTCTAGGGACTACTCATATACACCATTTGTAGTTCTCTAGAGCTCTCTAAGTTCTGAACAACGAAGATAGGTCAAGTAACCAAAAAAATCCGAAAATAAGCAACAATTATCAATTAAGCTCAATTGTTTGCTCAAGACAAAAACTGAGTTAGAGTGAGAAAATAAAAGTCCAAGAGAAGTCAAATAAGCTAAGAAGAATAGAAAAATATTAAACTAAAAACGCTCAACCAAAATACCCCACACTTAAACTTTTGCACTTCTAGGCAAAACTAAAAGAAAGACTAATAGAAAAATTCAAACTAAAGTAAACAACAAACCAAAAGAAAGGTATGAACAAGGCACACAAATTTTTCAATGGATCCTAACAATGCATAAAAGTGATAAAGATGAAAGATGGAAGAATGATATTAAGGTAACAAACAATCCATGAAGACATGATCACAAAGTGCAAAGTGAAAATGTAGTCAAGTTAAAGTTAAGAATGCACCAAGGTGATAGAAATCTCTTAAAGAACAACACTCAACCTCATCTAATGTGTATGGGTTTGTGTTTACACTCAAATACCACATGTAACTAGCACATCCAAATTTTGAAAAGACGCTAATTCATTCAACTTGAAATACACATGCATCAAAAGATCAAAAGGACTTTATTGGTTTGTAATGTATGGCTTAGGTAAAGGGTGGATAAGAGAAGGATATTTAGGCTAAAACTAATAGAAAAATGGACAATGGGGAGTAAGCCAACAAGTAACAAGAGGGATAGAAACAAAGAAACTAGGTGGAGAACAATGAAATTAAAATAAAAAAGAATTTACAAGGATGAAAATGAACCACAACAACTTTTATTGCATTTTTTTTCTTTTTCTTTGCTTGTACTTCTTTTTCTATGTTTATACATTTTTTTTCTTTGAACTTTTGCTTTTTAAACTCTTTCTTTTCTTTTCCTTTCTTCCTAAATCCACACAAAATAAAAATACTCAACACTTGTTTGAAACTCACTCCCAAAACAATTCCAAGGCCCCTTTTCTCCTTAAAGTTAGGATAGCATGGTTTTCCATTTTTTTAGTTTGTAATAAGCTACACAAGAAAGAAAAGGTTAAAGGCTCAAAAATGGTGACGATGGATATCAATGCAAGGATAAGTTTGTTCGGCTAGTGAATAAAACAAAGAAGGCCTAAATCATCTCAATCAAAGCATGTGCAACAAAGAATGTCAAAAGAGGAAAGGCAAAACATAGAATAATCTAGCCCAAGGGTGAAATCACACATGAAAGAACATGAATGAAATAATGTGATTCATCCACAAATGCCCAAAAACTCACAAGGCATAATTCTATCACACATTATCCATCTCAGATTCTATTTCTTAAGCCTACTTATCACTTCAACAATTGCAACAATAATTCACATCAAGCATGAAACCTCTCAATCCAACAAAAATTTGTACATTTCTCAGAATTTATACAAGTTAGAAATCCTATGAAAAACATTGAAAAATGCCTAAATTCTATTTTTATTTTCTGAATGTTAAAATAGAAAAACAACAAAACAAAAGAAATACAACAACGAAAACAGACATAAATAGAAAACAAAAACAAACAGAAACAACAAACAGAAAATAGAAAACAAAAACAAAAACAAAAAATAGAAACAGAAACAGAAACAAAAAATAGAAACATCAATAGAATGTAAAAACAGAAACAGAATGTAAAAACAAAAATAGGAAACAAATTTTGTAATCCTTCACCCCACACTTGAAATGCACATTGTCCTCAATGTGAGCATGCAATGAAATGCAAACAAAGAGACAACAAATTAAAGAAGGGAAAAGACAACTCCTCAAGTGTCATTCAAAGCACATCATCACCTAAAATTGGCTCTTCCTCTACTTGAGGGCTCTCATGAAATAGCTTGAGTTGATGACCATTCACTTTGAAGACCTTGCTGGTAACTTCATTTTTAATTTCAACTGCACCATGGGGAAAAACATTAGTAATAACAAAGGGTCCATCCCATCTAGATCGAAGTTTACCGAAAATAAGCTTGAGGAAAGAGTTAAATAAGAGCACTTTTTGGTCAATATGGAACTCCTTCCTAAGAATCCTAGAGTCATGAAATATCTTCACTTTCTTCTTGTAAATCTTGGAATTCTCATAGGCTTCTAAGTGGATCTCTTCAAGTTCTTGCAATTAAAGCTTCCTTTCCATACCGCTTCATCAAATGTCATGTTACAACTCTTCACCGTCCAATAAGCACGGTGCTCAATCTCCACCGGAAAGTGGCATGCTTTACCAAAAACCATCCTATCGGGAGACGTCCCCAAAGGTGTTCGATAAGCGGTCCTGTGAGCCCATAAAGCATCTTCAAGTAGCCATCTCCAATCCTTCTTGTTGGGTTGCACTACCTTGTTCAACACTTGCTTGATCTCTCTATTAAAAACCTCTGCTTGCCCATTAGTTTGGGGATGATAAGATGTAGCAACTCTATGCATAACCCCATACTTCTGGAGCAAGGATGTCAATGACCTGTTACAGAAATGACTCCCCTGGTCACTGATAATGGCTCTAGGCACACCAAACCTCCAACAAATGTTGGATCTCACAAAATCCACAACAACTTTAGAATCATTAGTTTTGGTGGCCTTAGCTTCAACCCATATAAAAACATAATCAACAATAAGAAAAATATATGAAAAATCATGAGAAACATGAAATGGACCCATAAAATCAATACCCCACACATCAAAAGTCTCACAAAAAATAATGGGCTGCTGAAGCATCTTATGCCTATGTGTAATGGTCCTTGCTCTCTAACACTACTCACAAGTGGCGGTAAAGTGATGAGCATCTCTAAACAAGGTGGGCCAATAGAACCATAGTCCAATACCCTCCTAGTATCCGCTGAGGACCAAAATGACCGCCGATATGTATGCCATGACAAAACTGAAGAATAGACTGGATCTCATAATCTGGCACACACCTGCGGATCACTTGGTCACTACCAAACCTCCACAAATAAGGATCATCCCACACATAATATTTAACATCACTCTTAAGTTTATATATTTGGGACCTAGATGCATAAGGTGGGACAACAGATGCAACAATGAATTTCTCAATGTCAGCAAATCAAGGTGTAACTTGTGATGAATGCAAATGCATCAAATGCTCATCAGGGAAATTATCGTAAATAGGAAAGGACTCAACAGGTCCCTCAATCCTGCTCAAATGATCAGCAACCGAGTTTTTTGCACCACTCTTGTCCTTAATCTCAATATCAAACTCTTGAAGAAGAAGAATCCACTTGATCAATCTAGGTTTAGCATCAGGCTTCTTCAATAGGTACTTCAAAGCTGCATGGTCAGTAAAGACAGTAATATGGGAGCAAAGCAAATAAGATCTAAATTTATCTAAAGCAAAAACAATAGCCAAAAGCTCCTTCTCAGTGGTGGTGTAGTTAACTTGGGCTGCATCCAAAGTGCATGAAGCATTAGCAATGACATGGGATAGTTTATCTACTCTCTATGACAACACAGCCCCAAGTGCATAATTAGAGGCATCACACATGAGCTCGAAGGGAAGCTCCCAATCGGGTGGTTGCATGATGGGAGAGGTAGTAAGCTTTTTCCTTAATTCCTCAAATGCCTCTTTGCAAGGTTGATCAATCATAAAATCTACGTCCTTTTGGAGAAGCTTGGACAATGGCAGTAAAATCTAGCTGAAATCTTGGATGAATCTCCTATAACATCAATTTTGGCCTTATCAACCTTAATACCTCTACTAGAGACCAAATGCCCTAAGACTATACCTTCATGTAATGACATTTCTCAAAGTTAAGAACAAGGTTAGTCCCAATACATCGATCAAGAACTTTAGAGAGACTATCCAAACATGCAAAGAGGAACCATAAACAGTGAAATCATCCATAAACACCTCCATGCAACTCTCTAATAATCAGAAAAGATGCTCACCATGCACCTTTGGAAGGTGGCAGGTGCGTTGCATAGGCCAAAATTCATCTTGGTGTAGGCAAATGTGCCAAATGGACAGGTGAATGTGGTCTTGTGTTGATCCTCCGGTGTAATATGAATCTACATGTAACCTGAAAAACCATCAAGAAAGCAATAATGTGATTTACCTGCCAACCTCTCCAGAACCAAGTCAATGAAGGGGAAAGGGAAATGGTCCTTACGAGTTGCTTGGTTAAGTCTCCTGTAGTCAATGCAAACTCGCCAACTGTTGGCTACTCTAGTCAGAATCAATGTAGTATCCTGGTTTTTCACAAAAGTGATACTCGACTTCTTAGGGACCACTTGGACAGGTGAAACCCAAGTGCTATCTGAAATGGAATAGATGATCCCTGTAGCTAGCAACTTCATCACTTCCATCTCATTCTTGTTTCTAACATCTTCAGGAAAGTATTTCTCCAGAAATACCCTTTTGAAGGTTTCCCAGGTCACAACTTGGCCTTCAACCTCCAAGCATTGGCGAGTGTTCTCCCACCAATACTCAGCTTCTTCTACCAGAGTGTAGGTGCCAAAAGCAACCTTCTACTCCTTCGGACATGCCATAACTTAGAAGATTTTCTCAATCTCCCGTATCCATTTCTGAGCACCACTAGGGTTGTATCCTCCATTGAAAGCAGGGGGATTGTTTCATTGGAAGCGATCCAACCCTTGAAACTCAGTAGCTCCAGTAGTTTCTCCTCTATTCTGATTCCCTATAGCGTGGGCTAAGGCTTGGAGAGCATCAACTATCGCACCATCATTCCTACCAGCCATCACTTCCTGCACACACCAGAAGTGAGAACATGGAAGGAATACACACAAGAAAAAGGAATAAAACAATTTTATACCTATCTCAAGCCCCTACTAATTACTTTTAAGAGTTGATGCCTCGAGAAATCATTCCGCTGCAAGAATTTTCTCTCGAGACATTAAAGCTCATTCTCTACCCTTTGTATTCCTGTCTGCTTGCCATGGTGTTCCATTGCACTTCACGAATTATCCAGATGGCCAGTCTGATAGCCCGTGACAAGGCATTGATGAAAACAATAGGAATACCCACAATAACCAAGAGGGGGGTGAATTGGTTTAAACTTGGTCTTTTAAAATTATATTTATAAAATCAAAGTCAAAGGATCTTAATCACTTTTAAACCAAGAATGTTTTTAATCAATCAAATTACTCAGCTCAAGAAATCAATAGCTCAAAACAGAACTTATTAGGTAATGATAATGACACCTAGAACAAATGAACAAGATGACTTGTGGAAATAGAGATAAAGAAAATTAACACAAGCAATTTATACTGGTTCACTTCTCAAGAGAAGCTACATCCAATTTCTTCTAATCAACACTAGATTAGAGTTCCACTATTATAAATTTTTGTTCTTACAAGCTTTACAACAAACTCTCTTTATCAACACTAGATAAAGAATAGAAATTTAAAACCCTATTAGACTTCTAATGAACAAGAACCAGAGAACACTACTATGCTCTTACCTAGAGAACACTACTCTAGCCCAAACTTCAAGATCCCATTTACAATAGCATCAAATAACAGAAATTACAAAAACAAAATTACAATCAAAGATTATGGAGAGAAACAATCTGATGATCCCATGAATGTGAATGCATATGAATTACCAATCAAGGTTGAATAGCAGAAAATAGAATTTCAGAACATGCTCTCCATTAAACTCTTGAAGTTTCTTGCCCAAAAATCATTCAATACCCATGAAGATTAAAGAGTGGGACAAGAAGTTAGTAAACCCAAAAAATCACTTTCTAACTCTTAGAAGGCTTGTCTATACTCAGAAAATTCGAAGTGTTCATGTTAAAAAACAAGCCAAGCCTTCCTTCTATTTATAATAGAATTTTGTAACAACCAACAATCGATTACACACGCCAAATAATCGATTAAAACGCATATGTAGTCGATTAAATTGTCACTTAATCGATTAAAATGTTCAAGGGACATTCTAGGTTTCAACAACAAACAAAATAATCGATTAATCCAAGCTGTAATCGATTAAATCAGAAAAGTGTTGTTTCAGAAAACAACTTGTGTAATCGATTATGAATATCAGTAATCGATTAAAGCAGCAAAGCAAGCTTTTTCAAAATAGCCTTTGTAATCGATTACAAGTGATGGTAATCGATTATCACAACAAGGAACAAAAACCATTTTACACTATGTAATCGATTACAAGAAATGAGTAATCGATTAAAGTGTTCACCAAAGCTTTCCAGTTTCAAATACAAACCAAATAATCGATAATTCGCTGTGTAATCGATTATAATGTTCATCAAAGCTTTTCTAGTTTTAAACATGAATTGAATAATCGATTAATCTGCTATGTAATCGATTAAAACAGTAAAATTATATTTTTCCAAAAACATTACTCAATTAAATCCTTTTTCAAATTGTGAGTAGCTTTGATATTTTAATTAAAAACATTTAAGCATGTTAATGAGTATGTGCATGCAATGTAAGGATCAAAAGATTGGCTTCTCCTACACTTCATTTGAATTACAATCTTCAAGGCATGTGAAAAGCTCAAAACATTCTTCTAAGTCATAGACTTCATTCTTCATGTTGCTCCCCTTATATCGAACAATTGAATCTCATGGTATAACAGACATCAGGAATACAAACATATTATGACAACACTAACAAATCTCCATAACCCATGCTAAACAACAATGTGCATAAGTCTTAAACACAAAAATCCAAGCAACTACAAAACAGTCAAATACTTAAACATCAAACATTCAACAGGGAAAAAAATGCACAGAGAAACACAATAGACTCACAACTCATCTGCCTAAAAGGTTCGACCTACTCTGATATCACTAATGTAATGACCCGCCTCGTCGCTACGATATCACTACTCTAAACGTGTAATTTCAAATTTTAATGAAAACTCCATTAGTTTGATAATGAAAATGAGAGTAAATTTTTGCGATACTACACTCACCAGACATCGCACAAATACGTAAATAAATAAATATACATATATATAAATTGAACCATTATATGTCATTCACATGTCAGAACTTAGTTTAGTTTTTACATGTATTTAAGCCTAGAATTTACATGCCCAAGCAAAAAGAATCAAGGAACCAACTAAGAAAGAGTTGATAAAAAAATACAACTCTTTTCCAAAATGAATTCCAATGTTATCACATCGGCTTGGTGGCTCCAACAAAAAGATCTCCCTCCAACGTCACCTACTACCGCTCTTCTGCTTCCATGAATGAAGGTTTGCGATCATCACTGGTACCAACCACATGGTACCAAAATTTCAAGGGTGAGTTTATTATACAAGGTCAACAAGCATCGTATAACAATGATTAGCAAGAAAACAATAATGATAACCACAACATTCTCAGTAGCCAATCAGTTCAACACATACTCAACAAACTAGTCATCAACTTTTTCCACAATTCAAATCAATTATGCTCAGAATGATGCATGCACCTGACTCAACTCTCAAAATGCAATGTGTTACCATTCACTCAGGAAATAGCCTCTCACTTAGGAAAATGATTCAGTAGTTTGTCGGGGTCACCCTGTCGCGTACTAGCCATTCCCCCCATGGTGATCAGCCTGAGTCACAAAGGAATTCCAAACCGAGTGACATGCCCCCTAGTACCTGCATTTTTATCCTCAGAAAAATCACAGGTACATACTGCCTTCATTCTGTTTCCATGCAATTATTAAGTATGAAACATGGGCCCATCAATGCACTGACCGTGGATAGAGACCACAATTCTAAGCAATCCCTTTTTTCTCTCTAGGGATGCTTAAAATTCTTAAACTCATCATCTTCCCTCTCAGGGATATCCAACAAGTCACTGCACCCCCCATGTACATACACAACATACATTCATCACAATGACATTGTTAACATTAGCATTATCTCTCATCAATGTCATCATCAATATCAACATCATCTCATCTCAATATCATGATCAATGTCAACATCATCTCAATCTCAATGTCATCAACAACATCAACATCATTTCATTTCAATATTATTAACTACATCAACATTATCTCATTTCAATATCATCAATCACATCAACATTATCTTATTTCAACATCATCAACCACATCAACATTATCTTATTTCAATATCATCAATCACATCAACATTATCCTAATTTTGTAGCACATGATGAAGCAATTTTCCTTGGATATTCATTGCATAGCAAGGCATATAGAGTATTCACGGCAACGACGCCATTTTTGATAACCGGTTGTCGCATCGCTCCAAAACAATTAAACTACGCTAATTTTGTAGCACATGATTAACCTAGGTCGACTAAGAGACACGATCAATTTGGTTCCAACTACAATTCACTAATTAACAATAAGGGGAATTTAATCGAACAGTTTGCATGTGATAAACAAAATTTACGAAAACAAAATTAATAAAAGATGTTGTAAACATATTCAGGAATATCAATCCAATTCACCAAACCAAGCAATGTGAATTATCATAGTTCTCAGATAATGATCTTATTATGAACGTTCTTTCAATGTCATTAGAAGCAGTTCAATCAAATTAACTCCTAAATTAATTGAAACCACAAAATTAATTGCAATATCATCCAAACAATTTGTGATTAAAATTCAAAATTAGGAAGTGAATCCATGACCTAATATGTTTTCAATCCTAAACACATTCATTATCATGAAAATCAAAGAGAGGATTGAAGAAGAAAATGAACATTCACGCAGAAATTGAAATACCAAACCAGAACTCAAATTCTCCTTTCTTGGACTGGATCCTTGAATTGATTGATTGTTTAGCCTTCCATGATCATCATACATGGAAGAGCTATGAAATTTGTGCAAGAAAATAGAAGAATAGAAAATGAAAATGAAGAATAAAATTGAAGAACAATGAAGAACAATTGAGAGAAAAAGAGAGAAATTTTAATTCTAGAAACTTCTAAAAGAAACTACAAATTTTGTTTATGCTAAAATGAAGTAAATTTTTTAACTAACTAATTGCACTAGTATATAGTGACTGAGTGAGTAGGAAAGGATGACCTTGATTAGGCCCATCTAATCTAACTAATTATCCTAATTACACCAATTAAATTCCAACTCGCAGCCCAAAATTCAAGTGCAGAGGTTCTAACTTCCAAGCCTATAATGACCATCAAAATGACAGAATTGGCCTCAGCTTATCTCTGACAAAATTGTAGAACTTTACCTTATCTTTCTAGGGACTACTCATATGCACCATTTGGATTTTTGTAGAGCTCTCTAGGTCATGAACAACAAAGATAGGTCAAGTAAGCAAAAAATCTAAAAATAAGCAACAATTATCAATTAAGCCCATTTGTTTGCCTAAGACAAAACTGAGTTGGAGTGAGAAAATAAAAGTCCAAAGAGAAGTCAAACAACCAAAGAAGAACAGAAAAATATTAAACTAAAGAAGCTCAATCAATCCCTTTGTTGCTTTAGATGGTAAACCCTTCTGTCCAGTCTTCCTTTGTCTTCCTTGTCCCCTTTTATATTTATTTTTTAACTTGACTTGACACCTGTCTTTTCTTGGTGTGCTTTGCAGGTATAACGGGTGACTTTCCATGGAGGACATTGGTGAAGCCTGCTAGGTCAAGAAGTGAGACTGTGCCACCCACCTATATGAACCCTACTGTAGGCGAGGGTCAAGCCGCTGCTGCGGTCGACCCTACTGATGTTGATGCCGCTTCCCCCCAGCATCCCCTCCTTTACTTTAGCTAGAGGAAACAAGACGATGATGCTAGGATGTTGGGTCGTAGGAAGTCGAGGGCCCCGAGCAACCTTCGTGCAATGAGGGAGGTCGTTGGGCTTCTTCCCAGTTTACCTGTGTTGCCACTAGTAGTACGAGCTCCTGCTGCTGCTCCTTCTCCAGTGGCGACACCTGCTTCTCCTGACCACCCTCGTGCTTCTACTACTCCTGTTGCCCCTGTTGTTCCTGCATCTTCTATTCCACTGTCTTCTTCTTCTGCTATATCGATTTTTGTTTTGTGATTGAGTTTTTAGTATAGTATTTTTCTATTCTTCTTAGCTTATTTAACTTCTCTTAGATTCCTTTTTTCTAACTTTAACTCTGTTTTGGTCTTAGGCAAATAATTGGGCTTAATTGATATTGTTGCTTATTTTCATATTTTGTGCTTACTTGACCTATCTTCCTTGTGTAAGACCTAAGGATTCTACAGAACTCCAAATGGAGCATATGAGTAGTCCTTGGAAAGCTAATGCAAAGAGCTACAATTTTGTCAAATTTAAGCATGGCCTAATTCTATTGGTTTGAGGATCAAATTAGGCTTGGAATTCAAAACATCTGCATTTGAGTTTTGGGCTGCGAGTTTGGGTTTTGATTGATGTAATTAGAATAATTAGCTAGTTTAAATGGGCCTAATTATAGCCCATCCCTTCATTGTGTTCAATCACTATATATTAGTGTAGCTAAGAGTTGTTTGAGGACACAAAACATAATTTCTAGCTTCTTGTGCAAGTTTTCAGAATTAAAATTTTTTCTCTTTTTCTCTCACATGTTTTGGATTGATATTCTTGAATCTGTTTTACAACATATTTTATCAATTCTGAGTTTCTGCGTTTTTCTTCAATTCTTGTTTGTTTCTTCAATTTTTGCTCACTATCTGCAAATTGTTTGATAAGCCCCTTGCTGTTTATAAGTGGATCAAGTCAGGAACCAAATTGGACTGTATCTCTGAGTCGACCTAGGTTAATCTTGTGCTACAAAATTATCTTAATTTTATTTGTTTTGTAGCGATTCGACAGTCGTTATCATTATGTCGTCTTCTTCCTCTCGCCCTATAACCTCCCTCGAGTTTATTCATGCTTTGAGGGACATTGAGTCTTTATAGAGTGTGAGGCATAGGCTAGAGCGAAGGAGCCTGACCCCCTTTGACAATAACTTGATTCATTCGGTCGGGGTTGAGAGTGCTACTAATTCGATGCCACTAGGAGCCTGACCCCCTTTAACAAGACCTTTCTTCAGAGGAGCCTTGCTATTTTGGAGGAAAATGGTCAGTGCCACCAAGAGGTTATGGGCAAGGTGACATTCCTGGAAGCCGAGGTGGCCAAGCTAAAGTCTTCTATTCGCACTATTTGGAGGGTGGAATGTGCCAAGGTGAACAGTGTCGTTGTGACCCTGGCTGAGGTGGTTAGGTCTCATCAGCATTTGTCTGCCAAGGCTAGTGGTGCTTTGGCCAAACTATTATGCACCAGGTTGGTACGAGTTGGCTAGTCGTGGCAAGGCACTGCTAGGTGTGGCTGAGATTGAATGAACCTTCGTAATATGATCATTATCTGAGAACTATGATAATTTGCATTGCTTGGTTTCGTGAATTGGATTGATATCTTGAATCTATATTACAACATATTTTATCAATTCTGTGAGTTTCTGTATTTCTCTTAAATTCTTGTTTGTGTTTCTTCAATTTTTGTTCACTATCTGCAAACTGTTTGATAAACCCCTTACTATTTATAAGTGGATCAAGTCAACAACCAAATTGGACTGTATCTCTGAGTTGACCTAGGTTAATCTTGTGCTACAAAATTATCTTAATTTTATTTGTTTTGTAGCGATTTGATAGTCGTTATCATTATATCGTCTTCTTCCTCTCGCGCCATCACCTTCTTCGAGTTTATTCATGCTTTGAGGGACATTGAGTCTTTATGGAGTGTGGGGCATAGGCCAGAGCAAAGGAGCCTACCCCCCTTTGACAATAACTTGATCTGTTCGGTCGGGGTTGAGAGCGCTACTAATTCGACGCCACCAGGAGCCTGACCCCCTTTGACAAGACCTTTCTTCAGAGGAGCCTTGCTATTTTGGAGGAAAATGGTCAGTGCCACCAAGAGGTGTTGGGCAAGGTGACGTTATTGGAAGCCAAGGTGGCCAAGCTGAAGTCTTTTATTCGCACTATTTGGAGGTGAAATGTGCTAAGGTGAACAGTGTCATTGTGACCCTATTTGGAGGTGAAATCAGCATTTGTCTGCCAAGGCTAGTGGTGCTTTGGCCAAACTCTTATGCACCAGGTTGGATGGTGACCAGTTGGCTAGCCGTGGCAAGGCATTGCTAGGTGTAAAGAAGAAGCTAGCTGCCAAGGTTGATAGCGTCACTGTTGAGAGGGATGATCTTGAAAAAAAGATGGTTGCTTAGAGGCTCGGTTAGACGAGGAAAAGGCTGCTCGCAAGGAGCTTGAAGAGGAGTTGTGTCTCTACAAGCGAGAGGCAGTGGAGCAACATGAAAAGGGATTTCTCAAGGCTGTTAGGCAGGCCAATTTCTATGCTAAAGACCTTAACTTGGGTCTATTTGATCCATTCAAAGATGTGAAAGGGCAATGTCTTGCTTGATGAAGAGGAGATTGCTTCCGCCGAGGAAGGTGCTAAGGAAAAGCAGTGTGATGGGGCCAATGTCTATACTGCCCTTTTCCCTTTGTATTTTTGCTTTATTTGATTTTGGGCCATGGAGGCCTTGTAATTTTGACAATCATTCTCCTTTACTGCAAATGTGTTCTTCTTTCATCTTTTTTCCCCTATGTTTATTTTTGTATGTTGTTGTCTTCTGTTTATAAGTTTCTTGTAATGATGAAGGTAGTCCACTTGAATGGTGTCCTTTCATCATAGAAAATGGGACCCTGCAATCTGATGGTGTCTCATTTTTGCCTCTTTGTTCGAGGATGAGTAGTTGATATTCCGGCCTTGCTTGTTGAGGTTCCAAAGGAATAAAGTGACCAAGAGTATGCCTTGGGTTTTGAACATTAAGGGTGAACCTTGGGCTTTTATGTTTCTGCAAATTTGTACCCCTACGAGAATAAAGTTTAGAAATAGTAAAATGTGTCAAGGGTAGACTGGTGTTGATGTTTGGCTATGATGTAGCTCTGATGTATAGTTGAACCCATAGCCATTAGTTTTCTCAAATCTAACTTGCAATGAAACTCAATCTTCATGCAAACTTCAAGAACTCTAACTTCTGCACTTTCACAAGAATTTGGAGTTATTTTTAAGCTTTTTAATTCAACAATGGAAGATGGAAGAAAGGTTAGGGATGAAGATGGATGACACCATGGAAAAGCTTTCCAATAAGCCTACGAAGAATCACCACAATAACATTAAGAAGCCATGGATAAGACTCAAGAAGTTCTTACACAAGAACAAGAGAGAAACTCGCACAACAATTTCAGAATTGTATTAATGAACCCAAGTTAGTTACATTCAATTTTGACACCTTATAAAAGCCACGAAATTACAAGCTAAATGCCACTAAATGTAAGAAAAATGCAAATTGAAATGAAGCCCAAATGAAGCTTGAAGTGCAAGCTTCCCTAAAGTGACCCTTGGCTGCTCAACATGCGCAATGCAGTTTCAACGCTAAAGTAATTGATTAATTCACACTTGTAATCGATTAAACAAAGTTATTTACAATTTTCAGGCTCATGTAATCGATTACAGATGTCTCATAATCGATTAAACAGACAAGTCTTGTTTTTGTGTGAAACTGAATTGCTGGTAATCGATTACAGACCAAGGTAATCGATTAAAACAGATGGAACTGAATTTCTTCTAACAAGTGCTTGAATTTATTGAATTAAATTGGACTTGAGACATCAAAATCCAGCTCTTGTCATCTTTGAGTTGGTGTGCATCTTCATGCTTGTCAAAGTTATCTTGAATGTGGTCTTGAAGTGCTTGAGTTCTAGCTCTTGTCATTGGTCCTTTAAAGCTCACCAAAGGAAGTGCTTCAAGCTCTCCTTTCTAGACCTTTAGCTTGCCATGAACCTCCATCAAGTGTACCTAAAGTTTTCGCATAGGGAAACCTAGCAAAGAGAAGGCTCACCAAGGGTGGACCTTGGGTTTGTCAAGCCTTGGACCAGGGGAGTTGTCCATCCTGGGTTTTGTCGAGGCTTACCAAGGGTGGACCATTTGTTTGACATGCCTTCGGCGAGTGCGGTTCACCAAGGGTTGACCTTGGATTTTGCGAACCATTGGAGATCTGAAAATGAATAGAATACTTCAACACAACCAAGAGGGGGGGTGAATTGGTTGAATCTTGGTATATTAAAATTTTAAAATCAGAGTTACCACAGGATCTTTATCACTTTAAAAATTGTTTCAAAACTAAGAATCAATATTCAATCAAATTCCTTATCCAAGAAGAATAGAAAACAGAGTATAACTTTCTGTGCAATGAGATTGATTCACAAACAAAGCAATTAAGAGATGAATAGGTGAGAAGAAAGATTAGCCACAGATTTTTATACCGGTTTACTTCAAACACTATGAAGCTACATCCAGTTCTTCTACTTAACACTAGAGTAGAGTTCCACTATTGCAAAAAATATGCTTACAAGCAATTACAAGTCTCTCTTTATCAACCCTAGATAAAGTTCAGACGTCTAAAACCCTATTAGACCCTTAGAGACCAAAAACCACACTGAGAACACTACTCAGCTGCCCTTAGAGAAACACTATCTCTAAACATGTAAGAAACCCATTTACAATAGACTAATCTTTACAAAAATTCAAACAACCATTTTACACCTTCAAAGAATAAGAAAAAATATCACCTGATAATCCAAGAACTCATGCAAAATGAATGATTCAACAGGTTGAATGACAAATTACAAACTCAATGCATTCCTTTCCTTATG
The DNA here is from genome assembly GCA_007407185.1 of Glycine tomentella. Taxonomy (NCBI): domain Eukaryota; kingdom Viridiplantae; phylum Streptophyta; class Magnoliopsida; order Fabales; family Fabaceae; genus Glycine; species Glycine tomentella. The sequence goes on along the minus strand of PYAF01004580.1, from coordinate 99,881 downwards.
CTTTGATGAACAATGATGCTTCACTCTCTTTGAATAAAAAACCATAAGAATTTGTGAAGCCAAGATGACTTTTGAAACTCAGAAAGTCACTAATGAAAGCTTGTGAATGTTTGTAAATTCTCAGATTTCGAAATTCTCAAGTTCTTAAAAACACAAAGCAGTGGGTTCTATTTATAACAACTTTCTAACCAAAAATAATCGATTAAACACGTTCCTGTAATCGATTAATTCAAGAATGTAATCGATTAAAATGATTATGACACGTTCTGGGTTTTGACTATGAACAGTTTAATCGATTATCCTGTCACGTAATCGATTAAGACAGGAACCCATGATTTTCTAAATGAACTATGTAATCGATTAAAATGATATGTAATCGATTACCTGATTAGAACATGTTTACCATAGGCATGGATGTAATCGATTACGACCATCTGTAATCGATTAAGACAGATAGTATGATTTTCCTATTTTGGCCTATGTAATCGATTAATTCGATATGTAATTGATTACTATGTTCTTGATTTGTTTTCTAAAAGGCACGAAGAACAAAATAATCGATTCCAATACTTATGTAATCGATTAATGCAGTAAAGATTCATTTTTCCAAAAACTTTGCTTGTTGAATGCCTTTCTAGTTAATTGCTTTTATTTAGTCCTTTAATCTAACAATCCTAGATGAATGATTCATGCATGATATGCTCAATTGGATTATCAGATCTTAAACTCCCTTTTACATTAATCAAATTGGTCTTCAAGCTTTCTTGGAACTTTTATCCTTGAGCATGTTGAAAGCACAAAACACTTAAGTCTTGATTCTTTGCTCATTTGTACATGGCTTCACTTGAATCAACAATCTCCCCCTTTTTGGCTTTAAACATGCCAAATCTTCAATTTGATTAAGCACAGATACTTGGAGATAAATTTGAAAAGCCATTGTTGAACATCAAGCTTTATAAACTTGTAAAACTTTCAATACCTTGCCAAGAAACAAGTGTTAAAGCACATATGATTCATGTAACTTCAATTAAGCTTTATACAAGTTGATTAGATTCCATTTTACACATATACTCCCCCTAAATTCCAGCACTCATTCAAATCAAAATTTTGGCCAAAACTGAACCAAAAAACAAAGGCAAACAAAGTGAATTCGAATTCACTCCCCCTTAATCAATTCTCCCCCTATTTGGCTTGTTAAAAGTCAAAAATAAGGTAGGCACAACAGATATAAAATTGGAAAGCATAATTCATTAATATGAATGCACATGGGGCAATACAATATTGAATTAAAAAAAAACTTAAAGAAACAGAACATTACTTAGTTTAACCATAAAATTTAACAAACATATAACTAAATCTAAACAATCCTAGAACTCAGCAGAGGCTTGATCATTCATGTTAGCCTCAATTGAGTCAAGCCTTTCCCTAATTTCTTCTAAGGCTTCATGAGTTTCAGCCTTGAAGTCTTCTTGAAGCTTCAGCATGGAGTCCATCCTTTGAATCATCAAAGATTCAAAGTCTGTGAAGACTGGCTGTGCAGGCTGTTGTTGTTGTTGTGGTTGCTGTTGTTCTTCATCAGAATCAGCCACCATTTCTCCTTGTTCTTCAGCCATCTGATTTGCCATCACCCAACCATTGGGTGTCTTTCTCATACCCATCTTGGTCAAGTGCTTCTCCTTAATTTGGCTGTTGTAGGAGTTTGTGTTGTCTACAACTTCATTTTCAACATCAATGTTGAAATGATCAATCAGCCTAGACACAAACACTGGGTAGGGAAATGGGTAATTGACCAACCTTTTTGATTTCAGCATTATTTCTTCAAAAATAAGGGCCCAGTTCATAGGAATGTGATGCTTCAGCCCATACACCACCAACTAAAGATCCTCATCAATTGCTTGGGATGATTTGTAGCCCTTGGAGTGATGATGTATGTGATCAAATAATACAGCAACCTATCCTCAGCAGTCATAGGACCTGTGCCAAGTCTGGTCCTTAACCTCATGTGAGGATCATGGAGCATGCTTCTGTAGGTGTCCATCTTGCTATACCCCTCTGGATCTTCATCAAACCTACGAGCTCCCTCACAAACTACCCTGACTACTGTTTCCCATATATCAAGAGTAATATGCATGGTTACTCCCTTAACCTTTGACCTCATGTCACCCTGCATTGAGCCCTTCAAGCAGGTGTAAAAGACCTTAACAAGATCAGGGTAGAAAGTACCCTTCATTTCTAAGAATCTCCTAAGACTTTGGGACTCTAAGTAGGCTGGAAACTGGAATCCTTGCCTAATAAACCAATCAAGCTCAATGTATTTAGGGGTGGCCACTGGTTTTGTGGCATTGAACTGCATATAGCTTATTTTATTAGCCTCGGATGAAAACCATAGGTCTAATCTATTGGTTGGCTGAGGTGCAGGGGGATTTGAGGAAGACTCACCAGCTTTCCTCTTTGTGGTTCTTACTCTCTTGGGTGTGGGATTGGACATGGTTAGAATGGAAGGTTTGGACACAGTTTAGACACAGAAAATATGCAGAAAATGCAGAGAGATAGAAGAGAATAGGTGCAGATTGTCTAAGGCATGTAATCACGTATTTATAGGCACAAAATCAGTCACTTAACGTCCATAATTTCAAAAATATAGCTATTGGTGACAGTTTAATGACATTGGGTTGGTTATAAAATGGATTGGGCAGTTAGATTATCCATTAAAACCTGTCAGATTTCATACAACAACATGAATAATCGATTATTTCATAATGTAATCGATTATTCCAGAGCAATTAGGCTTCTTTAAAACACATGGTAATCGATTAATTTCATAAGTAATCGATTATTTCATTCTTGACCTGAGGTTGAAGATGACCAGTAATCAATTCTTTCTCAAAGTAATCGATTATCCCAGAGCTTGCATCAACCATACAAGTATTAGGGTCATAAGTAATCGATTATCCCGAGTGGTAATCAATTATCACAGAGTGAGAGTTATTTCTGATATGAACAGTAATCGATTACAACTCTTCTGTAATCGATTATCACAGTGAGTCATGCTTTTAGTTTTAGAATTTTGAATAATGTAATCGATTATCTCGATGTGTAATCGATTATTCCAGAGGTAAGTGATTTTTGAAAATGTGAAGAATAATCGATTACCATTCGTGTGTAATCGATTACATGAGTACTAATTTCGTTCCAAACTTGATTTTTAATGATTTTAATCGATTAACCCGTGGTGTAATCGATTACTACAGAGAATACATAGGATGCAAAGCATTTTAGCAGCTTTTTGACAATTATCCAAACACTTAATCATGAAGTGACATATCGGCTTCCAATCGTCACATAAAAACACATACAAACAAGCTAGATAATGTTGCTCTCATCAAGGATCCCTAGCATGTTTCTAAGAGTATAAAATCTATCTCTAGATAATGGTTTTGTGAATATATCAACTAGTTGATGATTGGTTTCAATGAATTCTACCTTTATGTTACCTTTTTGAACCTGATCCTTGAGGAAATGATGTCTTTTCTCAATATGATTTGTTCTTGAATGCATTATTGGGTTCTTTGATATGTTGATGGCACTTGTGTTGTCACATAGCAGAGGAATAACATTCAGTTCCACTCCATAATCAAGCATTTGTTGTTTAAGCCACAAGCTTTGTGCGTAACAACTTCCAGCTAAAATGTATTCAGCTTCAGTAGTGGATAATGCCACACAGGATTGCTTCTTGCAATGCCATGAGATTAATAAGCTTCCTAGCAGATGACAAGTGCCACTTGTGCTTTTCCTATCTAATTTGCAACCTGCAAAATCAGAGTCAGAGTAACCAATAATATTTAAAGAAGCATCTTTTGGATACCAAAGACCAACTCTTGGTGTAGTTTTGAGATATTTCAGAATTCTCTTGACAACAGTAAGGTGTGATTCTTTAGGATTAGCTTGATATCTAGCACACAAACAAACACTGAGCATTATATCAGGTCTGCTAGCTGTCAAATATAACAATGATCCAATCATTCATTTGAACTTTGACTCATCAACTTTCTTCCCACTTTCATCTGAATCAAGATATGTTGATGTAGCCATGGGAGTTGCAACATCCTTGCTCTTCTCCATTTCAAATTTCTTGACAATTTCAAGACAATATTTGGATTGGTTAAGAAAGGTTCCATTCTTCATTTGCTTTACTTGAAGTCCAAGGAAGAATGTAAGTTCACCCATCATTGACATTTCAAATTCTTTCTGCATAGCTGATGAAAAATCCTTGCATAACTTGTGGTTAGTAGAACCAAATATAATATCATCCACATAAATTTGAACCAATAAGAAATCATGTCCAAGCCTTTTGATAAACAAGGTTTTATCAACATTGCCCCTTGAAAAAGATTTTTCAAGCAAAAATTTGCTTAACCTCTCATACCATTGTCTAGGAGCTTGTTTCAAACCATAAAGTGCCTTTTTTAGTTTGTAAACATAATTTGGATGTTTAAAGTCTGTAAAACCGGGAGGTTGTTCAACATATATGTCCTCCTCAATATATCCATTTAAAAATGCACTTTTAACATCCATTTGAAAAAGTTTGAAATCCATGAGACTTGTATACTCAAGTAATAACCTGATTGCTTCCAACCTTGCAACTGGAGCAAAAGTTTCTTCATAGTCTATGCCTTCCTCTTGGTTATAGCCTTTAGCAACCAATCTAGCTTTATTTCTGACTATGATTCCACTCTCATCAAGCTTATTTCTAAAAACCCATTTTGTGCCAATGGGTTTAAGAGATGAAGGTCTAGGAACAAGTTCCCAAACTTCATTTCTCTTAAACTGATTGAGCTCTTCATGCATTGCATGCATCCAATGTTCATCATTCAAGGCTTGATCAATGTTCTTAGG
>PYAF01004580.1:46799-86051 GCA_007407185.1 Glycine tomentella | reverse complement strand
ATATAACAGTCCATGTACAATCTCCAACATATCTAAAATAAGATACAGACCATCCAACCAAAATAGTCCAATACAAATTACATAGCTTCAGCAACACCAACCAGAGTCAACAATACACCAAGCCAAGTATAGAATACAAATCATCCAAGCTCTTCCATCACACCATCTCAGCTTTAAACTTTCACTGTTCCTCTGCTCGCCCAACAGATTGGGATCATCACAGGTGTCAACCACCGACACAAAATAAGGTAAGTATATGATAAACATAGTTAGATAAACAACAGATTTATAGTAAAACCAAAATAACAATCATAAAACAGATACATGATGAATGATGCATGATTTCTTTGTTAAAATGATGCATGATTGAGATCTCAGGTTCATAATAAATGGAACCATAGTCAAGATAGCCCCACCCTTTCATAGTGGAACAAACTTATCCATCCAGTCAGGGTAGCCAAGTGGCACGTAGGAATATCACCTCCACCTATGTGATCATCATGGTGGTGTAGTCCTCACTGTCTCAACTATCCCCTAGTTCATAACTCCTTTGAATGCGTGGACTCAGTTTAACTATCTGACACACCTCCTCTTGAGGTCACTCCATTACCTCTTCTCTGAGGTAATTAAATGCAGATGAAATATGTAATGATTCTTTTTTTATTTCTTCTTTACCATTAGCCTCCCATTTATTTCTCACATGCTTTAACCATTTAATATAAATCCCACATAGAACTCAACTCAACATATTATGCATGTATTTAGAAACACTCAGCAACACATGGTTTTAGTAACAATTCATATAACACGTGAACTTTATAGAATACAATTACCATATAAACTTTAATATAAACATCCAATTAATATACAACATACCATCTTTATTAGAATATCAAGTAAATAACGTGCAAACTTTAGTACAACTTTTGTACAACATCAAGCAAGTAATAAAGTAACACACAACCTTAGTAAAGCAAGTATACATAGCCACAAAGTATAAATAGTTAGGTTGCTTAATCACTTTCTTATTATACTAGATTCAATTTAAGGTTACTCATCCAAATCATCATCTATGTACCCTTTTTTAGTTCATTGAGGCATTTTAACAAACACATGGTATACAAAGCTAAAGTCTTATAGGAATAAATGATAATATAGCTTAAGTTTTATAGAAATAAATGGTAACATAACATAATCAATATCTAAGCCATGTGTATCACAATACTTCCCCATACCTTGCTTTCTTAAGTTGAAATTTTAGCAACAAGCTTCCAAGACTTCCTAGTTTCTTCACGTCAACTTTCAAGGGTTGTGGGCCTTGGTTTGCTTTGAAATTTTAGTGAAAGGGATGTAGGAATGAAGTAGGTTGCTCCAAGTGTAATTGCCTTCATTTGGTTCCCACCACCCCTATTTATAAGCTAGGTAAGTGGCTTTATTAGAAAAATCTCCAAACTTATGATTACCTTGCTTTCTATTTGGTTTATTTTCATTGGCTAAGGCTTGTCCACCATACAAGTGGCTAGATTCTTGACAGTTCCACACCCTTCTTCAGTCCTCTTTATTTTCACGTGGATTGCTAAGCTTCTAGGGAAAGTTTTAACCAATTTGCCTTCCTTTTACGTTTTTGTGTTTTTCTTATTTTTTGAAAAAACCCGTTTTAGTAAAATACTGGTTCTGACTTCATTAACCGTTGGATCTCCTTAACATTTTAAAGGCATACTACTATCCCACATATATAACTCTTTACCGTTGGGATTTTTGAAATAATAACTAGAACTTCCTCCGTGTCCAAAGGAATCAAGAGGAAGTTTTCTTCAACAAAAATCTCCTTAAGCCATCATTGCTTGGCTTTCCAAATGGTCCAATTACATGTTACCTAGCTTTTAGCCATACAAGTGTCCTAAATCTTGATTTTTCTCAAGCTTTCTTCCTTTTTCTTGTAACTCCACGGCCATATTAGATTTTTGGAGCAAATATGTTGCAATTTTACAATTTTCACATAATGGCTTTAAATGGCTGAAATTTTAGAGATTTTAATGCTTTATTTTACTTACTTATGTCTTGAAATTGTATCAAATTATTTCTATAATTTATGAAACCCTTATTCAACTTGCTTTCTTAGGAGTAAAATTAGTTAGAAACTTAGGGTTTAGTGACATTTTAATAAGATGTCACACATTTTTCTTCCAATAGTTTTATCTAATTTCCTATTGGTTCATTTTGTTTTTAATTAGTAAAATATCTAGACCACTTATTAAAGAATCTATTCCTTCTATAATTAAGAAAAAATTCCCTAGATTGTATCTTTCTCCTTTCTGTGTTTCTATGGAACTTAGATTAATCTAGATTCAATTCTTTTTGAAATATTTTTCAAAATTTCTAAAAATTATATTTCATGGTTTTTCATTACTAGTAATGTCAATAATTCCTTATCTAGGAGCATACTAAGCTTTTGCAGGTTTCCATGACCTTACTGAGGCTATTTGACCTTATCAGAGCTAAAAGGGTATTTTGGTCATTTGAAAGAATGTTCAGGGCATTTTTGTCATTTACAAAAATGTCCAATGGTATTTATGTCATTTTTCTAGGAATGCATATTTATATAAAAAAAAGGCACATATATATTGAAATATGAGGGTGTTACAGCAGTAACTTATCAACTTCTTCTCTTACCGCCTTACGTCTTTCATCCCCCATCTTTCTTTTCTTCTGTGCTATTGGTTCGGCCTGAGGGCATATTTCCAGCTTGTGGCATATAATACTGGGATTAATGTCCAGCATATCGGATAGTTGCCAGGAGAATAGATCCATGTTTTTCCTAAGGACGTCGACTATGTGTCTATGCTCATGACTGGTAAAGTCTTTGCTGAGTTGTGTGTATTGCTCCGGCTTGGGTTTGAGCTACTACTTGATGAGTCCTTCAATGGGCTTCGATCCTCTGTCGATGGTGTCATCATGTGGATCCACGTCAAATGTGTCATCCTAGTGAGTTGTGTAGACAATTAGGGTGTGAAAGGTAGCCCCTTTGTCCACGCTCATGACTTGGTTGGTTCCCCCTGATATTGGTGGTATCTGTCAGGCTCCCTGTTGGGAGGGTATGGTGCCACTTTGAGACTTTCTGCATAGCACCGTTGGGCTTGCTTCTGGTCTGCCTTGACAATAACTATTTCTCCCATCAAAGTAGGAACTTCATCTTCAGGTGAAGTGTGGATAGGATAACTCTGAGCTCGTTCAATGTTTTCCTATCAATTAAAGCAAAATAAGAAGTGTCGGCATCGACGCTTAGATGCTTGATAGTAAAACTCCTCGATAGTGGGCCTTGACCAAAAGTGGTCATTGATAAGTGCCACATTTTAGTAAAAATAGGACTGATAGGATGGCACTTATCCGTTGTTTTGATTAAATTTATTTACAAATTAACCCTAGAAACCTAGTCAAATTGTAGTTGTATGGAGTTAAGTTATGATTTTATGTTTTGAAAATATTCGTCTAAATTAATGGTGCATTTTGATAGGTTTGAAGATTCCGAAGTTTTTGAGCATGTAAAGGCAAGCAAAAAGGAGTAATCAAAGTAAAAATAGAAGTTCCATAAGCAATCCAAGCCCAGCAACAGTCAAAGCCCAAGAGGTTTCTTCAGCACTAAGGATAAGCTCACCCAAGCGACCAACCCCAGTGCATTTGGCTCGCCCAGGCGAGCTACAAGTTCCAATGAGATATACTTAAGCTCGCCCAGCGAGCAAAACATGAAGAAACCACTCGCCTTGGCGAGTGGAAGCAGACAGGTCTTGCATCTATAAATAGGCCATGGATTTTTGAGAGAAAGGATGTTCCTAGGCACCATTTTAGCTCCTTAATTCATGTTTTAGGCTTAGGAATACTTCTAGGTTATAGTAGAGAGTTAGGGAAGTGAGAAAGTGAGTTTTTTTTAGTGGACACTCTGCCGAAAAGAGGATCGATGACAAGCTACTTCGTCAGTGATTCTCTTAAGGAAGTTCTTTCGATGCTCGCCTAAGCTTCTCTAGGATTGGACGTACTCTTCTTATCTCTATACTCTTTTAATTTCTATGCATCATTCTATTTCTTATTGGTGATTTCATTCCATGTTTAATGCTTGATTCTAAGTGATCGCTAGTTTCATGAACTTAACCCTAAAGGCGACTGGAAAGTAAATTTAGGGTTTGAACCGAATGATTTCACTCATCATGTGACGTTGCTAGGAATAGGGCATAACGTTTTGATCGTATTAAACACGTGAATAGAATCTTAATGCTAGGGTATTTAATTAAATATGCAAGGAATCGAATTAGGGTTACTTAAACGTGTGCATCAATAAGAATAGAAAAATAATGCATTCGTGAAATTAATTGAAGGGATAAGTAAGATGAAATCCAATCCTACGCTTCCCTTGACTTACACTCGTTTATTTTATTTCCGTAGTTTTTATCTTCGTGTTACGCTACGTCATCAAACAAATGAACCTTCGCTTTAATCATTTGTACATAGACTATTAAACTGGTAAATATTTAAACTAATCAAAGTAAACTCAAATCCCTGTGGAGACGAACTTTATAAATTTGTAACTTGCAACAATAACGCGGTATGCTTGCCGTAAGTTCCTAACAAGTTTCTGGCGCCGTTGTCAGGGATTTGATTCATTTACTTAGTTGTTTAAATATAATTTCAGTTTAGTAGAATTTTTCTTGTTCTTTATTTATTGTTTTGTATATAAATTTTCCTATTATTTTGTTAACCTCGGTGCTTACAGAATCTTGTAGTTTCTTCCTTTCTCTTTATGCAAGATAAGTCTTCTATAGATAAACCTCAGTTTGATCCAGAAATCTCCAAAACCGAAAGGAAAATCAGAAAGAAAAAGAAACAGGAATCCAACAAGCATTCTGGGGAATCTTTGTCTATTGACCCTCCTTCACCCGAAAAACCAGTGGTAAGAGACAACATGGCTGATCGTGGCGGAGAATAAAATAGACCAGTAAGAAGGACTCTTGGTAACTATGCTTATCAACAAGGTCCCAAGCACTACAACAGCATGGATTATTGGCTCAAATCAATTTGCTGGATTAGACCATGAAGATCCTTACACGCACTTGTCTACTTTCATGGAGCTATGCAGTACAATGGGAGCATCAGACGAAGATGTTGAGGCTGTTTACCTCAGAGCTTTTGCTTTTTCTTTGACAGGTAAAGCTAAAACTTGGCTTCAGTCTCAACCAAACAAAAGTTTAAGCACATGGGACGAGTTGGAGGAGAAATTCATCACCGGATTCTTCCCTCCATCAAGATTTATGAGTGCAAAGTCAGCTATTGCCACTTTCTTTCAAGGTGTAGATGAACCACTGTGTGAGACATGGGAAAGATTCAAGTCACTGCTAAGGAGATGCCCGAACCACAACTTTGATGATGCCGCACAATTACATATCTTTTACAGTGGTTTAAGGCCCCAGACCAAGATAATCCTTGATACTTCTGCTGAAGGAACAATGATGTCAAAAAGCCCTGAGGAAGCCTTAGTGATCATAGACTCCATAGCAGCAAGTGACTACCAATCTCACCATGATAGATCACCAATTCAAAGGAAAGGAGTAATAGAGCTCGACACCCAACATTCCATCTTAGCTCAAAACAAGCTCTTAACACAACAATTGGAGGCCTTAACAAAGCAAATAGCCCAACTTCCTCAACAAATTCAGCAGGGAGGATCACAAAAATATCATACAGCCCATCAAGTGCAACAAATCATGAGATGTGATTTCTGTGGAGGAGACCATCAGAATGGTTATTGTTCAGTACCTGGTGATTGTCCACAAGAAGAGGAAGCTCACTACATGCAAAATCAATCAAGACCTCAACAAAATTATCAAGCGAATTACCAAGGTTATCGCAGTGGTCCAGGTTCTAATCAACCTTATAATTAGAGGCAAAATAATAGTGCTTATAATGTCCCTACTAACCTTCCTTTTGCAGGTCCTCCTAACAATTCTTTTGCAAGTTCTTCTAATTCTTTTTCAGTTCCTTCAAATAGAAATCCATCACAACAAGCTCAGTCTAACAGATTGACAAAAATGGAAGATACTCTTACACAATTCATGCAAATGTCCACAGTAACCAAAAGAACACTGAGGCTTCTATCAAGAATCTAGAAGTACAAGTAGGGCAGCTTGCAAAGCAGTTAGCTGAGCATGGAGGTGGATCTTTCTCAGCAAATACCCAAATCAATCCTAAAGAGCAATGTAAAGCAATTATCACTAGAAGGGGAACTGTAGTTGGTAGGAAAGAGGAAAAAGAAGAGAAGAAAAATGAAGGAAATGTAGAGAAAAATGATGATGTAGAAATAGAAAATGAAAAAGAAAAAGAAAAAGATGAGGAAGAAACAAATGAAAAAATTGAAAGGAAAGTAACAAGTGATGAGGATAAGAAAAGAAGTGATACAGGCAAAGCTGTATTAACCCCACCACCAGTCCAAAGCATGCCATATCCACACACTCCATCAAAGAAAGCAAAGGAAAGGCAATACAAGCGTTTTCTTGACATCTTCAAGCAACTACAGATAAATATTCCTTTTTCTGAAGCATTGGAGCAGATGCCAACATATGCCAAGTTCATGAAGGATCTTCTCACCAAGAAAAAAAGATACACCGATGAGGAGACCATCGAGTTGGATGCAGGATGCAGTGCCATCATCCAAAAGACTATTCCAAAAAAGTCTAGAGATCCAGGTAGTTTTACAATCCCTGTTACTATTGGTAACTTATCTGTGGGAAATCTCTTCTTGACTTAGGTGCAAGCATCAATCTCATACCATTATCCATGGTTAAGAGGATAGGAGAGGTTATAATCAAACCTACTAGGATGACTCTACAGTTAGCTGACAGATCTATGCATCCTTATGGAATTGATAGAGTGCTTTTAGTTAAATATTTTTCTATCCTTCTTAGCTTATTTGACCTCTCTTGGACCTTTATTTTCTGATTCTAATTCAATTTTTGGCTTAGGCAAGTAAGTGGGCTTAATTGCTAATTGTTGCATATTTTCGGACTTTTGCTCACTTGATGTATCTGACTTATGCAGGGCCTATAGAGTGCTACCAATCTCCAAATGGAGTGTTCTAGGAGTCCCTAGAAAGATAACGAAAAGATATACAAGTTTGCTAGAAATAGCCCGAGGCCAATTCTGTCATTTAGAGGGTCATTGTAAGCTTCAAAGTTAGCACCTCTGCACTTGTAATTTTGGGCTGCGAATTTGACTTTCATGGTTGTAAATAGCTAATAATTAGATTGTTGGGTTTGTTTATGGCCCATTTTATTTTCAGAACTCAGTCACTACATATATTAGTGACTTTAGTGAAACTTGGACAGCACTTTACATCAATAAAAATATTTTTTACTTTTCTTTCTTTTAGTTTTTAGGATCAAACTCTTGTTCTTTATTTTCTCTCATTTGTTCTTCATTGTTCTTCATCTTCTTCATTTTCATCTTGCTATCCTTTTATTTTACTGCACTCATTTCATGGGGCTTCCCATGGTGATGATCATGGGAGGCTAAATCATCCAAGGATCCATCTCAAGCAAGAGAAGAATTGGAGTTCCAGTTCGGTATTTCGAATTCTACTTGAATATTCACCTTCTTCTTCAATTTCTATTATGTTTTCATGATTATGAATGCATTTGGGGTGGAAAGTGAGTTAGGATTATGGATTCATGTCCTAATTTCAAATGATAATCACAAGATTAATTGAATGATATTTCAATTAGGGTTGTGGTTTCAATCAATTTAGGAGTAGAGTCGATTGAACTGCTTCTATTGAGATTGAATGAATGTTCATGATAGAATCAATTTATGAGAATGATGATGATTCAAATAGCTTGGATTGGTGAATTGGATTGATGCTTCCTAATCTATTTTACTTTACTCCTTGATAATCTTGTTAATTTCTGCATTATTCTTTAATTTTAGTTTGTGTTCTTGCATGTTTTACTTTACGCACACCAACTGTTCGACAAAAATCCCCCCTTATTATTACCAATGATTTGAAGCTAGAACCATATTGATTGTGTCTCTGAGTCGACCTAGGTTAGCTCTGTGCTGCAGAATTAGCTTAGTAAAATTGTTTTTGATGCGTCTCGACAAAGCAAATATCAGGCATCATTGAAGATGTGTTGGTAAAAGTCGACAAATTCTTCTTCCCAGTCGACTTTGTAGTCATGGATATGGATGAAGACAGCGAAGTTCCATTAATTCTTGGCAGACCTTTCATGAAAACTGCCAAAGTTTTAATTGATGTTGATGAAGGAAAGCTCACTGTCAGAGTACAAGATGATGAAGTTCAGTTCAATGTTCTTGAAGCTATAAAGCATCCCTCAGATAAGAAAAAATGTTTTAGAGTAGATGTACTGAATGAGGTAATTTGTAACTCTATAAGATTTCTTTAAAAAAAGGATAGCTTAGAGAAAGCATTGACTGAAGAAGCTCAAGAAGAAGATGGAGATAAAGAAAAATCAAAGTATCTTCATCAACTAAACACATGCAAAGAAGTGCCTTTTCATCAATCCCTCTTCGAAGAACTAAAGGAAGAGAAGCAGAACGAGGAACCAAAGCTGGAACTTAAGGTACTACCTTCACATTTAAAAGATGTTTTTCTTGCAGGTAATTCCGAGAAACCAGTAATCATCAATGCAAATCTTTCTGTGGAGGGAGAAAAGAAATTGGTGAAAGTATTGCAACAAAATAGTAAAGCCATTGGTTGGACATTATCAGACTTAACAGGTATTAGTCCTTCATATTGCATGCATAGAATTTTAATGGAACAAGACTATAAACATGTTGCTCAACCTCAAAGACGTCATAATCCAACCATGAAAGAAGTAATTAGAAAAGAAGTAGTCAAGCTATTGGAAGCAGGAATGATATATCCTATATCAGATAGTCAATGGGTAAGCCCCGTGCAAGTGGTACCTAAAAAAGGTGGCATGATTGTGATAAAGAATGATAAAGATGAGCTGATCCCAACTCGCATTATTACGGGTTGGAGAATGTGTATCGACTATAGAAAGCTCAACAAAGTCACAAGGAAGGATCATTTTCCATTACCGTTTATGGATCAAATGCTAGAGAGGCTAGCAGGTAAGAAATATTATTGTTTTCTTGATGGTTACTCTGGATACAACCAAATCAGTGTTGATCCTAAAGACAAAGAGAAAAACAACTTTGACTTGCCCTTTTGGTATTTTTGCTTATAGGAAAATGCCTTTTGGTTTATGTAATGCTCCTGCCACTTTCCAAAGGTGCATGTTTGCTATTTTTTCTGATCTAGTCTAGAAAAGTATTGAAATATTCATGGATGACTTCTCGGTCTTTGGTACTTCTTTTGATTCATGCCTGTCTAATCTTGATATTGTTTTAAAACGTTGTATTGAAACTAATCTTGTGCTTAATTGGGAAAAGTGTCACTTTATGGTGACATAAGGTATTGTCTTAGGTCACAAGATTTCCATGCAAGGCATTGAAGTGGACAAAGCTAAAGTGGATGTCATTGAGAAATTACCTCCACCAAACAATGTCAAGGGCATTCAAAGTTTCTTAAGACACGCAGGATTTTACAATCGATTTATTAAAGATTTTTCAGCAATCTTTTAAATAAAGAAGTTCCATTTCAATTTGATAACTCATGCTTCCAAGCTTTTGAAACTTTGAAACAAAAACTAGTTTCTGCACCCGTAATCACTGCACCCGATTGGATTCTTGATTTTGAAATTATGTGTTGTGCAAGTGATTATGCGGTGGGAGCAGTTTTGGGACAAAGGAAAAATAAAGTTTTTCATGTCATACACTATGCAAGCAAGGTTTTAAATGAGGCACAAATTAATTATGCAACAACTGAAAAAGAATTGCTTGCCATAGTATATACCTTGGAAAAATTTAGATCATATTTAATAGGATCTAAGGTAGTGATTTATACAGATCATGCTGCAATAAAATATTTATTAGTTAAAACTGATTCTAAACCTAGACTTATCTGATGGATTTTACTTTTGCAGGAATTTGATTTAGAAATAAAAGATAAGAAAGGGTGTGAAAATTATGTAGCTGATCATTTATCTAGACTCAGTAGTGAAGAAATAGCCACCCAAGATCCAAAAATACAAGAAGAATTCCCCGAAGAGAAACTCTTCCATATCTCAGAAAGGCCATGGTTTGCAGAAATGGCTAACTTTAAGGCAGTTGGTGCAATTCCTGAAGATTATACTTGGCACCAAAAGAAGAAGTTTCTCAGAGATGCCAAATATTTTGTGTAGGATGATCCTTACCTCTTCAAAATTGGAGCAGATAACCTTCTAAGAAGATGTGTGACCCAGGGGGAGGCAAGGAACATTCTATGGCGTTGTTACAACTCACCTTTCAGAGGGCATTACAATGGAGAAAGGACTGCTGCAAAGGTCCTGCAAGCAGGCTTTTATTGGCCTACACTGTTCAAAGATGCCCATGAATATGTGCAAAGGTGTGATAATTGCCAAAGGACAGGAGGAATCTCTAAAAGAAATGAAATGCCTCTACAAAATATTTTAGAAGTCGAAGCCTTTGATTGTTGGTGAATAGATTTTATTGGTCCATTTCCATCATCGCATTCAAATGAATATATTTTGTTGGCAGTGGATTACGTGACAAAGTGGGTGGAAGCAATAACTGCACAGAAAGCTGAATCAAAAACAGTTATTCGCTTCTTCAAAAGAAATATATTCTCCAGATTTGGAACACCTCGTGTATTAATCAGTGACGGAGGATCTCATTTTTGTAACGCTCAACTTCAAAAGGTCCTGCAACATTATGGTGTTCGACACAAAGTAGCTTCTCCTTATCACCCGCAGACTAATGGGCAGGCTGAAGTTTCAAACAGAGAAATCAAAAGAATTTTAGAAAAGATAGTTGCCCAGTCACGAAAAGATTGGTCTCAGAAACTTGATGAAGCTCTTTGGGCATACAGGACAGCATTTAAAGCACCCACAAGGCTCACACCTTTTCAGCTGGTCTATGGCAAATCTTGCCATTTACCTATGGAACTGGAACACAAAGCTTTTTGGGCTTTAAAATTCTTTAATCTTGATCCTAATCTTGTAGGTGAACAGAGAAAGTTACAACTGCATCAATTAGAGGAACTGAGGCTTTCAGCATATGAAAATTCTAAACTTTATAAAGACAAAGTTAAATTTTATCATGATAAAAAGCTTTTGAAAAGGAATTTTTGTCCTAGACAATATGTTTTGTTATTTAATTCTCGATTAAGATTATTTCCAGGAAAACTGAAGTCTAAATTGTCCGGACCTTTCACCATAATGGAAGTAATGTCACATGGAGTTGTGACTCTTGAGGACCCAACTACAAAAAGAAAATGGACAGTGAATGGTAGCAGACTCAAGCCTTATCTAGGTGGTGAAGTTGAAAGGCTCACCACTGTGGTACAACTGCAAGAAATTTGAGCTGCAACTCATCCAGCTAAAACGACGTAAAAGAAGTGCTTATAGGAGGCAACCTAGTAAGTTTTTAATTTTTCTTATGCTTTTATATAGGCCAAAATATAGGTAGTATCATTTTAAATACATTAACAAGAAACATTTTTACTCTCTTATTTCTTTAAAAAAAAATTGGGTTTAACTCACCCAGGCGAGTGTACCCAATGTAAATTGCTCGCCTGGGCGAGCAGTCGTATCCAGACCACCATCAGCAAGGTAAAACTCCAAAATTTTACAACTTTCATCATTTTTACTTTACCTTGTTGTGCTTTTCTTCCATCCCTCCTAAGCTCACCCAGGCTACTACACCTTCTCCATTTCTTGGTTTATCTTCTTTGCTCTTGGTCCCAAGTAAGTATCTCTCCCTTGCATCAATTAAATTTCTGAACACTATGCTTGTATATTTGTATTTAGTGTCTTTTGCTTTTCTTTGCAAAACATGTTTAGGTTAGAAAAATGTTAAATGATGATTCTGCATGTTTTGGTTATTTTACTGTATATATTTGCAATTGGTCACCTCTCCCTCCTCTTTCTTTAAAAATTTTTGGTATAGGTATGTGCCAATATGACCATTTCAAAGTCCAAAATTGTGTGCACACCAAGTGTTTGGTGAAATGCCACAATGAAAACAGTTTATAATTGGCACATTGTTAATGCACAAAACATGTTCCACGCTTGTCCTAAACACTTTTCATATATGCCATTGATCATAACTTAGGCCTAGAATTCAAGTAGACTCATCACTTTTTACTTTTTGTGTAATTACGTGACTTATCATTTTTGGGCTTATAATAGTGTATCACTTAAAATGCCAAAGCTGTAACTTAGAAAATTTCAGCATTTAGTGTCATCTCACAAACATGGTTACTACGCATAAAATGGAATATATGGACTGCATTAGTTGCTTAAACTTGGGCACTACAAAAATAGGACACATTTTGCCATTGTGTAAGTGTCTTGAGTGTACAAAGGCTGAAATTTCTCATAATTATGCATTCACTAAATCATCATGCTTGTCACTTGCTAAAATATGTTTTAAGTTATTTCAGATGGCTCCTAAGAAATTACAGGCTAAGAGAGCTCGCAATGAAGGCACCAGTGCCCCTCCACTTGAGGATTTCATTTTTGATGAACAAAAACTTAGAAGCAAAGAGCATCAACTCAGATTTGCAGCCATAAAAAATTGGTCCTTCCTTAAAGAGAGAAGAGTTCAGCTATTGAATGATGAATATCCAGAATTTACCACCGAACTTGACTGGCGTAGATGGGGGCCACTGGCTACACCATTGCAGAAATTCGACCCTGAAATTGTCCTAGAATTCTATGCCAATGCGTGGCCATTGGAGGGAGCATTGTTTGATAAGCGCTCATTCGTCAGGGGCCAGTGGATTCCCTATGATGTTGATGCCATAAATCAGTTTCTAGGCAATCCACTAGTCCTCCCAAAAGGACATCTTGATAGAGGGTTTTTAGTTTAATATTTTTCTATCCTTCTTAGCTTATTTGACCTATCTTTGACCTTTATTTTCCTATTCTAATTCAGTTTTTGGGCCTAGGCAAGTAAGTGGGCTTAATTACTAATTGTTGCGTATTTTTGGATTTTTGCCCACTTGACATATCTGACTTGTGCAGGGCCTATAGGGTTCTACCGATCTCCAAATGAAGTGCTCTAGGAGTCCCTGGAAAGATAATGAAAAGATCTAAAAGTTTGCTAGAAATAGCCTGAGGCCAATTCTATCATTTAGAGGGTCATTTTAAGCTTGGAAGTTTGCGCCTCTGCACTTGTAATTTTGGGCTGCGAATTTGACTTTCATGGTTGTAAATAGCAAATAATTAGATTGTTGGGTTTGTTTGTGGCCCATTTAATTTTCAGAACTCAGTCACTATATTTATTAGTGACTTTAGTGAAACTTGGATAGCACACTTACAATTCAATAAACAAGTTTTACATTTTGTTTCTTTAGTTTTTAGAATCAAAAGCTTGTTCTTCATTTTCTCTCAAGTGTTCTTCATTGTTCTTCATCTTCTTCATTTCCATTTTGCTATTCTTCCATTTTTCTGCACCCATTTCATGGGGCTTTCCTTGGTGATCATCATGGAAGGCTAAATCACTAATCAATCCAAGGATCTAACTCAAGCAAGAGAAGAATTGAAGTTCCGGTTCAGTATTTTGGTTTCTACTTGAATATTCACCTTCTTCTTCAATTTCTATTATGTTTTCATGATCATGAATGCATTTGGGATTGAAAGTGAATTCGGATTATGGATTCATGTCTTAATTTCAAATGATAATCACAAGATTAATTGAATGATATTTCAGTTATGGTTGTGGTTTCAATCAACTTAGGAGTAAAATCGATTGAACTACTTCTATTGAGATTGAATGAATGTTCATGTTAGAATCAACTTATGGGAATGATGATGATTCAAATAGCTTGGGTTAGTGAATTGGATTGATGCTTTCTCATCTGTTTTACTTTATTCCTTGATAATCTTGTTAATTTTTGCATTGTTCTTTAATTTTAGTTTGTGTTCTTGTATGTTTACTTTACGCATACCAACTGTTTGACAAAACCCCCCCTTATTATTACCAATGATTTGAAGCTAGAACCATATTGATCGTGTCTCTGAGTCGACCTAGGTTAGCTCTGTGCTACAGAATTAGCTTAGTAAAATTGTTTTGGTGCGTGTCGACAATGTGTTTATCACATCTCTGTGAATATATGGAGAGGCGTAATAATTTTGATGAAGAGGCTATGATCCAGCTTTTATGCATACCAGGATGTGATTTTGCACGGAACATAGCAGGTAGCAGGGTAAGATTAATCAGAACAAATATGACTACCCTTACTCAAATTTGGATGACCTTCCTGTTAAGTAACATTATGCCTAGTGACCATAACTCTGACCTTCCCATGCTTAAGTGTCAACTAGCCTATAGTATTATGACTCAGCTTAGCATTGATGTGGCTCAAATAATCTCTGACGCAATTCACCAATTTGTGATCTTAGAGCCACCTAGGCATCCACTTAACCCTGAGAGAGCCAATAGGGCACTTGGATTCCCTGCATTGATTACTGGTTTATGTCAGTTATTTGCAATCCAAGTACACCCCTCTAGGACCATCTGCCCTCCTATTAACCGTGCTTTTATTGAGAAATATTGTTTAGCTAGACAGGTCGAGCAGCAAGCCGTTCCAAAGCCAGTTTCTTTGGAGTCTATTTCTGCACATTTGCAAAGAATGGAACTCCAAATGAACACATACATGCAGCACATGGCGGATCAGCAAGCTGCAAATTTCAGAGGTCAGATGCAGCTGAATGAGAGCTTCTACAACTATAGTCTTCATCAACACCGTCAGGATCCCAGCCTATTTGCATGGCCCACTCCGGAGCAGTTTAGAGCTCATGTAGCATGGCCTAGGGACAGGCCAATATTCCAGGAGAAGGCAGCAGGCTCTAGAGCCCAGCAGGATCCTACAGCAGAAGAAGGACCTGCAGCTACTCAAGAAGCAGCAGAGGGAGGAGAGGGAGCAGATGATTTAGAGCAGGGTTTTGCAGCTTACCTGACTAATATGCAAAATCTGTGACACTACTTTTGACTTATTTATCGCTTTTTGAAGTACTCTAGTTACCTTACTTGTGCACTTTTATTTCATGGTTACTTTAGTTACATATGGTTACCGTTGTTTGAAATATCTTAGTTACGTTATTATTTTGCTATTAATACGCACGTAGTTTATGTTGAATCGGTGCACATTTAGGAAAACATTTTGGTATTGTACACGAGAAAAACTCTTTTTGAAAGATTTCACACACTTTTTGCTTATAAAATCATTTTGTAAATAAAATAGTAATTTAGAATATAATTCAAATTTTTGGGGCATAAAAATAAAAAATTTTCTTGATATATATTATGTTTTGAAAAGAATTGTCAAAATTTTTTAAAATTATTTTTAGATCAGAACACAACAAAAATGAATTTTTGTAGGAAACCTTGAGAAACGAAAAACAAAATTAAATGGTTTTTCAAAAAAATCAAATCAAGGCAAGTCTTTTTACATGGAATTGATAAACAACATCAGTGGGAAACATTGATTTGATTTGAACATGAAAACAGACCTTTTTAAGCCTAGTGAGTGTGTGCATCCAAACAGAAAATATACACTGAGAGTCCTTACTGATATAAATTATAGTTAATTTTGCATTAGTTTCTAATTGTCATAACATATGATTCATGGACATAATTTAGGCCTTCTTTCTTGTTAAAACATCATTAAAGCCACTAGCCAAAAAACTACCCTAACATATAATGATTTGTCCTTTGCAAAGCCCTTTGAGCCAAACACTTAATATTTTATTAGCACCCTAACCTAAAATAAGAATTTCCCACCTTACCTTAGGTTAGGAGAGCAAGGAAAGATTTTGTTGAAAATTTTTATCAGTTGAGTAGATGATATGATACAAAAGACTTTTTGCTTAAAAATATGGCTATACATGTGACTCTAAAGCTAAAGAAAAGAAAAAGAAAGAAAAGAAAAAGAGAAAAAGGAAACAAAAAAATTCCTTATGGTTGAGTGAATAAAAAGAATGATATGAGAAAAATGGATATTTTGGTAGAAAAAGGAAAAAGAAAAAGGAAGTGATGATAGCATGGTTTTTCTGATCTTTGTTTGCTCTCCTACTCTTAAAGGTAATTTTTTTGAATATCCAGAAAAACCATGAATCTTTTCTAGCCAGGCCTACCCTAAAAAAGCCCTAAAGATCCATGATGATTATGAGCTATGATTTGATGGGAAATGACTTGCAAAAATTTGATCTATAAGATATCAGTGGTGAAATTGAGAGTAAAACACTTACTTGGGAGCACTAAACACCTATTGAGAGGTTTTCCTCTGCTTAAATCAGTCAAATGTTTCCTCTGAGGTCTTTTAGAAATGAAGTGTAAATTGACCCTAACCTCATTTGATTTCATGAAATTCCATCTTTTTGTAGTTTCAAAATTATATAGGTTAACTACTTTTGAAAATTTTGTTCTGATCAGACTGGAAGTTGATTCTTGTCAAAGCATGATACTCTTACCTTTGCTTGGGGACAAGCAAGATTCTAGGTTGTGGGGAGTTGATAAGCGCCACATTTTAGTAAAAATAGGACTTATAGGATGGCACTTATCTGTTGTTTTAATTAAATTTATTTACAAATTAACCCTAGAAACCTAGTCAAATTGTAGTTGTATGGAGTTAAGTTATGATTTTATGTTTTGAAAAGATTCTTCCAAATTAATGGTGCATTTTGATAGGTTTGAAGATTCTGAAGTTTTCGAGAATGCAAAGCCAAGCAAAAAGGAGTAATCAAAGTAAAAATATAAGTTCCATAAGCAATCCAAGCCCAGCAACAGTCAAAGCCCAAGAGGTTTCTTCAGCACTAAGGATAAGCTCACCCAAGCGACCAACCCCAGTGCATTTGGCTCGCCCAGGCGAGCTACAAGTTCCAATGAGATATACTTAAGCTCGCCCAGCGAGCAAAACATGAAGAAACCACTCGCCTTGGCGAGTGGAAGCAGACAGGTCTTGCATCTATAAATAGGCCATGGATTTTTGAGAGAAAGGATGTTCCTAGGCACCATTTTAGCTCCTTAATTCATGTTTTAGGCTTAGGAATACTTCTAGGTTATAGTAGAGAGTTAGGGAAGTGAGAAAGTGAGTTTTTTTTAGTGGAGACTCTGCCGAAAAGAGGATCGATGACAAGCTACTTCGTCAGTGATTCTCTTAAGGAAGTTCTTTCGATGCTCGCCTAAGCTTCTCTAGGATTGGACGTACTCTTCTTATCTCTATACTCTTTTAATTTCTATGCATCATTCTATTTCTTATTGGTGATTTCATTCCATGTTTAATGCTTGATTCTAAGTGATCGCTAGTTTCATGAACTTAACCCTAAAGGCGACTGGAAAGTAAATTTAGGGTTTGAACCGAATGATTTCACTCATCATGTGACGTTGCTAGGAATAGGGCATAACGTTTTGATCGTATTAAACACGTGAATAGAATCTTAATGCTAAGGTATTTAATTAAATATGCAAGGAATCGAATTAGGGTTACTTAAACACATGAATAGAATCTTAATATGCGAGGAATCAAATTAGGGTTACTTAAACGTGTGCGTCAATAAGAATAGAAAAATAATGCATTGGTGAAATTAATTGAAGGGATAAGTAAGACGAAATCCAATCCTACGCTGCCCTTGACTTACACTCATTTATTTTATTTCCGTAGTTTTTATCTTCGTGAACATCATCAAACAAATGAACCTTCGCTTTAATCATTTGTACATAGACTATTAAACTGGTAAATATTTAAACTAATCAAAGTAAACTCAAATCCCTGTGGAAACGAACTTTATAAATTTGTAACTTGCAACAATAACAAGGTATGCTTGCCGTAAGTTCCTAACAGTGATGTAGGACCTAGAGAGCTCTACAGAATTATAAATGGCACATATGAGTAGTCCCTGGAAAGATAAGGAAAAGATCTACAATTTTTTCACAGATAAGCCAAGGCCAATTCTGTAATTTTGAGGTTCATTTTAGGCTTGGAAGTCAGAACCTCTGTACTTGAATTTTGGGCTGCGAGTTGCATTTTTATTGGTGTAATTAGCATAATTAGTTAGATTAGATGGGCCTACTCATGGTCCATCCTTTCCTACTGACTTAGTCACTAAATGGTAGTGCAATTAGGGAGTGAAAAACACACTACATTTTAGCAAAAACAAAATTTATATTTCCTTCTGAAGTTTTCAGAATTAAAACATTTTATCTCAATTGTGCTTCATTTTCATCTTCATTTTCGTTTTTTGTTCTTCCATTTTCATGCACCAATTTTGTGGGTCTTTCATTGATGATGATCATGGGAGGCTAAACAATCAATCAATCCAAGGATCCAGCCAAGCAAGGATAAGGAGAATTTGAGTTCTGGTTTGGTATTTCAAATTCTGTGTGAATGTTCACTTTCTTCTTCAATCCACTATTCAATTTTCATGATTATGAATGTGTTTTAGGATTGAAAACGGATTAGGTTATGGATTCATTTCCTAATTTCAAATTTTAATCACAGATTATTTGGATGATCTTCCTCAGGCATTGATAAAAAGTCCTGTAGAGGAGCATTTTGTTTTTCTTGTTGATATCATTGATGTTGTAGTAGATAATGTAGATATTACTGATTTACTTTCTGATGATTTTTCTGATTTTGATATTGGTTGTACCTATGATGATTTTGTTGTTGTGCGTAGTATTTGTGCGGAGATTTCCTCCGAACTTGATTCTGATTGTGTTGCAGGTACAAATGTTTATTCTCCTATTTCCCTTCCATCAGTCACCAACCTTTCCTTGCCTTTCACCATTTAGCCACCTTCCTTGGAGCTGAAGTCACTACCTGAACACCTAAAATATGCATATTTGGATGATGCTCAGAAGCTTCCAGTCATCATATCTAGCAGCCCGTCACTTAAGCATGAAGAGAAGTTGCTGCATGTTTTGAAAGGCCACAAAAAGGCCATTGGATGGACACTTGCTGACCTTCTTGGAATCAACCCTTCCATTGTTGCAATTGTTGAATGATAAGTAGGCTTGAAAAATAGAATTTAATGTGGAAAATAAGGAACACTTCACACTTAACCAAGAGGGGGGGTGAATTGGTTAGTCTTGGTAAATTAAAATTTCTTTGATGAAAATCAGTTTCAAATCAGAGTTTTATTACCCTTTGGATCTTTATCACAAAATCAAACAATAATCTTTATCATAAAATTAATCCAAGACTTGTTATGCCACAAGAACACACATGCAAAATAGAGTTCACACAAGTCTAGTCAAATCTGCAGAATTTAAATCAGAACACAAGATTTATACTGGTTCACCTCAAAACCTATGAGGCTACATCCAGTTTCTTCTACTCAACTCTAGAGTAGAGTACCACTATTGCAAATATTATTCTTACAAGTAATTACATGCTTCTCTTCATCAACCCTAGATGAAGTTCAGATATCTAAAACTCTATTAGATCCTTAGAAGCCACACCCACATTGAGAACACTACTCAGCTATCCTTGGAGAAACCCTATCTCCACTTGGAGAAACACTATCTCCACTTGCAAGAAAACCTTCTTACAATAGAGTCAAAAATTACAAAGTTACTGCAGAAAACTAAACATTCACAAAGAGCTAGGAAAGAATTCACCTGATGATCCAAGAATGAAATGCATATGAATGAAAAACCTCAGGTTGAATCCAAACCAATTATGCAGAAGTGCTTTCCTAAGCCTTTGTGATAGAACAATCTTGCTTCATTAGCACCTTAGTGACCCATGAATGAATCAATGGAAGCAAGACTCAATGAACCCAGAATATTGCCTTTGTAAATCCTTAGAAAGCTCAGAATATCGAAAAGTTTAAGTTCAATCTCAATCTCTGTTCGTTTTTTATTACAAGAGGCAAGGGTTCAATTTATAGTAATTTTCGTAACGGAATTAATCAATTAAAAGCGCTCCCCACACTCCTGTAATTGATTAAACCGACCTTTGGTATGCTCAGGAGTTTAGTAAACGGGTCAAATAATCGATTAACCCGTCGTGTAATCGATTAAACCAGAACAGGCATAAATCAGGATAGTGTAATATAATCGATTACAATCCTTGGTAATCGATTAAGCCAGTGTGAGTGCAAAACATGATTTGAACTAAATAATCGATTACAATCAATGGTAATCGATTAAGCCAGAGTGACTGTATTTTCCAAACAAGCATGTAATCGATTACGGTACTATAGTAATCGATTAAACCAGTTACAAGGCTAATTTCTAAGTATGCTAAGATTCATGTAATCGATTACTCCGATGGAGTAATCGATTAAAGTGTTCATGTTTGATTTTCCAGAAAGCTTATGAACAAAATAATCGATTCACTTGAGGCAGTAATCGATTAAAACAGTACTAGGCTGTTTTTCCAAAATACTTGGCTTTTTCTTAAGTTTCAAATTACTTAAAATCAATATGATGCAATGCTTGTATGATATATGAATGATATGTATTCAAAGCTTAGATCACCATAGTGCTTTCTTTCCTTTTACATTAAATCACAAGCTTCAATCTTCATTCCTTGAGCCATGTTGAAAGCCAAAACATCCAAGCCTTATTGTTACTTGATTCTTCACTTGAATCTTCATGTAGCTCCCCCTCAAATCAACATTTAAGACGGATCATGTGTGATAGAATAATGTCTTGTGAGTTTTTGGGCCTTTGTGGATATGTTCTTTCATGTGTGATTTCACCCTTGTGCTAGATTAATCTATGTTTTTCCTTGCCTCTTTTGACATTCCTTGTTGTACATGCTTTGGTTGAGATGATTTAGGCCTTATTTCTTTTATCCACTAGCCAAATAAACCTATCCTTGTATTAGTATCCATTGCAAACTAAAAAAAATGGAAAACCATGTTATCCTGGCTTTAGGGAGAAAATGGGCTTTGGAATTGTTTTGGCAGTTGGTTTTAAGCAAGTGTGGGGTATTTTTATTTTGTTTTATTTTGAAAGAAAAGAAAAGAAAAGAAAGAGTTTAAAAAGCAAAAGTTCAAAGAGAAACAAAATGTGTATAAACAAAGAAAAAGAAGTTCAAGCAAAGAAAAAGAAAAAGAAAAAAATGTAATAAAAGTTGTTGTGGTTCATTTTCATCCTTGTAAATTCTTTTTATTTTTGTTTCTTTGTTTCTACCTCTCTTTGTACTTGTTGGTTTACTCCTCATTGCCTCTCTTTTCTCTTAGTTTTAGTCTAAATATCATTTTCTTATCTACCCTTTACCTAAGCCATCCATTTCAAGCCAATAAAGTCCTTTTGATCTTTTGATGCATGTGTATTTCAAGTTGAATGAATTAGAGTCTTGTCAAAATTTGGATGTCCTAGTTACATGTGGTGTTTGAGTGTAAACACAAAGCCATACACATTAGATGAGGTTGAGTGTTGTTCGTTGAGACATTTCTATCACCTTGGTGCATTCTTAATTTTAACTTGACTACTTTTTCACTTTGCACTTTGTGATCATGTTTTCATGGATTGTTTGTTACCTTAACATAATTCTTTCATCTTTCATCTTTCTCACTTCTGTGAACTGCTAAGGTCTATTGAAAAGTGTGTGTGCCTTGTTCATACCTTCCGTTTGGTTTTTGGTTTACTATAGTTTGAATTTTTCTCTTAGTCTTTCTTTTAGTTTTGCCCAAGAGTGCAAATGTTTAAGTGTAGGGTATTTTGATTGAGCATTTTTAGTTAAATATTTTTCTATTCTTCTTAGCTTATTTGACTTCTCTTGGACTTTTATTTTCTCATTCTAATTCAGTTTTTGTCTTAGGCAAACAAGTGGGCTTAATTGCTAATTGTTGCTTATTTTTGGATTTTTTGCTCACTTGACCTATCTTCCTTGTGCAGGACCTAGAGAGCTCTACAGAACTCCAAATGGCATATATGAGTAGTCCCTGGAAAGATATACAATTTTTTCATGGATAAGCCAAGGCCAATTCTGTAATTTTGAGGGTCATTTTAGGCTTGGAAGTCAGAACCTCTACACTTGAATTTTTGGGCTGCGAGTTGAATTTTTATTGGTGTAATTAGCATAATTAGTTAGATTAGATGGGCCTACTCATGGTCCATCCATTCCTATTGACTTAGTGACAATATGCTAGTGCAATTAGGGAGTGAAAAACACACTACATTTTAGCAAAAATAGAATTTATATTTCCTTTTGAACATTTCAAAATTAAAACATTTTCTCTCAATTGTTCTTCATTTTCTTCTTCATTTTCATTTTCTGTTCTTCCATTTTCATGCACCAATTTCGTGGGTCTTTCATTGATGATGATCATGAAAGGCTAAACAATCAATCAATCAATCCAAGGATCCAGCCAAGCAAGGATAAGGAGAATTTGAGTTCTGATTTGGTATTTCAAATTTCGTGTGAATGTTCACTTTCTTCTTCATTCCTCTATTCAATTTTCATGATTATGAATGTGTTTAGGATTGAAAACGGATTAGGTTATGGATTCATTTCCTAATTTCAAATTTTAATCACAGATTATTTGGATGATATTTCAATTAGGTTTATGGTTTCAATTAATTTAGGGGTTAATTCGATTAAACTGCTTCTAATGAAATTGAATGAACTTTCATAACAAGATCATTATCTGAGAACTATGATAATTCGCATTGCTTGGTTTAGTGAATTGGATTGATACTTTTTAATCTGTTTTAGAATACCTATTATCAATTCTGTTAGTTTCTATTTTGCTACATTTTCTATAATTTTCATTTATCGCATGCAAACTATTCGATAAAAATTCCCCTATTATTTACTAGTGAATTCAAGTTGGAACCATATTGATTGTATCTCTGAGTCGACCTAGGTTAATCCTGTGCTACAGAATTAGCGTAGTTTAAATGTTTTGAAGCGATACGACATCGGTTATCAGTGGACTGTGTCCGGTGAAACTTCGAGCCTTTGGAAAATCTTCCAATACAGGATGTCTGCAGAACTACCTTGATCGATGAGCACTTTTGATATCATAAAGTTGGCGATCACGACAGAGATCACCATGGGATCATCCTGGTTAACAGGGTTGATGCCCTTGAAGTCTCTGTTTGTGAATGTGATGGGAGGAAGGATCCTTGGTGATGGAACATCGATGCAGTTAATGTCGATTTCTTGAACAGCATAAAGGTGTTGTTTCCAGGATTAGCTAGATGATCCTCTGTAGGAGAATCCGCCCGCAATGGTGTTGATCACACCTCTAATTTGCTTGGCGGGTTCATTTACCCTTTCTTGTGTAGGTTGAGCCTCGCATTTGTGTTGGAATTGCCTTTGCCTCCCTCTATCTTCCACTCTGTCTCTTTTTCTGTCAGCATCCTAGATTTTAGGTTGATCTTCCCAGTATCCTCCAGGTCTGGTTCCTATTGGGTGATTATCAGATCTGTTTACAAATCGGAATAAATATCCCGCCTATATAAGCTCCTCGATTTTGTCTTTCAGGACCTGACATTCTTCAGTGTTATAGCCGCTACTACGATGATATATGCAGTACTTCTTCGGGTCTACCCCTAGATTAAGAGACAGTGGTGGTGGTAATTTCACCTGTACCTCCATGTGGAAGGCTTCCTCCATGATGGTGGCCCGATTGACCATCAAGGGAGTGTAGTGCTCATACCTTGGTCCTTTCAGCAGAGGCTGGCCCTTGTGCGGTTTGTGTTTTTCGTCCAACCTGTGTGGGTCTGTCTTGGTTACTCCTTCCTGCTTGTCGTGCTTCTGTCTGGCTTGTTTGATCTCATTCTAAAACTTATACATTTTTTTCATTTGAATATAGCCCTCGGCTTGTTCGCGTAGTTCGTCCATGCTAGAAGGTGGTTCCTTGCATAAACTGTCCACGAACTTGCCTAGACACAAGGCTAACATCATAGAGTGTAGCGCAACTTCGAGATTAAGGTTCCGGATTTGGACAGCTATTTTTCCAAATTGGTCTATGAATCTCCAAAGGGGCTCATCATCTGCCTGTTGCAAACTAGCTAGTGCCGCAGAGGTCAGTCTTTGAGATCGGCTGGTCGCATACTGTGCACTAAATATTTTGACAAGGGTGTCAAAATTATTGATGGACCTCGGAGGAAGTCCACTGTATCATGTCAAGGTTGCTCCCTTAAGAGATGTAGGAAACACTCGACATAATATTGCATCATCATTGGTATATAGATTAGCCTAGGTGAGGAATGCATCTAGGTGCTCATCAGGATCAGTGGTGTCGTCATACCGCTCTAGGTGGAGAGATTTCCAACCTGAGGGTAGATCAACCTCCATGATCCAATCTACAAAAGGATGTTGACGTGTTGTCTGCCCTCCTGGACGGTATATCTGCGATAAGCTGGGATGGCCCTGAGGGTTGATAGTATGTCAGGGGTGTGATTCCCCTTGAGTATGCTTGTTCCCTATGAGAGACGAGTGGTCGTCACCTTGGGGACGTCTCACTTTTGCTTAGAGCTGATCATGATCAGCCTTCAACCTTCGGAGCTCTTCTTCATGGCATCGTTCCATCTCGTCAATGTCGTTTTGGAGTTGTTGAATAGTGTCTGTGTTGGTCATGGTTGTCTGGGGAGGGTTGGAAGTATCAATAGTAGTGTGGCGCCTAAGGCTAGAATGCATGCTGACCATTGGTGGATTGATGAAGAATCTGATTTGGTAGATTGATGGAGAATGCAAGGCCGTAGGGTAAGTTTTACCGCAGCCCCACCGTGGGTGCCAAATGTTCTTACCAAAATCTGGAAATACCATGCGTAAGGGTGGACATGGTCCAAGTGGGTACCAGACTCTGCACGTCGGACGATGAGTCAACCTTGTTAGGAGGAGGGACTTGCAAAACAAAGGAAAAGACTATGACACTTAAGTAAGTACATCAATTGTATAAAAAGAAAAGCATATGTTTGAGTATATGAATGCTCAAGTATACGTAAATGAATATGAGAGTGAACGTTTTCAGGTATGTTCACCGTGAATGGATTTGTCTATAAAGGTTAGATAGAACATGTATTTATAGTGTGGAGTGTGGACCTTTGGCCTTTGTAGATAATTAACCTATAGATAAGGCTAATAGATAAAATCAGGTTATAGAAAATTAGATTGTAGCTAATTCATACCTTGTAGATAATTTGTAGCTTGTAAATAATAGGTACCTATTGTTTGAAAAGTGGTTGTAGCATTATCAATAACATTTGAATAAATATGAGTTAGAGACAACTTGTTGGACGTAACAGCCCAACTGCTGAGGAAAGTTTGTCCGGGCTCCTGTAGCAAGGCTGACGTAGAGGCTTGACACATGTACGGGAGGTTCCCATAAGTGGCCACGTGTATTTTCCATATTTTGGATAGTACATTGGATTAAAATTATAAGAAAATTTTTATACGGACTAAAATCGTAAAATAAGTATATTATTAAGACTGAAAATATATTTAAGTCAAATTTAAACTAGATTGCTACAAATTATGACAATGACATTTTTATATATTTTTTCTCATGATGCAATCAATAGCTTGTGCTTAATTATATAACATTTTTGACTGTTTTGAGTAAGTATTTGCAGATGCTAAGTACTAATTGAGGTTCCTTAATTTGTTTTTTGGGTGTTGAAGTATGTGAGGGACAGATATCAGTGGAGAAAATATTTCATTAACTTTAAATATTATTGATGATTTGTTCTCGTGTTATCATATTTGTTATCATATGAGCTGTGGAAGCTTTATATATTATTGACTTGATTCATTAAATAATTAGAAAAATACTATGGTACTTATCACCCCCACTCCAATTCTCTGGCATTTCCTTTTAATAAAAGAATACAATGGTTTATTAGTTCTAATATTCATGGGCACTTGAAAGGCCAATAGAATCTAGTCTATTGGTAACTCTATGTTGATGCTTTTTGGCAAAAAAATTTGCCGAAAGTCCAAGGTTTTCACAAACAATATATAAGTTTCCTACACGTGCTTCTTCACTACACATTGCATGCATATGTTTGGCATGTAACAATTCATGGTATAATCAATTTCTTCTTTTCTTTTAAATATATATTATAGAAACTTAAATTTGCTCATTTGGAAATTGTTAACTACGGTCTACATAAATGTGTACATAGTTGTTGATTGTTGTGTTTGTTTATGATTTTGACAAATTTGGTTAAGTTTGTTTAGAATTGTCTGGTAAGTGGTGCTTTGCAGAAAGCAGACCTTAATATTGAATTTTTGGCCTTTTAAGATGTAATAATGTTTTGTTTCCCTTCTATTGGGATGTATTTGTTGCCAACAAGATTACTTTCTAAAATTGCATGTTTAGGTGGGAGGGGGAGGGGAGTTTTTGTGTGCAAGGATCAACATTTAATGTGGTAGTCTGTCCATTTACACTTGTACATACATACATACCATTACCTCTACATAATAAGACTAAATTGGTAGAACTTATTCCAATAAATTTACAATTTGACACCCTTCTTTGCTAAACTAAATGTTATCATAGTAGATGCATCATGTCAACTACTTAGTCATGAAATGTTCATACCAGAAGATTTTAAAATTACAGGGAGGAAAATAAAGAAAATAGGTCATATTATCTTTTAAAAAATATGAAATTATACATCGGTTATGTAATAAACGATATAGAAAGTGATTATACAACACTGATTTTGAAACAACTGATGTTCTAATGCACTCTACAACATCGGTTTTGGTGAATAGTGATTTTGTAAAGTGTATTACAACATCGATTTTGATAAAAATTGATGTTGCTTTTTCCTTTTTTGCATTTTTTTGTATATTTCTTACTATATTATATCGGTTTTGGGAAAAACCGATGTTGTATAGTGGATTTCAACATCGATTTTCATAAAGGATATTAAAATTGATACTTTTAATGTCGGTAGTTTCAACATCAAAATTCATAACCGATGTTTAAAGTCCTTAATGACCGATGTTTAAAGTCCTTAATGAAAGATGTTAAAAGTATATTTTCTATTAGTGTTAAATCATGTGTAGCTTCTTATATCTACCTCTTGACTTAAACATTACCACCAAAATCATACTTCTAGTCATATGAAGTTTCTGATATCTACACTTTGACATAGAATTCATGATTGCGCTTATATGCTTCTGGTTTCTTGCTTTTGAAGTTTGACAGTATTTAGATTTAAGAAACCTTCACCGGAGACCAATGATTCACATCTTTCTCCATATATACTTCTTGAATAAGTTTTCTCTCTTTGAAAACACTCCAAGCAAACCATTAGTAGGATATAAGTCTAAAAGATTAAAATTTACTTCTTAAAAGTGTGTTGTCATCAAAACATTTATTTTAGAAAATGATTCTGCTTCGAGGCAATAATGGAAGATAAACGTCACAACCACCCTCCGTCTAAATTCGGTAGAAACAGTTCTCATTTTATAAAATAATGTTTAAAATATTAACTTATTTAACTTGAAAACTCATGAGCTATGTTACAAAACAAGAGTACACACAAAAGAAAATGTTACAAAATAAGACACATGATTACTTCGTACCTTATGATAACTAAAAAAGAAAAACAAAACTAAATATTATTTAAGAAAATATTCATCACAACTCGATTCAGCAAACTTCAACATAAAGTTTACACACACACACACAGATATATATATATATACTTCTACATAAGAAATCTAGAGAGCCCCACTTTATCCCCGGTTTGCTTGACATCTTTCTCAGTCTGTTGTCTATACTCCCTCGAAGTGAATTTCCTGTACGTAGCTGGCTTGATGTTGCTTTCTATAACTGCATCTTCGGAAGGGCAATAGAAAAAAGCCATAGAAAACCTCTCTACTTTCTCGGCAGCAACCACTCGGTGTTTTATGCTTTTATAAACACCATTGCTGAATGCCTACACATTTTAGAAAAAGCTTTTTGATTGGAGTCCAGTAAAGGGAGGGTTTACTCTATTTTTTTTTCCTAAACTTTTTCAAGTTTTTGTTTTAGTATTTAATATGAATTTTGATCAATTAAAGTCATCACTGGGGCAATTGAAAAGACAAAAATAAAATAGTTATACATGATTATTGGATTGTTAAATATCGTTATGTCGTTATTACTTGAAAACAAAGATTGAAGCTGTTAACAAAAAATAAAACCCCGAGACTAAAAATAAAAATTTTAAAAAGTATAAAGACATAAACACAAAAAAAATACTTTGGATAAATAAGTAAAACAGTTTAATGCATGTTAGAAATCATGTTTTTATCTTAAAGCTGATCATATTTTTAAGCCTTTTTGGTCCATTGAGATTTTGCTGCAAAGTTGGTGGGTTTGAAGTATTAGGAGAGCTTATTGAAAAGCTTGCATGCTGAGCATTTTAGATAGTTTCTTCTTTTTTTACTAGTTTAACAACTTGATTGGTTTGATTAATAAGTTTTTTTAGTAGCTTATAATGTTTTTTTAGACATTACTTAAAATATTTTTTTTTTAAATATTAGTTTCTATTTTCAAATTTTTTATATTTATTCTTTTTTTCCTTTAATATTTATTAGATTTTCTTTTTAATTATTTTCATTTAAATATTTAAGGAAATTTTTTTATTATTTTTGTCCTTTATGAAATTTTACATTTTCAATACTTCAACAAATAATATTACCAAACACATATGATTCAATAAGATAGGAGAAATTATAATTACCGTGAATTCAATAGTATGAATGTTGTGCACGAAGGAATCTAGATGATTTTCATTATTTGTGTATGCTTAATTATATAAATTGGTAACTTAGTTATAATTAAAGATTCAATTGGATCCCTCAATTACTAAAAAATTAATAAAATCATCTAATTGTTTAAAAATACTATAATCATATCATTTTTGTCAACTCTGTGAGTTTGATTAACAAAAGTTGTGTAAATAAACATTTTTACATTAATTGTATTGACAACCAATATAAAAATGTCCATTTACATAGGCTACAAATTTTAACAAGGACTTCATTTTTACATGGATTATATTGACAACCAATATAAAATTATCTTTTAATTTACATTATTTGTATTGACAACTGATGTAAAAATGTTTATTTACGTCGGTCACAAAATTTTTACATCAATTTTATTAACAACTAACATAAAAATATGTTGTTTTACATTGATTGTATTGGACACTGATATATAAATTTATTTTCGTCAATCAAACTAACGAAATTAATAGAAATGATAGAATTAGTGTTTTTAAATAATTGAGGACTTGATTGAACTTTTTAAAAATTGAAGAATCTAATTGAACTTTTGATTTAATTAGGAAACAATTCTATAATTAAGTTATTTTTTATGCTTAGCCAATAAAACTAAACAAGTAGGATTCATGTGGTTTTTTACTACTAATCTTTGTACCGTATAACAATATTCATAAGATAGTTTTTCAATTTTCAGTTAATTTTTAACTAATTTTTTAACTTTCTCTTAGTTTTGTCAAACATAATATAATATATTAAGACAAATATTCTAACGTGGCTCTTGAATTTTCAGTAGGAATGTTTCAAGGTATATGTTAGAAAGTAAAATTAATTTATATCATGTTTGATTACCTCAGAAAAATATGTTTGAAAGTTTTTTTTTTTTTTTAAATTCAGATTTGGAAAACAAAATTTAGATACTTTTACAAAACTCAGTTTATGAATTGAAGTTTAATCCAAACTTATATTTATAAACTTTAATCTAAATATACACTAAATAATTATTGTCCTTTTTGAAAATCGAAATATTCCTTCTTTTTTTATCTGTCAGAAAATAATATAAGGAGAGGAACCGCTGAATTAGGAAATAGGTATAATTTACAATTTTAGCATATTCAGAGTTTTAAATTCTCTTATAACATTTTAAAGATATATGATTAAATACATTTACTTTGTTTATTTATTTACTTCTTTATTAAGTATTAGGAAGTCAAATAAGAAGATATTGTATGAAAATATAGCATCAATTACTCTAAAATAAATGAAGAGATTTCACCTGAAAGAAATCACCAATATTAACAACTAGAGCTTGTGGATTAGGTTTGACACCAACCCATTTTCCATCTTTCATCAATTGCAATCCCCCAACCTGGTCCTGATATACGATGGTAAGAAAACTTGTATCACTGTGAGGCAACAGGCCTTGCACCTTTGATGATATAGGGCATGGAGGATATCTGTTCAGTCGAATGTAAGAACTCTTTGGCAAGCAATTCTCACGGAAATAGTTGGATTTCGTATTCAATTTGTAGTCTAGTATTTCTGCCAAGCTTTCAGCAAGGTGGAACATTCTTGTTGCAAAAGATTCAAGGCTTGATCTAAATTTAAAAAAAAAAAAAAAAAGTACTTTATAAATTAGGGTAAGGTAAAACACATAAAGAATGGTAACACAATGAAGGCAAATGAAAGCATATGGCCACTTTGGGTTTTAGAGTAGTGATGCTTTTCTTTCTTCATATTTTTTTCTCTCACTTCCTGAACTTTCTATCCCTTTCCACGTTTCACTACCCCTCCTAATTTTTGTTATCTTTTTACAAGTGCTGTTTAAATTCAAGCATTTTGTAAAAATAAAATATAAAAAGAAAATGAAGATGTATGATCACGAGTTAGGCTGCAGGGGCACCCAATAATGTACTGGCGCTGTTTGACAGTCATAATAAGTTAAAAACATGTATTCCCCAATACTCCCAAGAAGCTAAGATTTAAGTTTATAAGGGATCGAATGGTAAATAAAGTAATTAAATATCGGAGGATATACACAAATAAATAAACAAAAAGATTAAGAGGTGACATCCCGTTATTAACTGTCCTTTTAAATTTTGTTGCAAATTAATTCTTAGTTTAAATATGTTTTTTTTTTCTACTCAGTAGATGTAACTCAATCAACAACACAAATGGGAAAAAATCTGAATTCAATTCTTATAAATACATCCTTAGAGAGATACTTATGAGTTGAAATTAGTTTTTTATCTAGTGGATTGAGAAATATTTATGATTTCTGACCTATTAGGGAAAAAAATCCTTGAAGAGAGACTATAAACTTTAAGTGTAATGACTAAGTCCCAAATTAAAAATTATACTTTCTTAATCAGTCCAAAAAATCAAAATTTGTAAGAATATATATCTTGGGATTTCACCAGGGATCCTAAGATCTTAAGTACGATGGTTATAAAAAAATGTTTTTCCTCCTTTAAATTTGGAGTAAGCTTGTTTTTATCCCTCAAATATAAAATTAGTCTTGCCTTAGTTCTTGTAATTTGGAGAGAAAAAAGTTTGTTTTAGTTTTTCTGCCTAAGTATTGTTAGGGATTTCGCTTACTTAGTTAACAAATTACAAGTTCTTTATATGAAAGCTTACTTTAATTTTGCATTCTTACCATCAAACCTTCTACCATATATCTGTTTTCTCTTTCAAAATATATATCAAACACTCTACTTACATGAAAAACTACTTTGATTTTTTAGTCCTTGTAATATGAAAAAAGTCTGTTTTAGTCCTTGTCTAAATGTTGTTTGAGATTTCATTTAATCAGTTAACGAATTATAAGTCACGTACATGAAAACCTATTTTAATTTTACATTCTTATCCTCAAACACTTTACCATACCATATGAGAATTTTCCTTAAAGTATTCATTCTAGCAGTGTTTGGCAGAAAAAAATTTGAACAGAGAAACCTAAAAAGTTATTATTTTAAAACTACAGTTACTAAAAAAAAAGATTCAGGCTACTAAAAACATATTAAAGTTCAAAATCTACTTCTAATTCCTAGAAAATCTCAGTGCAACATGTTGTTGCATCCCAGTGTTTTTAAACGTGTATATAGTGCCAAAAACAAATAATAAAGATGCCTACCTCAGACTTTGGTGTTCGTCTATCCATGAGATATCTGACGCATAAAAATGAAAGGCTTCTGACCATGACAATTGTCTCAGTTTTGTAGCAAATGGACTCCCCCACCTGTAAGTTTTGGCAGATAAACTAGAAAAATTAAATTTTGCAGACTTATTCACAAAAGGTTGATAGAACAATTTCTTTTGCTCAAATTCAAGGCTCTTCAGCAGCTCCTGTGAAATCCCATGATTAACGACTTGGAAAAAACCCCATTTACTTGCAGCTTCTGCAATTTCTTTCATGCATTCGTCTCTCTCGCGATTGAACCGGCCAAGATCGATCACTGGTAGTTCACATGATCTCTCCACCAAAGAGGAGTACTCATTCTTTGAATCATCAAGGTGGTTTTGAACAAGGGTCTTGTAGGTTTCGAGGAATGGAGGTTCATAGTCCATTTGAGCAAGCTTCAATCATGTGAAAATAAATCAATTATTCGGTATATGTCTCAAATTATATATATTTACAAATTAAAATCAACAAACTCTTAATTTTGTTCAATTAATATGTGAAAACATTTATGTGCTAAACTTAACGTGAACTAATCTTTTTCTTTAATCTGTATGAATTGAATATGGTATCAAGAATTTGTAATATTTACATATCCTACTCAACCAAATGAGCTAACCCCCTTGATAAAGTGAACTAATTTTGATGAAATGATCATTTATTTTTACCAATTTCACAGAAAATTTTTTAACTGAAGTCTAACTCAGATGGTTAAGCACTATAGTATGCGTGAATTGTTCTAAACTCTACTAATTATGAACAGAAATATGTTAATCATAGCTTATGCATCTGTGCCCAATGCTTTCTCTGTAATAAACAAAGCAGCAAGTTCAGGAATTTTATGCTAAACTCGGGCTGAAATTGTTCCCAGTATATATATATATAGTGCTAGCAGCGCTGGCTACCTCTCTTGCCCTAATTCCTATGCTACATATATATGCGAATAGATCTGGAGTTTTACCCATATACTTAGATTTGAGGGAAACATATCTATTAGTTGTTCTCGTTGATTGCTTTAGGTATGCTATCTAATTAAATATTGAACCATCAGCCTAAAACGCTACATAGACATATTATAAGATAATGATATATAATAGAAAACTATGGATCAATATTTCACCTTTTGCTTTGCTTGAATATGATTATGGAATTTCAACCGACATCACAGCTTTCAAATGTTACCTCAAACTAAGGAATCTGGGGAAAATTAAGAAGGCACAGCATAAAAATAAAAATAAAAAAGAAACGGATCCTTTGGTAGCTATAGTAAGGATTTGATTTATTCTAATTTATAAACTAGCTAGAAGAAAGTATTCTAGTTTGGGATCAAATTAAAGGCATGGGAGGATTCGACTGTGACAAGAAGAGTAGTGGGTTATAGTTTATATTACTTTGAGATATTGGTGGTTTGCACACATATTTATAGGCAGCAATAATCCAGGAATCATGAAATAGCACTACGCGATTATGTATATGGCTAAAGCAAAGAACACGCGGCCAAGCATAGCCTCAGAGAAAGAGGGGAAACACGCATACCACCACAACTACTACAACATATATACAAAATCAGTTTTTGACTTGTTGCCGCCAAATCAATGTCTAAAATGCATAAAAGCGTTGAGTGGATAAGCCACCAATCAAATTTCACACCATATCCATAAAATTGTTGTATTTACACATTGAAATATTTATTATTATATATATTACTATTATATGAATGACATTATTTTTATATGTAATTGTTTCAGCTATGAGTCACCGTTAGATAATAGTTTGAAGATAGCCTATGATTAGAGCACTTAAAGTGTATTCTATTCTTCTAGAATTTTTGAAGGATACTAATACTCCATACAAGATGATAGATGATTTCCTATTATCATAGGGTTAGCTTCTTGTATCACAAAAGATGATAAGAATTGATCTTTGTATCGTGGGAGGAACATTCCTTCGTGGCATTGTTGGTTGGCTCTTTAGTTTTCAACTATTGATGGTACATGTCATGTGTTAGGGGTACTCAATTCTAGGTCAAGTTGAACAATCTATAGGGATTGCTTTTAAAGGAATGGACCTAAAAGAGTCAACTAGGAGGTCGACCTAAAGGAGTTAACTAGAAGGTCAGTCAAGACCTTGACCTAAAGGAGACAACCACAAGGTAAGCTAAAGAGGTCGGCATATAAGAGTCAACAAAGATGTCAGCATATCAGAGTCAACCAAGATGTTGGTTAAAAAGCCAACACAAATTAAGAAGTCAAACCCCAAGCTTCATCAAAAAGCTTGGCCAGAAGGAGTCAACAAGAGGTCAACAAAAGAGCTCAACTTAAAGGAATAACTAAAAGGTCAACCAAAGAGCTCAACCCAAAGGTGCGAACCTTGAGCTCGATCAAAAGACCTCAAAATTAAGGTACACATAACGCTATAATCTTGAGAAAAATAGGCAATGAAGATAACATTAAAGTCATCATTGACATAAAGGTTGACCTAAAGATGTTAGAGATCACATAGTTCTCCAAGTGAAAGTTGAAATGGCACATGAGCATAAAATCCAATTTAAATGTGCATTTTAAGGTTGAGAGATCTTAATGTTTGAAAATATAAGTTTTATTATAAACTATCCAATTACCTAGGGTTGGAACTAAGAGGTGACAGAGATGAGGGCGAAACACAGTGAGCTAAGGGAGGAAAAAGGGGAAGGTAAGACAGAAGATGGAGAGGGCTGGAAGAAAGTGCAACATCGAAGATATGATAAAGGGAGGCTAGAATTTTACTTTTTTACTAATTTCTAGAAAAAACATTAGCCAAACACAGTTTTGGAGTATTTTCGGGAGATATGGAAAGATCAGGGAGGTGTTATTGGGAACAAAAAGAAATCGATGGGGGAGAATATATGGTTTTGTCCGATACTCTGGTCTACAAAATCTACATCACCTGGAGAAGTAGATAAATAAGATCTACATAGGCAATCAGAAAATGCATGTAATTTTGCCTAGGTTCAACAGAAACTCAGTTATTGAAGAGCAACAAAGGCCACTAGAAGAATAAAAAGGGAAATTCCAGGAACATAAAGAAAATCAACTTGTAGTACAAAGATTAATCCATAATCAACAAGCAAAGAAAGAACAACAGCAATCCTTGCAAAAGTCAAATACAAGTATAGTGTGGAAACAAAAGAATCACAAAGGAAGAGTATGGAAAGAAAAACGGGGGAGAAACACAAAAATAGGGGGGAGATAGATCGAAAGGGAAGAGAATCAACATGGAAGTATGGGGATAACAAATGGCATGAGGACTGTTGGGTGGGTATCCTCTCAGACTTGAAGATGTTTGACAAGATGAAAGTATCTATATAGTGGATGGTCTAAAGGAAGTGAAAATGAGATACTTGGGGGAGAGTTGATTCTCATATCAGGAATAAAAGCAGAAAGGGTAAGAGAATTAATAGAGATGGAAGATGAAACTTTTTTATCGGTGTTCAAATCAGTACAAAGGTAAGAGGAAGCTATGATGTCTATGAATAGATTGGCCTGGATTAATTGTTATGGGATCCCTTTATGAACTTAGAGGGAGGACTACTTTTCAAAGATAATATCAGGGTTGTAAAGTTCGTAGACATAGCTAAGGAGATGAAGAGCTTCATGAGGGTGGATCGTGCTTGAGTGTTGATATATACCTGAACTCCCCATCTGATAATAGTTTCAAAGAAGGTTATGATAAATGGAAAGATCCATCAAGTGAGAATGGTGGAGGAACATACTATAGTAGTGATTAATCATTGTGGATGCAATACAAGAGGTAGCAACTCAGAGGAGGAAGACGCACATTCGTATGAGACTGAGCTGGGAATGGAGATAGGATTGTGTTCGTCAAAGTTCTCTTTAGAAGACATACCAGAAGCAGGTCACAAGGGAGGTGATGAGTGCCAATTACTGATGAACGAAAAACATGCCAAAAAATTGATACGGAGGAGGAGACCATGCAAAATCTTTTGGTTTTTAACCAGGAGTGTCAAAGTACCTACCACACCGAACCAATGGGTCTTGTAACGTCAAAGATACACCTGTGACTAAAAGACAAAAGAAAGATTAGAAAATAGTGGAGGTTGGGAAGAGGTGACCGAATTACACCAATATAGGGGGAAGCACAAAGAAAGACGAAAAGTATTATATAGAGGCACTAAGGAAAGGGGTATAAGGGACAAGAAGAAAAATTAAGGCATATGAGGAGATAACCAATGTCAAGGAAAAAGACAAAATGGATCCAGAAGTTTTGAACGAAAAAAGAAGATTTTGGACCCAAAGCCCACTCACATGTGAAAAAAAAAACAATAAAAAGACTATTGTGACCAAGGCAGAAGGCAATGTTAGATTGGGCCCAATGTGTGACAAAAAAAAAACCAAGATGTTATGGGTCAAAATGAGATTAATATAGCAATCTCTAATAGGTTTGATGCTCTTTTGGGGAAGGGCCTAGAAATGTCAACAACAAGCAGAGGCTCTCATAAAAGTCAGGCTTCGAACCACAACGTGTTAAAGAAGGGAGATTGTGAGACTCTAAATGAAGGAAATAAGAGTGGATGCACAAATAAAGATAATTGTTTAGATTTTAATGCAAATGTTGGTTGTAAAGGTCTTATCTTATTTGTTAGATGAAATGAATCCTTTAGGAAGTCCACAATCAAGGAAACAAGTCAACAATCAAATAACATAACAAGGAGGAAGTCTAAAATATTACTAGAGGAAGGAGGTTCTCTTAGTAATTCAATTCAGGATGATCACACTAGGACTTGCAATAAAAACTTCTGTCTACAAAATGATGAAGAAGACAGTGGAAAGATGTTGAAGATGGGATTATCCATGGGAGTATCTATAGGTGTTAATGGTGAGGATATGAATCAGCGTATAACAAAAATGGAAAAAAGAGATGCAGAACAAAAAGAGAAACGAAAATAGTACAAGTACTTTGGTGTGCAATTATCTATGGTATCTGGAAACATAGAAATAGAATCATTTTTGAAAAAATTGAATTGGATGTTTTGGCTTTGTCTCAGCA
Organism: Glycine tomentella; assembly: GCA_007407185.1. Classification (NCBI taxonomy): domain Eukaryota; kingdom Viridiplantae; phylum Streptophyta; class Magnoliopsida; order Fabales; family Fabaceae; genus Glycine; species Glycine tomentella. The sequence continues at coordinate 49,005 of PYAF01004580.1, read as the reverse complement.
TATAGAATTAGTTATGCACTAACTGTTTTCTGTTATAACAATTAGAAACAGTTACAATTAGTTGTGTTTTCTATTAGTTAGATTGGCACCTAAAGCTGATTGTATGTAAGCTAAAACACATGTAATCATCATTCATTTATTTGAATGAGATTCAATCAGTCCATTTTATTAATTGTTGCTTTCTCTGCAAGATTTTGCTCTTTCTTTATTCGTTCATGTTCATCATGAACTTTATGATGGTATCAGAGCTCTTCACTTGAAGAGCTCTGCTATGTATCCTCTAATTTCATTTTGCTTTTCATTGAGTCAAGATACTCTACAAGATCCATCCAATGTTCATAGCCCCTACTACTTACACCCTAGTGAGAATCTAGCTATGCCATTGGTTTCACCTGTTCTTGATCCCACGAATTACAATTTGTAGAGCGGGTGGATGCTCACTACGTTGAGTGCAAAGAATAAATTAGAGTTCATCAATGGAACAATTCGCAAGCCTGCGTCAAATCATGTGTTGTTTCCAGGGTGGAAGATATGCAACAATATGGTGGTTTTGTGGTTAGTTCATTCTATGTCAACTTTGATCAAACAAAGAATTTTGTGGCTTGATGATGCAATATACATTTGGAAAGATTTGAAGTCACGATACTCATACGTAGATTTGCAGAGGATCTCTGATTTGCAACAAGAATTAGCAGCAATGAAACAAGGTGATTCTTCCATTATAAAATACTTTACAAAATTGCGTGTAATATGGGATGAATTAGAAAGTTATAGAACATATCCTTTTTGTGTTTGTTCAACTATATGTACTTGCAATGTACTTACTGATGTAATCCAAATAAAAATCCAAGACCAAGTTATGCAATTTCTGAAAGGATTAAACGAGCAGTACTCTAATGTTAGATCTAATATTTTTGATGATGGATCCCTTACTTGCCATAAGCAAGGTGTTTTCCTATGTGGTGTAATAAGAGAGGCAATTTCTGAATTCAAACATCCTTAACAGTGTGATTAATGCAACTAGCACATCATCTAACTCATGTGGCTACTGTGGAAAGGACAACCACACAATTAACAATTGCTATAAGAATAATGGATTTCCTTTGAATTTCTCATTTGCTAGGGGAGGTAGAGGAGGTAGAACCTTATTTGGCAGTGGTAGAGGTAATGGAGGCAAAAATGAAAAAATATGCACACTGTGGCATTATATGTCACGCAGTAGAAGAGTGCTATAAAAAGCATGGCTATCCCCCATGGCATCGATTATACAAGCCTTCTCAAGGTGCAAATATAAATAACACAGTAGCAGAAAATGAAACCAGTGATAATTAAAAGTCAGATAATCAGTGGCTCTAAAATGATGATTACAGATAAAAAATACCAGACTTTGATGAGTTTGCATCAACAACCATTCCCTTAAGGAGGGACTTTTGATTCTATTAATCAAATGGGTACTTTCTAACCTAGCTTGCAAAGTACTATAGGTATTGTTATACCATTTACTTGCACCATAAGCAAACATGATCAACACACTTGGATCCTAGATTCAGGTGCAATTGATCATGTTGTTTTCCCTAAGTTTATTCACCTCATACATAGAGATTGCACCTATTACTATTCAATTACCAAATGATCAACAAATTCTTGCTACTCATTCAAGCACAGTCAAATTAAATGAAGCTTTAATCCTGAACAATGTCCTTTGCATGCCTAGTTTTAATTTCAATTTGGTTTCAGTCTCCAAATTGGCTTCTTCTTTAAACTGCACTTTAATATTTTGTGCTAACAAGTGTCTTATTCAGGACAACACCAAACGGATGATGATTGATACTGCTGATGTTGAAGGTGGCTTGTACAAATTCAAATCCAAGATCCAAGATAATTTTGTTGTCTATCCTAGTGTAGTTGTTATTTCTTTTAATAAAAAAATCAATAGATTTGTGGCATTATTGGCTTGGTGATGTGTTGCAAACACATCTTGTTTTTAGTCTAGTTTTAGGTTAGAAGTTGATTAAATACTTAGGTAAATAGCTTAGAATTAGTTGAGTTTAGTATTTTATTGTTTAAATCTAATTTCAATACCAATTGTGCAATTTCAGGTCAAAAGAGGAGAATAAATAATAAATGAAGCAAGTTCTGGAGTGTCACGCGTGTCGCGCCAACATCCACGCGGGTCACTTGGAAGACCAGAGAAGATCACGCGTGT
>PYAF01004580.1:26154-46699 GCA_007407185.1 Glycine tomentella | reverse complement strand
GAATAATCTTAACAAGATCACATGAGATATATTCTTTGAATACTTAGTTTGACAGATTCACTAAGGGTTTAGGTTTCTCGATCGAACTAAAGGGTGAAATCGCTGGTTAATGCTCTTAAGAGTCTAGGATTTATGAATTTAGGAAAGATTTATCAAGTGTGTGACCTAAGATAATAAACCAATCAAGTGAAGGAGGTAGGAACAAAGGGGATTGTGTCTGACCACAATTGTTTCTTCCATTGGTAACTTCTTTATCTTTTTACTTATTTTAATTTCTGATTTTATTCACACACCAAACACAATTCAACAATTACTTCTTTGTTCTTTAATTTCTGTTTTTACCTCCAATCATTTAGAATTAATATTATTGTAAAAATCATTCCAATCCCTGTGGAGACGATAACTCTACTTACCTACTTTTATTACTTGTTAACGATCGGTGCACTTGCCGTATATTCATTCGCATAAATCGCACAACACTTGGTCATCCCTCTCATGATAGGTTGTTTCTTCTCAACAACAATATCCTGTTTTGAATGTTGATGAAACTTTTGTATGTGATGCTTGTCACAAAGCTAAACAAAGAAAAATGATATTTCCTAATAGCAATTCTCATGCTTCTATTCCATTTGTTCTCTTGTATGTTGACATTTAGATTCCTTGTACTATAACTTCATTGCATGGTCATAAATATTTTCTAACTATTGTAGATGACAATACATGGTTTGTTTGGGGTTTTCCCATGAGTTCAAAAGCTGAAACTCAAACATAACTAAAGTCCTTTATTGCTTATATTGAGAGACAATTTGCACTAAAGTTAAAGCCATTAGATTAGACAATGGTTCTGAATTCATAATGAGTCAATTTTATGCATCTACAGGAATTGTTCACCAAACATCCTATGTAGAAACGCACAATAGAATGAGATAGTGGAGAGGAAACATCAGCATTTGTTGAATGTTACTCGTGCATTATTGTTTCAATCCCATCTAGCTCCTCTTTTCTAGTCATGTGCATTTATACATGTTGTTAGCCTTATTAATTGTTTACCTACACCATTTCTTCATAATGTGTTTCCTTATCAAAAGTTGTATAAGGATCTATTTGATATTGATTCTTTGAAAGTTTTTGGTTGCCTTTGCTACACTAGTACATTGACCTCTAACAAAAAAAACTAGACCCTCGAGCCATGCCTTGCATATTTCTTGGTCACAAACCACATAAGAAAGGATATGTCACCTTTAATTTTCGTACTTGTGGCATTGAAATTTCTAGACATGTGATCTTTTATGATTTTTTTTTCCTTATTCTTCCCTATCAATATCAAATTCTGCACAATCCTTTAGCTTAGCTCATCCACCAATAGTCATTCATGATGATCCTGTTATGCCTTCATCAAGTGCACCTACTGTTCATATTTCCAATGACTCTCTTTCAAGTCATTCACCTATTCATGAGTCTTCAAGTACTTCCTCATATCTAGTTCCCTTTGATCCTCCTCTTCAAAGGTCTGAAAGACAAATTCTAAGGCCACAAAAGTTTTGTGACTTTCACATCATGTATACATCAGTTGTTACCACTCATCAACCAGGTATTAGATATCCTTTATCCTCAGTTTTATCTTATGAAAAATTGTAACCATCTTATCATAGTTTTATCCTATCCATTACTGCTCAAACTAAACCTAAGAGTTATACTAAGGCTGTCAAGTTTGATCAATGGGTCAAGGCTATGCAAGATAAAATTGCAGCATTGGAAAGAAATCATACTTGGGTTGCCACTGACTTACCTCCAAACAAAACTGCCATTGGGTGTCGTTGAATTTATAAAATCAAGCATCATGCTGATGGTTCTATAGAAAGGTACAAAGCTTTCCTTGTTGCTAAAGGCTACACTCAAGTCGAGGGCCAAGATTACTTGGATACATTTTCTCATGTTGCTACAGTACAGTTGCTTCTTGCACTTGCCTTGTTCAATAATTGGCAATCTTAAACAGCTAGATGTCAATAATGATTTTTTGCATAGGGATTTAAATGAAGAAGTCTATATGATCATGCCTGCTGGATTACCAACATCTAAAGCAGGTCAAGTCTGCAAATTCTAGAGGTCTCGTTATGACCTCAAACAAGCCAGTCGTCAATGGTATGCAAAACTATCAACTTTCCTCATATCTCATAGATATAAACAATCCATCTTTGATTATTCCTTGTTCACTTAGAAACAAGATCGCTCTTTCACCGCTCTCCATGTGTATGATGATGATATAGTCCTCTGGTAACAATTTTGCAGAAATTTCTATATTACACAACTTCTAGATGACAAATTTAAAATCAAAGATCTTGGAAATCTGAAAATCTTTCTAGGCTTGAAGTGGCTCGTAGTAGCTGTCAAAGGAAATATGCACTAGAGATCCTATCTTATGCTGGAATGCTTGGTAGCAAACCCGTTTCAACCCCCATTGATTATAGTACACGACTTCATCAAAATTTAGGCACTGTTTTGTCTAAAACAAATACTTCTTCATTCAGAAGACTCGTTGGTTGTCTTATCTACCTCACAAACACTCGTCTAGATATCACTTTTGTTGTTCAAACTCTCAACCAATATGTTTCACACCCTACATCAACTCATCAGCATGTTACTTTTCACATCCTGCGATATATCAAAGGTGCTCCTGGTCTTGGTCTCTCATTTCCTGCTACCAGTGAAATTTGAAGGCCTTTATTGTCTCTGATTAGGCGGGTTGCATTAACACTTGTAGGTCCATAACTGGTTTCTTTGGCTATTTAAGTTCTTCTCTTATAGCTTGGAAATCCAAAAGGCAAGCCACTGTTTCTAGAAGCTCTTCTGAAGCTGAGTATTGGGCAATTGCAAGTGCTGCTTATGAGTTGCAATGGCTCACATACTTTCTTATTGATTTATGTACGTCTATCTTCCAAGCAACCCTTACTCTTTTCTTATAATCATTCAACACTCATATATATTGTTGCCAACCTTGTGTTTCATAAGCACACAAAGCACATCGAAATTGGCTGCCACATTGCATGAGAGATTGCTTTCAGGCTTGATCAAGCTTCTTTCTATTTCGTTAGCCAATCAACTTGTTGACATATTCACCAAAGCTTTATCTCTTATTGCTTTTTATCTTCTGCAGCTCAAGCTGGGAATGTCTAACATTCATTCCTCAGCTTGGGAGGGCTCTTAACATATAGAATTAGCTATGCACTAACTATTTTCTATTATGACAGTTCGAAGCAGTTATAGTTAGTTGTATTTTCTATTAGTTAGATTGGCACCCAACGCTGATTGTATATAAGCTGAAACACATGTATTCGTCATTCATTTCTTTCAATGAGATTCATTCAATCCATTTGATCAATTGTTGCTTTCTTTGTAAGCGTTTGCTTCTCTATCTATTTGTTCATGTTCATCATGAACTTTATGACTTTGATTGAAACAATAAAATATCAAGCTTGGACATGACTGAAACACAAAATATCGGGGTTTGATTGTCCGTATGCACTTTCGGTAAGGAATCATGAGGCTTGCATCCGTGGAAGTGGCTAGATTTTATGTTTGGTCAATGGTTTGTCAACAATGAGGATTAATAGTGTTATGGACCCAATATATGGGCCTATTAAAATGTCCCATTAAGGGCCCATTAGCTCAAAATCTGAACAATAACTGGGGAAATCTCAACAACTTAGCTCAGAATCTCAACAATAACTAGGGAAATCTCAACAACGTGCAGAACGGCCGTCAAAGGAGATCCCAACAAATAGATATCCTAATCCCTACTATCAGGGAGTATATCTTATGTAATCACAAGATGGCAGTAATTAACCTAGAGGTAACACCCTTATAAATAAGTGGTACGCTCACAGGTATATTCATTCTCTCTCTACTCTATTATAAGTTGTCACTGTGCACACACATCATGCCCATTGGCTAAACGCCGTATCGGTATCAAAGTGTACGGTGATCTGCTTAGTCTAGGATATTTCTTCTATAAATACCTTAGAGAGAGTTATTGATCCAAGATTAACCTGCTAGCTATTTTGCTAGAGATTCCTGTTTATAAAAATAGAACAATTGGTGTCGTCTGTGGGGAACGTTAAATTTCAAATCCCACGTTTCCGATGGTAAACACGAGAAGTAACAATCAAAATGCACACCCACGCTCTGATGTGGGTGTAAGGAGGGACTTACTTTCAAATCCGATTTTGGAGGAGGTGAATCCACTACCCGTTCCAAATCAGAACACAGCACCACCCCAACTGGTGGACTATGACGCTGTCCATATAAGTGAAGAGGTTTCAGATGCAGCCTCCACTCCTGCTCCAACGACACGGACAGTCCCACCCAATCAGGTAGATGCTCACCGCCTGAACCAAACTCAAATGGTTCGAGAGCCCAACAAACGTCTCATGAGCAACGTTCTTAATTCAATCCTGGTCGGATGGATGAGATGGAAAGGAGGTATGCCCTGGAAAGGCAGGAAGATATCAGAAACCTAGAACTACTGATGGAGGAGCGTAATGCCGCATTGAGGTGTGAAGAAGAGCAGCGGATCCGGCTTATAGAGTAACGCTTCAGGAGCATGGAGAACTCAGTTCATAACAAAAATCGAGGGCAACAAAGTCAGCATGTAGACCAAACAGATAACACAAGTGTGGCTCAGGCTGATTTTGGAGGACCAGTCAATTGAATGGAGATTAGGGGTTCATCTCGAGCGAATGCTGGAGGTCCAGCCCAGTCTCGAGATGCAAACCCAGTCCAGATCGACGTTGGAAACGCGACTCTATGCAAGCAGTAGCTCCACCACAAACTGCTACTGCAAAAGCAAATCAAACAGCCCAAGTCCGGGTTGTGATCCCTGGCGTTCAAGAACCTGCAGTGGTGGTTCAAAAACTGATTACGAAGGAAGATCGAGATGTAACAGGCCCGACCAGAGAAGTTGCACCTCGCCCAAAAATGGACGGGGGAGTTTACATGAGGAAATATAGTAGGGGGCAGCATACCAACAATCCTTTCATGATGAAATTGTTAATGCCCCGTACCTGGAAGACTTTGATGGAGCTTTCTTGTTAAAATATGATGGCAGCCAGGATCCACAAGTGCATATTGATGAGTTTGACATGCAGATGTGTGTGAGGGGAATTGATGAGCCCATTATTTCCTGGATTTTTGCTACAACTTTATTTGGGGCTGCACAAACGTGGTTTCATACACTGCCACCGCGGTCAATCCGTAATTTTGAAGATTTCGGCAGAAGTTTCTGTTGAACTTTGCCACTAGCAAGAAACAACCCAAGTCCGAACTCGCACTTGGAAAGATAAGACAACAACCTGGAGAGGATCTCCAGAGTTACCTGGACCATTTCAAAGAAGCTGCCTTGCATGTGCAAGGGTTAGAAGAAAAGAGCATGTGCACCTCATCGCCGCCGGATTGGATAGGCAATCCCGGCTGGCAAAGTCAATTTACAGGGATCTAGTAAAATCTCTGATGGAGTTTAGGGCTCGATCAAAAAAGTATCTAGTGCTAGAACAAATGGAGATTGCCAATGCGATCAACAAAGAGAAAGAAAGAAGAAGTTCCAAAAGAAGAAGCCCACCTCCAAGGGGCAGGGAGCAGCAAGGGGGTCACAACCAAGGAAGAAACCCGGATACCAAGTTTAGGCCAAGAAAATATGAGGCCAAATATGCAAAGTACACCCCGTTAAACGTATCCCGGTCACAAATTTGATGAGAAGTAGCTTCAACCGAGATGAAAAAAGTAGACTGACCTCGTCCATTGTACAATAAGGAAGGAGTAGATCAATCCCAGTTCCGTGAATTCCACAATGGATCAGGGCATACCATTGATCAATGCTGAGATTTAAGGGATGCGATTGAAAAGTTTGTCAGAGATGGTAGATTAAGGCAATATGTGATAAAGACCCAGGGTCGCAAGAACAAGCGCAAAGGCAGGGGTCAGTACGAAGCCTGGCCAAACGAGAATGATAAAGAAGAAAAAAGAAAAAAAGCAAAATGATGATGGAGATGAATTTCCAGAACTCGAGTTTGATTGTAATGTCATCTGTGGAGCTTTGGGAGGAGGAGGAGATACCGCCAGCCCGAAAAGGAAGTATCTGAAGGAGGTTCTCTCAGTGAGAGAACAACCTAAGTTCAAAGAAAAAATTAACAAGACGGAGCCCCCTCTACTTTACTTCACGGAGGAGGATATGAGAGACGTAGTACCAGATCATGAAGATGGCTTGGTAATTACCGGAACACTGGTTAATTGCTGAGTTAAAAGGATATTTATAGATAATGGCAGCTGCGCGGATATGATTTTGTGGAGTGCATTTAAGAAAATGAATCTTGACGAAGTTGACTTGCAGCCATACAAAACAATGTTAATAGTGTTCAATGGGGAAAACACTAACCCCAAAGGTTACATTGAGCTCAGGATGACGCTAGGCACCAAGGAGGCATTTGAGTCAAAACGAGTCAAGTTTATTGTGGCCGACTTTCCATCACAGTATAACGTCATATTAGGGAGGCCAACTATCCATAAGTGGGATATGTTGGTCTCTACTAAGCATCAAAAGATAAAATTCGTGGGGAACAAGAACAAAGTGGTTACAATTTGCGGGGACCAGAAAGAATCCCAAAAGTGTTACTACAACGCGGTCAAGGATAGCGAGGGCGGTCCATCCTCACCACCCCGGATCCGTCAAGGAGACCAGAATGGAAGGAAGGTTGAGCAATGTAAGTCAAGAAAAACAGTTAACATGGTGGAACTTGACATGAGAAAAGATGCTAAGGAGATGAGATCAGAGCCGGTCGGAGAATTATAAGACTTGAGAATAGGGGATCAGCCCTGGCAAATCACCAAGGTTGGTAAGGCAGTCAACTCGGTCATAAAAGCTAAATTGGTGGAGTGCTTGAAAATAAATCAAGATGTTTTCTCATGGAAAGCCTCGGAGATACTGGGGATAGACCCCAATTTCTGTTGCCACAAGTTGTCAATACACCTCAGATCAAAGCTCGTAGTGCAAAAGAAGAGGAAACTCGGTCCAGAAAGAAAACAAGCACTGGAGGAACATATTAAAGAGCTGCTAGACGTCGGGTTCATACGAGAAATCCAATACACTACGTGGTTGTCAAACGTGGTGATGGTTGAAAAGCCCAGCGGAAAATGGAGGGTATGCACAGATTACACTGATTTGAATAAAGTGTGCCCTAAAGATTCCTACCCTATGCCCAACATTGATCAGCTAGTGGATAACTCGTCCGAGTTCCAGCTATTATCCTTTATGGATGCTTATTCTGGATATAATCAAATAGCAATGTACCAGGAAAACCAGGATAAAATGGCCTTTATAGGCGAAAAAGTGAATTATTGCTATAATGTTATGCCTTTTGGGTTGAAAAACTTGGGGGCCACATACCAAAGAATGATGAATAGAGTATTCGAGCATCAACTTGGTCGAAATATTGAAGTGTACATTGATGACATGATTGTTAAGACGCCCAACCCTGCTGATCACATGCAAGACTTAGAGGAAACGTTCAGCAAGTTAAGGGAATACAAAATTCGGCTAAACCCGATCAAGTGTGCATTTGGTGTTCCGGCTGGAAAATTTTTGGGGTTCATGTTGATCCACAGAGGAATAGAAGCCAACCCAGACAAGTGTAAAGTTGTGTTGGACATGAAGCCTCCAACAAATATAAAAGAGGGACAACAACTGACAGGACGACTGGCGGCTTTAACCCGGTTTCTCCCAAAATCGGCAAATAAGGCAATTCCTTTCTTCAAGTTACTCAAAACAGAGGCTACAAGAGGCTGGAACCCGGAATGCGAAGCCACGTTTAAGGAAATCAAAAAATGCTTAGCTTCTCCACCTGTACTGTCAAAGCCAGAACCAGGAGAAGTTTTGATATTATACTTATCCATGGGAGATGAAGCGGCCAGTGCAGTATTAGTGAGGGAGACAAAGAATGCCCAAGTGCCATTCTACGGTATAAGTAGGGCCCTTCGAAATTCCGATTTAAGGTATCAAAAGTTAGAAAAAGTAGCTTTGGCGTTGCTAGTGACAACAAGGAGGTTTCGCCCCTACTTCCAGGGCCACACAATCATTGTCAGAACCAACCAGCCAATTTGACAAGTAATCCATAAACCGGATTTGGCTGGAAGGATGATCAACTGGGCAATACAATTTTCCGAGTTTGATTTGAAGTATGAAGCCCGGCACTCTATAAAATCTCAAGCGCTGACCGACTTTGTCATGGAGCTAACTCTGTCTGATGGAGGAACTGGGAATGACACTAATGTTTGGAAGGTATATGTTGACAGATCGTCGAATATCAAAGGGAGTGGAGCCGAGATCATAGTTGAAAACCCAGAAGGAATAGCCGTTGAGCAATCACTCCAGCTAAACTTCCCAACATCAAACAACGAAGCTGATTATGAAGCACTGATAGCCGATTTGACCTAGACGAAAGAACAAGGAGCCAAAAAAGTAAAGTTGCTTATCGATTCCCAGCTCATCACAGTCCAGATTGAAGTGCAGTACCAGGTGAAAGGGCCCTTGTTGGCAAAGTATTTGAATAAGGTCAAAGAAATTATGGCTAACTTGGATGAAATTACTGTTAATCACATTCCTAGAGAGAAAAACTCCAAGGCTAATATCTTATCAAAACAAGCGAGCACCAAGAGCCCGGGAAATCATAGGACTATCATGTAGCAGGAAGTTTCCGAACCGAGTTGTGTAATGATAATCTCGGCTGCTGAAGACTGTAGAAGGCCTATGATTGATTACCTTGAAAGAGGAATCCTGCTAGATGATGCTCTAGAAGCCAAGAAATTGGTGTGTGATGTTGTTATGTACACAATTGTAAAGGACAACTTGTATCGTAAAAGGTTACATACCCCGATGATGGTTTGTCTGAACCCGGACAGGGTAGATATGTGCTGACCAAAATACATGAAGGAATTAACAGCCAACACATGGGGGCCAGAGCATTAACAAGGAAAGCCCTTCGAGCAGGTTACTATTGGCCAACTGTGGAAGCTGACTCAAAGAGTGATGTCAGAAAATGTGAAAGTTGCCAGAAGCATGCCAGGATAATATGGTCCCTGCTTGCTAAGTTGAAGTCTATCTCAGCTCCATGGCCCTTTTTTAAGTGTGGAATGGATTTGTTGGGACCATTCAAGGCAGCGGAAGGACAACTCAAATGTCTGATAGTTGCAGTGGATTATTTCACTAAGTGGATAAAAGCAGAACCTGCCAACACCATAACTTCAGCTCGGGTGCAAAGGTTATTTGCAAGAAACATCATCTCCAGGTTTGGCATCCTGGGAGAGATAGTGATAGATAATGGAACTCAGTTTATTGATAAGAGGTTCCAAGAAATGATGGTTGGATTCCAGATCAAGCACCACTTCGCTTCTGTAGAACACCCACAGTCAAACGGGCAAGTCGAGGCTGCAAATAAAGTGATCGTAGATGAGTTAAGGAAACGTATGCAAGATGCCGGTTCCAACTGGGTCGAGCAACTATATTACATCTTGTGGGGGTATAGGACCATTGTTCAGACATCCACCAAAGAAACCCCATTTAGATTGACATATGGTTGTGAGGCAATGATTTCAGTTGAGATTGGTCAACCATCTTGGAGGAGAAAAAATGTTCTTCAGGAAAAAGAGGAAGACAAGAATAATAAGGCTTTGGCTTTAGAGTTGGATTTGGTTGACGAAATCCGGGTCATGGCACATTGTCGGGATCTAACGGCAAAGCAACTTGCAGCCGTCAAATATAACAAAAAAGTGAAGCCCTGGACCTTCGACAAGGATGATCTAGTACTTAGACGAGCAGACATTAGAAATAAAAATGCCAGAGATGGAAACTAGCGGTCAACTAGGAAGGACCTTAATGGGTTATAAAGAAACTCGACAAGGGAGCATACATGTTGGAAACCCTGAATGGGAAGGCAATTAAACGAACCTAGAACATGGATAAACTGAAAGTGTATTACAGTTAAATCTGGTTCCAAAGTTTCATCCCAAAATATTATTCCTTTGTTAGGATCAATAAATCGTGGTTTCGGCGAGTAATGTTAATATTTTTCCTTTGTTAGGATCAATAAGTCGTGGTTCGGCAAGTTTCCTTTAATTAGGATTCATAAGCTGTAATTTGGCAATAGTGTTGTTTCTCCTTTATTGAGATCATGAGCCATTTTATAGCAAGTTTGCAAATAAATAAAGCATTTTTGTCTTTGTTATGACTTTGCATATACAAAAAGCGGTAGCAAAGGAAACCGGTCATCACGGCCGGGTTGTGAAAAGTTGCGCAGAAATAGTAAAAACTTTCGCGTATATGATGCATCAAAGTTATTATCTTGACAAAGAGAAATATGCTATTTAAACCCTAATCAGGTTGAAATGTAGGCATAGTTGGTTGAAAAATCAAACGTCTACATGTAGCAAACTTATCTTTGTCAGGATTAAGTTCAGGGATGATAACCAGAACATGTTGCAAAGGTAAAACGAAAGGAATCTTTGCAAAATAAAATGTCTGGTCATTGAAACCAAATGGATATTTATGCAAACTGCGCAAAATATTTTTGATTTTGGCCAAATCATTCAATAGAATCTGGTGTTGTATGGATTCATGCGTGTGATCGGAACTCTAAGAAGGGTCGAATATGCACAGTAAGTAAGTAAAAGGATTATGCAGTGTTGATAAAAATGAAATCGGGAACAAACCTGACAATGTTCAATACAAATTAAAAAGGGTCTCAAAGGCCCCAAAAAGAAAAGAAAAAGATTACAAGGTACAACCGGCATCCCGGCCCTTCAAATAATCAAGCTGCCCGGGATTGAGCTTGGTCATCAACTTGATTGGCAGAGATCATCTCTTCCTCTTCGCGGATTTGACCTTCATCCACTTGAATCATTGAATCTTCGCGAGGAGAAGGGGGAGAGATCAACTTGCCATCGCTGACAAAAGCTTTGAAGTGCATACCAGTGGTATTCAGCTGAATCTCGGGGTTTAAACAGTGAATTTGCTCCAGCGTGTTGTTGAAGGACCCTTCCACGGCTGCTGACAGCTGAGTTCTTAAATTAGCAGCATCAGTCTTGGTATATTCTAGCTCAACCTCAGTTTTGCTTATGCGTCTTCTCTAGTTTTTCATACAACACGTTCAAATCCTTAAATATTTTAGTGGTGACGGCATCCAATTTCTGTAGAGAAGCCACGTTAGACTATGCCTTCGCAGCCGTGTTCTGAGCCACAAGTAGTTCATCACGGGCCTTCTTGGTCTCCTCCCGGGATGCTTGAAGCTCATTCGCAGCCATGTTCTGAGCCACAAGTAATTCCTCACGGGTCTTCTTGGTTTCCTCCCGGGAAGCTTGAAGATCATTAAATGTTTTAATATACCTTGTCTTCAAAGTCGCCAAACTCTGAACTAGGGATGAGCATTTCAGGGTACTCAACTCTATGAGGTCAAGTTCCTGTATTTCAGCATCATAGAAGGGAACTAGATCCATGAAGTGCTTGGGTGCTTGAACAATGTGGAAGAGTTCTTCGGAAATACCCTTCTCCCACAGGGACCCGGGTAATAACCCGGTTGCAACGAAAGAAGAGGAATCCGGAGCTGGTTGAACAGGAGGAGCCCAGGGTGAGACGACTGTTGGAGTAGTCACCGTTTGAGCAGCAGGAACCCGGGGTGAGACGACTGTTGGAGCAGGCGCCATTGGAGCAACTAGAGCCTTTTCCTTGTAGGTCTCAAAAAGCTTTCGCTTCTTTGACCCAGGACCAGTTGCCGCGGCACCTTTCCTTGAGTCCAAAGCAGCGAGAAAAGGAGGAGGTTGAGGTCATCGGGGCTGCTTCGATGTGATTAGGTGGCTAGAAGTTGAAGTGGGGGGCATTTGCTTTCCAGGACCAGGAGCCAAGGTTTGCTTTCCCGGACCGAAAGCCAGAGTTGAGGAGGACGCTGGTTGCTTTCCCATATCGACAATTGTAAAATAAAAGCAAAGGAACAGCTAAAACAAGCAAAGTCATGTACACACAAATAAAGATGGACATGATCGTACTCGATTATACGGGAAACCCAAATCGATATTTGTGAATAAAGGAAGCAACATTGGGATGGTCGTGGGCTTCCTTATAAGCAGCTATCCAGGTAACTGAGAAAGCATCAAAATCTAACAAATCCATTTCGTCGAAACTGTAGGTGGAAGGAGGAAACTCATAGTGGGTATGGGACCAATAGAGTGGAAATTTCCACTCTACGTCCCTGGAATCAGTAAATTCGGCAACAACTTTAAAATACTTGTTTTTTAAATTTTTAAAGGAATCTATATATACATGAAAGAGCTTACGCTCAGTATGACCTTGGATGGATGTCCATCCTTTCCTATTCGGGGGTTCCCTACCCTTCCTACCATTTTGGACAGTAAAATAATAAAAGAAAAAAGGAACAGTACTCGGGATTTCAAAGTGTTCACAAAAATGTTCGAAAGCTTTTATGAAGCCTCAACTATTCGGGTGAAGTTGTGAGGGAGCGAAATGAAGGTGGTTTAAAATACTCATTTCAAACTTAGATAAGGAAAATCGGATCCCTATCCGGGTTATCAAATCTTTGTAGAAAAAGAAAAAATAAGGGTTATTCCCCTCCCTCAAAGAACAGATAGGCTCGTCCTTATTAGGGAGGCGCACGCTAAAGTTCTCTTGATTCCCGATAGGAAGCGCGGCAACGTCCTCTGAATCCAGCTCGGACAACGTATGCAGTACTTCATGGGTTACTCACAGGAACTTGGAAATCATGGTAGGGGAAAGGGAACTAGAATGCGATTCAGCAGATTGGGACTCAGCAACTTGTTCTGAAGACGGGTCCATAAATACCTACGTCAAAGAAATAAAAATCAATAAAACAATGACATACATGAAGAAGAATAGCTTTGGTTGGGAGGAGATGTTGTTGGACTAGAAGAATCATCCGAGATAAGGACGATGTCTTTAGATCCATCAATATTCTTGGCAGTATCAAGAGGGATACCCAATACAAAAATGACGTTACTTGGCTTGGTGAGACTCGATTTAGGGACAAGGACCGGGTTGTGACGACAAGACCCAAGTAGCGATTCAGTCATGGAATCACAGTCGAACTCTAAAAGTTTGGTGCTTTTATAAACGCAGTTGAAACACAGGTCGAACCAGGTTTCCAAGGCAGATTTTGAGGGAAAGGTGACACTACCTTGGGACAACGAAAAATCTGGGTTCTTCAGTTCAGAACCCGGAGAAAAGGAGGAAGGACATATAGGGGAAGCCCTAGTGTCAAACTGAATCCTAGTATTGTCTAAAGGAATTTCGTTTTTAGGAACTTTAATTTTTCCTTTTTTGCTAACCCCACCAGTATGTGAACGAAACAGAGCATTTTCCCTTTCTTCTTCAGAAAGGGGAAAACCAAATAACAAATACTCAACCCTAGGGGGAATGGTTTGGCGTAATCTTGCCTCTTCTTCGGGAGAAGTGTTCATTATAAACGATAAAAATAGAAATGTTGCAAGAAAATTGTTTAAAGAATCGAAATATTTGCAGCAAGGAAACAAAACCCAGAAAATGGCCAAAGATTGAAAGCACCCAAAGAACAACCAATAAAATATAATCGAAGTAAAAGTGAAGTCAAGAAGTTTAATGGTAGTGAGGGTACCTGTTTCTGTGAAGATTTCCTAAAGCTTAGATGATGAAACGCTAGAAATGGCAGAAATGAGAGTTCAGAAAATGCAAAGAGAGATGCAAAAAGAAGAAGCAAGAGAACGCGAAAATGCAAAATGAAAGGAGACACATATAGACACAACAGATGAGGCAAGTGTAACCGTCGAATTCGTGCGAAATGATGCGTAACCGTCAGACGTGTGTGCAAGTGTGACCGTCTGATACGTGCAAAACGTCGTGTAACCGTCAGATGTGTGCGAAGCGTCACGTTTGGGGCAAAAAAGACCAATCAATTCAAAATTTCATAATTAGCGCGCAGTATGAAACGACATAGCATTAAATGCGCGTATGTATTGAAGGGGAAAAGCAAAACGCCAACAGTGTGTTACAACTAATGATGAGACAACTGTAAAAGAAAATTTAAGACAGAAGTTTCCCATTCTTGATATGAGATACGTGGGGCCCCTGTGAATGTCCAAATTCGGGGGGACTAGGACTGTACAAATCCAGGGAGATCTCGGATATGGATCGTCACGGTAGAAATAAAGAAACAACCCGACATATACGAAAAATCAGGATCAACCATCCTTATTAGGAATGGTCATATAAATCAATGAACGACAAGAAAAGAAGCAAATCGATAAGCCAGTTGGGGGAAATGGTGTGCACAAATCAGAACCCATCAGAGCTGGAAGATGGGATTGTGTCAACTAATATAACCCGGCTGCCGAGAAGCCTCAACAACCGGGCTGGGGGCAGCTGTTATGGACCGAATATATGGGCCTATTAAAATGTCCCATTAAGGGCCCATTAGCTCAGAATCTAAACAATAACAAGGGAAATCTCAACAACGTGCAACAACGTGCAGAATGGTCGTCGAAGGAGATCCCAACAAATAGATATCTTAATCCCAACAATCAGGGAGTATATCTTATCTAATCACAAGATGACAACAATTAACCTAGAGGTAATACCCTTATAAATAAGAGGTACACTCACAGGTATATTCATTCTCTCTCGACTCTATTACACGTTGTCACTGTGCACACACATCACGCTCATTGGCTAAACATTGTATCGGTATCAAAGTGCATGGTGATCTACTTAGTCCAAGATATTTCTTCTATAAATACCTTAAAAAAAGTTATTGATCCAAGATTAATCTGCTAGACATTCCTGTTTATAAAAACACAACAAATCGCTACATGATAAAACTTTAGGGTGGTCATATGTTGTCGTGAACTATTGAATTTACATGGCGGGAATTGTCAATGAAAATGCCTATGTGCTGTCATCCAACACCGAGACAATAATAGCTGGAAGCTCTAAGTTGTAGGGATACAAATAAAGGGAAGTTAGGGAGGGGGTGGTGTACTTTTTTGGGGGAGATCTTTGGTTCTGAATCTTCACTTATGCATATAGAGGATGTATGCATAAAGATTCAATTCCTTTGCTTTAATGTGCCGTAAGAACAATTCTATGTATTGTCTCAACTTGTGCTTTTAAATTTATAATATAAAGTTTTTGTTGATTTAAAAAAATAAATGTGCATTTTAAGGGATTGATGTAAATGTGGCATTTCAAGAAAATTTCGTTTTAATGACATTTCATCATCGCTAAAATGCACATAAATTTAAAAGTTAAATTGCAAAATTTTCAAAAAAGTATAATAATAAAAGTTAAATAGTAAAATATTTATCCACCAATAAAAGTTATTGTCTGATCGAATATCCATCCACCAATCAAAACCAAAATTTAAAAACATAATATAGAAAGATACCAACAGTACACCGATTATTTACTAACCCTATCGCATGTCTGGGGCAATGACACCGTACAAAAACCATTGGGCACCCATGTGTGTTGTGTCTATTACAAATGGTCACACCTAAATAGGACAAAATATAGCTGACAAAATCCTTAACAAAGCAGCAGCGAACACATTCATATATCAAAACAAACACCTGCGCAACAACTAAACTAATAAAAACTAGAAAGCCCTGCAAAACTAAGAGAAGAGGGTAGCGCCACGTTTGTCAATCGGAATGAAAGCTCAGCGCCACCAAACCCTACCTTATCTTGAAAATTTAAATTAGTATTTTTCTAATAAAAGTTTCTTTTTTATGATAAATTTTAAGATGTGCAATAATAATTTTACAAATTTAAAAGCAAGAAGTTTTGAAAAAAAAATATGAAAGAAAAAAAGGAGTATAAAAAATTTTACATACTCAATTAATCATAACTCATCATATGATACGTTTTTTTTGTTTTTTAAATAATTATTTTAAAATAATTTAAATAAAAATTTATAATTAAATAATAATAAAAATTATTTTATATTGTCATAAGATAGACATCGATGAAAATTGAAGGATTGTATGAGATTTATGACTTGGATTTAAAGAGAGAAATTATTGAGAATTTTTATTTTACATTGAAATTTTTCATTTTAATTGATTCGGGTGAGTGTTGAGTAAAATAAAGTTTAATCAATTCAATTTGTAAGATTGACTATTGAGTGAAAAATGAAAATTTGAAGATTTTTATTAAAAAAAATTAATGGTGAGATTAAATTTACTCAATTTTGAATATAGAGAGTTAATAACATAAAAAAAAATTAAAACACAATCACACATATTTCAAACTATAGGAATTAAAAGTATAAATAAACTAAACTTTTAGGAGACATTGCATATATAATAATTTAATACGCGATAATATCTTAAATATTTCAAATTAAACTATCCCAAAGTTAGAAAATATTAAAGGGACGCTTTGTAAATAACAAAATATATTTTAACCCTTTTATTATCATTAATTTATTTTAAAAAAATATTTAAAGGAGTTTATATGAATTTATGATTTCTCTTATCCTAAATAGAATCAGTCAATCAGTAAAACCGTGATGAAATTAGGAAGAGTTAATCTTAATTATAAAATCATATAAAAAAAGTGTAAAAAAAATAAAATGATAAAAAATATTGAAAGGCTGAAGAAATAAAAATCATAAAAAAGTTAAATAATTAAATTTATTTTAATTAATTTTAAATTTAATTATATATTTAAAGAGATTCGATCAATCTTCTCTTCCTTATTTCTGAAGACACTTTCAGATAGACGTCTTTATCTTGTTTAGGGGTGTTCGTGGATTGGTTTAGATCGGTTTTGATCAAATTTAAGACTCAACCTAATCAATTTTAATCGGTTCGGTTAGGTATTCAGAAAAAAAAATTGAAACTCAATCCAACCAACTCATTCATGAATTGTTCGGTTCGATTTGGACCAACAGGTTACTCATTTAAATTTGATCTTTTTTTTCTTAGAACTACTATTTTATATCATGATTCATCCAAATATTCAATATAATTAACACAATAGGGTAAATAGTCATTTTCATCCCTGAATGTGTAGAGACCTCACAAATTTGTCCTCGAAAGATGAAAATTCAAATTTTAATCCTCGAAAATGAAAAAAGTGCGACCAATTCATTCATCTGATAATTTATGTCCGTTACAGTTAATGAAAGAGCCTAGTGGCATAGAGAGACAAAAATGTCACAAAAGTGATTGTCAATATAACTGCAGAATAGATTGAATCAAAATGTCAATAAATTTTCATTTGACCAAAATGTCAGTAAGTTTTCCTTGGGCAAATTTGTCAGATCCCAAATTTCGTTTCATTTAAGGATAAATAGTCATTTTCATCCCTAAATGTATAGAGCGTCGACAGATTTGTTTCGAGAGATGAAAATTCAAATTTTAGTATATCCATTTAGATGCATTGCAAATTTGCTGCAACTATTTGCTTGTCTTCTTAGCTCGTGAGATCATTGGTACATTGTTGGAACATAATAGTATCATAGGATATTCATGGGTTTTTTTCTCTCTACATATGGCGTAAAAGTTGTCATAAATTTGATGTTTTTACCAAAAACACATACGTTACTCGTTTCCGTATTACCAAACTCCCTAATACCATCCAACATGCCTGCAGAAGTTGAAGCAACATTTAAAGTTGTTAGACTGACATTGATTTTTGAAGTGCAATTTAGAACGAGGATGTGATTTGTTTTATTCTATTCTTTCTCTTTGTGTTGAAATTATTATTATCAATATTGATTTTGTTTTGCGTTCTTTTTGTTTAGTGGGTTTTGAAAATCCTTATGTGTTAGACTCAATCTTGTTTGAGAGAGAAGTTGATACTTGACAACGTCTGATATATGCTTAATTGGTTGTTGTCTTTTGAGCTGATAAGACCATTTTTTAAAAGAAACTTTCTTGATTACATGTTATAACAAAATAAAGTGTGTTGGTCCAATGGAAGAATTAAATTAAATTTTACAGGTTAGAACAAAATAAAGAGAAAAATGAAGATTGAATTATATTTTATCCTTAAATGAAACGAAATCTGGGGTCTGACAAATTAGTTCAATGGAAACTTACTAACATTTTGGTCCAATCTATTCAACAGTCATAATAGTCTGAATCACAAAATATTCTTTAACGAGATTTACTATAATAGTCTGAATCTCAACTATTTCCTACAAACTAATTTCTTGCAATAAGCTTTGGTGTAACTAGATTTGTTGAAACAAATGAACAAAATATGATATGTTAATATTATAAACATTTACAGTTCCAACACTTGGAGTCCAATATTAATAGTATTTAAAGTCAAACCAAATAATTATAAAATTTTTGATCGGTTCAGTTTGGTTTTGATTGGTTCTATAGATCTAAACCCATGACTCAATCCGTACATGAACGGTTTTTATTGATTCAGTTTGGTTTTGACTTAAATATATAAATGACTCAACCCAAATTGTCCAGATTAGTTTGGATTCATGGGTGACCCATACTTATGAACACCCCTAATCTTGTCATCCATTGATGTCTTTGCCCTCCTATGATTTGAGCAACTTATAAAGGTCCATGATTTTTCTCTTTCAAGTTTCATCCCACGATCTCATAAATTATTTCTTTGTGACTTATCTTTATTTTCTAACAAGCTAATAATTTGTTATTTCCACAAGTGTTGAATTATAATATATGGATTGTTCGATCGATCATGCATTATAGAAAGATTGACTCTTAGGACAATCTAAACATTTGCTTCATCAAACTCATTGTTTGGTGGATTATGGATTGTCACACTAACTATTTTCTGAAGGACCAATTTTCACATGAAATATAATCCACTATATCCACTTTATCTTTGAGAGTTGAGTCAATCACATGTTAAGGGTTAAATTTGACCAATTTTATTGACTTTTAAGGGTCTTGGATAAGTTTAATCCTCTCCCTTGAAATCATTAGAATGTGGTGACAACATCAGAAAATTCATTGTGTAAGGAAATATTGTAGTATTGGAGGACAACTAATATAAATAGAAATGAGTTATATGATACACCTTAAATTTATGATTAAACAAAATTATAAAGAATGTTAATGAATACTTTGAATTTAAAAGTGTTTTGTTCTTTCTCTGATATTAAAATATAAACATATATCACTAATATGACAACAAATATTTTATCTAACACATATGTTGACATAATTTAATTATATAAATAATTTTAATTTATCTAATATCACAATTATAAAAATTAAAAGTATAATTAAGTTACATCAACATATTTATTATGCAATCAATCAACAGTAATGCATAATCCAATGTAATATTAACCAAATCTACTTAATAAATATTTAAGACAAATGGAAGAAAAAATACAACTAGGCTAGAATAGAATCATTTAAAATTAAAATGTGAGTTCATAAAAAAAATCAGAATGTGAAATGGCTGCGTACTCCATAATGGCATGATGTGAACTTGCCAGTTCCCACTTTGATCGAGACATGTCCACGCGAAAAGTAGTAGCATGTTGCTCAGAGAAGCCACACTAGACCACGTGACAAAGTAGCATATAACTTGCATTAATCGTACTGCAACCACGTGACAATGCTATTGGTGATCGATGTACGTAGGAAATGTCTCTGTGTCAAACTCTTCTCTCTGGTTCCCCACAAAAGACATCAAGATAAACAATGTCGGCTATTCCTTTTTATTTAGTAATAATAATATTTGAGCACCTATTTTAGAAAAAGTATTCATGGACACCAATATTCTATATAAAGAGAGACAAACATAAGCATTGTAGATAGTATGACGATATGACAAGAAGATATGAAGAAAAATTATGAGTTTTAGTTAAGTATTTAAAAAACGTGGATGTATGTAAATTATTACTCTTTGTTTTAACACTTTATTAATACATTTTTTTTCTTTTTATCACGTTGTTGTAACTGAATTTTATAATTTTGATAATCAGCATAATGTGTGGGATTGAAAATTGGTCATTCGGTATGTTTGATTTTAGTAATATTGAATTTGTTCATAATCAGTTGAAATCAATTTTCAGTTAGCAAAATTGGTACTGATTAATAGGAAGTTTATTCATTTTAGTGTTAGCCGAATGAGAATAAAATCACCTCAATTGGATGTGTGACAATCTATTACTTACAATATTTACAAAATTGACATAAATGATTACTTATAATATGCGGAAATGACAAAAATCGGTTGACCGATAACATCAGCAAATCAATTGAATTGAGTTAAATTTATTTAAATAAAGATAAAATCATATTTTTCTGATATTCAAATGGTTTTGTGTTAAAATTGATTAATGAAAGTGTTTTTGTTAAAAATAAGATTTTTTTTTTTTAGTTTGTTTAAGATTTGAAATGAAGTTGATTTTTTTCTCAATTTTTACAAAACCTTTTTTCTAATAATTAATTTTAAAAGTGATATACTTACGAATACGCATAAAGGTTTAAATAG
>PYAF01004579.1:444360-484600 GCA_007407185.1 Glycine tomentella | reverse complement strand
TAGTTTCAAGAATCATGAAGAATCTCATTTGTTGAGTCACATATTTCATGAGAAGCTTGTGTTGAAGCACTATTTGTCAAAAGATTTCATCAAGAAAGATCATGGCATTCATTCTCAGTCTGGTTTGATCATTTAAATTCGTTCATTTCACTGAGGATGTCCAGGTGATATCTTTCTTGAATCAATTTCATTGTTGTATTGTTTAGAAATTGATTGTTTTGTTGTTGTTTGTTCATATAACAATTTGTATCTTTAAAGCATTGCTAGATAGGTTTCTAGTGGGTAGAACAAAGAGGGGATCTCTAGTTCTTAGATCTTTTGAGAAGTCTATAGGTTTAGATTTTGAATTTTACCTAGGGTGGGTAAAAGAGATCTGTGTTTGCTTGTAAAGATATTCATTTTGTTATAGTGGAAACTCTATTCAAGGTTGATTAGAAGTAAAACTGGATGTAGCCTCCGGGGTTGAGAGGTGAACCAGTATAAATCTTGTGTGTAATTGTATTTTTCTGTTCATATTCATATTGTTCTTGAAGTATTATAATTGTTTACATCACAAGATTGGTTGAAGCTCAAGAGTTGGTTGATTGAGATAAAAGTTGATTTCAAAAGATAGATTTCTTAATTGGTTAAGATACGATCCTTCTTTCAAAGTCTTCCGCTGTGTTTAAAATTTGTTTTAAATTTTAAAAACTCTGAGGTAAAACCAATTCACTCCCCTCTTGGTTATTTGCATAAGTGTTCATTCTATTTTCAATTATGATGTTGTAATTCTTTTTGTTGTGATGATATTTGATGCTTTGAGCTAATCTATTGACCATTCTTGTTTGAGAAGGAGTGAATCGTGTAGGAAGGAAGTTATCATCAATTTCATCATGTGGTAACTTGATTTGTGATTGATTGGTTTTTGATTTAGTTTTCGTGTTGTTTGAAATTGTGATCTTGCATCTCAGTTTCAGTTTTGGTGCTGCACTTTTATTTTTCAAAGTATGCTAAAATGTTATTTTTTTCCGAATTAAGGGACTAGAAATTTGTTAGAGTAAGATCAGTTATGAACTATAACTTATATACTGAAAAGGTGGAAATGTCACTTATATTCATTGAAGTATGCAATTGGTTCTTCAATATTGCTACGTGAAGTGAAATATTGGTAACTGCCTGTAGTGTTGGACTATGTGGAATTTAAATATGTACAAATAGTATATATAAAAGCACATATTTATAAAATTAATTAATAACTTTGTTTATATAGTTAATTAGACAGTTTATATATATATATATATATATATATGCACAAGTAGATTATCTAGTTAGACAGTTTATATATATAAAAGCAATGAGAATAAATCCGAAACCATACAATTATATATAAATAATTAAATAAATAAATTAAGATCACATGATCATATAAAAGAATCATGTAACTTATTTATATTAATCTTAATTCTCTTCACCATATATGATAACTCTTTAATATTTATTTCTTTAATATTACTCTCACATAAAAGGTTATTTCTTTAAGGTCTCATAATTAGTTTATTTTTCTGGTAGAGATAGACCAATCCCTAAACTATATATGTGATAATGATGCTTTCTGGTTTTTTGTCATAAAAGCTTTCATTGGTTATAGGATTAATTTTTTTTTTCAAATTTTAGAGAGATACAAGACATTTTGTCAATTTTTAAATCAATAATTTATAGCAAGGATAAAGTTGTGTGGATAAACTTGTTGGGTGGATGGGGTAGTTAATGATAATAACACAAAGTGTGGTGTCACAGATAAAAGAACACATCCATATATATAGGTGTGTTATCTCATAAATAAATAAAAACAAAGGTTGTATTTGTATCACCATCTAAGTATGCAAGAGGTGTTACTTAAATAACACTTCTCACTGATCTCTTTTCTTTCACTGTCATTCAGAGGTGATGCAGTTGCTTTGTAACTTTCAACCTTATATATATGTGAGGGTAAAGCTAGGCATAATCTCACCATTCCTCTAGAGTACCTCAGTACCTCTCTACACTTCCCATTAGTTTCCCACAGAATGAATCCCTTCACAACCCCTCTTCCTACTTATATACATCATCAGCCACTTGACTAGTTAACTGAGTAACTCACTAACTAACCCTAACCTAACAGACCTATCATAGTGCAACAAAATACAGTTAATTAGTTTAGCACTTTAGCCGATCATAACAACTACTTGTGAATGGCATATAGATATGTATTTCTCTATGTTAACAATTCACATTTGGAATAGTCAAACAAGGAAGCAAATATTAGTATTTGCTGAGTCCCAAACAGAATCTGGCCATCCTACAAGCCATCCATCCTCTGCATCAAAAATTAACAGTGACCAGGCAAATGTGCTTAATTTGAATACATTATCCAGTGGAATATTGTCTAGTGCTTTTGACTCAAGCCTTTATACTTGTATGCATCTATTAAACTCCGCTGAAACTCTTGTAGTTGGAACTGGAAATGGTTCTCTGAGGTGAAATTAATTCTTTGTTTTGAATGCCATTTCAATCAGATATTTAAAAAATATCTCGATGCCTGCCAACTTTTGAATCTTTGTTGTACTGTATAGGTTCATTGATGTTGCTCGAGGTCAAAAGCTTCATATCTAGAGAGACGAATCTACTAAATCTAGTTTTCCTTCACTTATTTCTTCCATTTGTTCCACTGGCTCTGACAAGATGCAAGCTGGTGGAATTTCCACTTTGCCATCTTTTATTGCAGCTGGACTAAGTTCTGGGCACTGTGAATTATTTGATGCAAAGAGTGGAAATGTCATTTCCTCTTGGCGAGCTCATGATGGATATGTGACAAAGGTATGTGGGTTATGTTCAAAATATTAGAGGGCTACCGAATTTGATTTTACACACAGCTTCATCAATGTCTTTGTTTACAGTTGGCAGGCATCTACTTGTTTCTAGCTCTTTGGACAGAACTTTACGAGTTTGGGACTTAAGAGTGTAAGAGCTATAACCCTCATGAACTTCACTTCATTAGAGTTTTGGACCATTAGGAACTGTCTCTCTTAAGCTTTCTTTTATTAAGAGATCAAAGTCTTGTGCCTCTTGACACTTAAAAGTTGTTAGAAGGTAAAGCAAATGGCTGATTGAGGTTTGAAGAATGATCACCCTTATTGCATATACATCTGCTGGTAGTTTACAAGCTAATTGATGAGATGACTTTATAAGATGTAGGTGACTAGGTGCGTACAATTTAACTTCGAAAATTAAAGAATTTATCTATGATCAAGATGAGTGAAAAAACCTATTTGAGCTCCACTCTTTTTCTGTTTCTCTCTTCATTATATGTCTGTATTGGACTTTCCTTGCTCTCCATGTTTCTGTTGTTTCACGTTTCATACATTTGGGTCTGGTTGATATATTGCAAGTATTTAATTGAAGATATTTTCCTAAAAGAACCTAAATGAAAGTGATGAGCTTTTTGAGTCTGGTTGATATATTGCATGTGTTTAATTGAAGATATTTTCCTAAAAGAACCTAAATGAAAGTGATGAGATTTCTTTCTCATATCCAGAAGGATTATATCCTAAAGCTCATCTCTATTACCCTTGCAGGAATTTATCATTGCTTGCACTGCACTTGCAGCGTAGGTAGCTTTTTTTCTTTCTTTCTTTCTGCTGGCTTTATATTGTGGGGATTTGTTGTTTTTGTTTCTGTATTTTTTTCTTCTTCTGGTTGATTTTGTTGGTGAAGGTTAAGTGGTTTTCTTTTTTTCTTCTTTCGTTCTTTCTACGTGTCTCTTTTGTTTTCTGGGGGAGGATTGTGTCGAGTATTTTGAGCTGACACAACCTGAAAGTTTTTGTGTTTACTACGAAATTTATGGTTTAACTTCTGGGGTGCTGGGGTGGAAATAAAGTTTGTGACTTTGAGATCTGGGTGGGGCTGATATGCAGAAACAACGGCAATGAGCAAATTGGGTATGTAATTCTCTTGTTTGGTGAGACAATTGTTAAGTTTTGTTGGGAGGTTGTATGCTAGGGAGACAGAGAATTGGTTCGAGTAGAGTGGACTTCTTGATGTTGGTTCTTGGTTTAGGACAAGAGACTCGAGTTCTAGAGAATATTATTGTTTATGGTTTCTCGTGTTGGATACCAAATTTGTTCAGATCTAACCAAAAGTGAAGTTTATCTTGCATGACTGACACTATAGGTTAGAAATTCTATGTGTACTTCATATTAGAAGTTTTTGCAGCACATAGGATTAGTTATCTTTATGCATTAGGCAAAGGGATCTGACAGTTTCTTTTTCTTTGGGATTCTTTTTTGGCTAAGTTGATAGATAGGAATTTTTTTAATAGACTAAGCTTCAATTATGTCCCTCTTTTTTAATCACGGCTCAGTGGGAAATAGCTTTTATTGAGAATTTCATGTGACTTAGTGATATTTCATTTGTTTTAATCACTTGAGTGTGTTTGGGAAATTTGTTTTTTCAATCCATCAATATTCTTGCTTATCTGTTTTGTGCTTTTGTAAAGTGTTAATGGATGTATGGTGCTACTGAAACTGAAATCCAAACAGGCAAACACACACTTGCTAATTGCTATGCAACTGTCTAAGTTTATCATGTGTCGAACAAACAAAGACGGTTGTAGCTGTGACCGTCTTAGAATGTACACCTACTAAGACGGTTATCTTCAAAACCGTCTTAGAAATGCGAAACATACTAAGATGATTACAGTAGGAACCGTCTTAGAAAGTAAAAAAAAAAACTAAAAACAAATTCTCAGACGATTATCCGCTGTAACCATTTTAGAATGAGTACGTACTAAGATGGTTACATCTTACAACCGTCTTAGTATGTACTCATTCTAAGACAGTTACAGTGAATAACCGTCTTAGAATCTATTTTGGTTTTTTTTTAAAGTACCTTCTAAGACGGTTAGGGGCTAAAACCGCTTAGAATGGAAACGGTTGAGTCACATAGCCATCTTAGAAAGTACTTTAAGAAAAACATTTAAGACGGTCTGACAACCATCTTCGTATGTCCGACTTTCTAAGTCGCTCCATACAAAGACAGGTGGGGAACCGTCTTTGAAGGGGTCAAATAACCGTCTTAAAAGCCTCTTTTTGTAGTAGTGAAAGAAAATAATTGGTGGCTAAAAATAATTTCTTGGATGCAAAGGATGAAGTAGTAGCTAGGATTGAGTTAGGAGGAATTGGCTACAAGAAGGATCTTACTGAGTGAACTTTGGAAGACAAACAAGAGATAAAAGTCTATGCTTCATCAAAAATCAAGGATAAGGTGGCTTAGGGAAGGTGATGGAAATTCCAAATTCTTCCACTCTACCATTAATTGGAGGAGGAAACTAAATGGGGTGAAAGGAATCAAAGTGGATGGATCATGGGTGGAGAAGCTGTTGCTTGTTAAAAAGGGGGTAAAGGAGTTCTTCCAAAGGAGTTCCAAGAATCAAACTTTGCAAGACCAATACTTGATAGATAATGGGATGCTGTGTAGCCATTTTGGTGTGGAAGAGGTTAAGGCGATCATGTGGGAATGTGATGGGGACAAAATTCTGGTGCCTGATGGTTACAATTTCTTCTTTATTAGAGAAATGTTGGGACTTTTTGAAAGAGGATTTTATGAATATGTTGAGAGAGTTTTGGGAAAATGGATAAATACCTAGAGGCGAACACGTCTTTTATCACCTTAATTCCTAAAAAGGATTTCTCTCAACACTTGAGGATTTTCGGCCAATAGCTTTGAAAGGATGCATGTACAAAATCCTACCTAAGGTGTTGGCTAATAGGTTGAAAGGTGTTTTACATAAGATTATTGATGAAAGGAAAATGTTTTTTTGAGAGGAAGGTGCATGATGGACGGTATACTCATTGCAAATGAACTAATAAAGGAAGCAAAAAGGAAAAAGAAAGAATGCATCATTTTCAAGGTGGACTTCGAGAAGACATACGACTTAGTATCATGGGAGTTTCTCTACTACATTATTAAAAGGTTAGGGTTTTGTGAGAGGTGGATTAGGTGGATTAAGACTGTTTTGAGATGCTATGAGTTACTGTTAGGATTGAGGGTTAATTTTTTTAAGAGTAGTTTGGGGGGCATTGAAGTTCTGGAGGGGTGCTTAAGGAGTTTTGCTAATATCATTAAGTATGGTCTCAAGCGCTTTCCTTTTACCTACTTGGGTTTACCTATTGGAGGAAATCCTAAGAAAGAATGTTTCTAGAGGGGAACAGGTTGTTGGTTTCCGGAGATAAAATAGGTATAATAGAAAATCAGGATATAAGTGGAGTGACAAAAGGGGGTGCAAGCAATTTAAAGGAGGTTCAAAAGGAGGGTAACTAGTTTGGCAACCAGAAGGGGGGCTATGTGAAGCAAAACATAAGCACTTTGGAGGAAAAAAAGAAAATGGGGGGAAAATAAAAAGAAAGAGGAGAGGCATGATGAGTGTAGCATAGGCAAATTTATGAGCTGTTGTGATTCTCAACTACACAAATGGTGGAAGAGTAATGAGGGAGAAGCAAGATGCTTGTGGACGATGGCCATTGAAATGGGAGTAACAAACATGGGAAATTGTAATGGAGTTGTGAAGAAAATAGAGGAAATGGAGGATAGGGATATTTAGAGCAAAGAAAAGAAAGAGAAGAAGAAGAAGAAGAAGGGTCAAAAAGGGTTCAAAGGAGGTGAAACCATGATAATGTTAAGTTATAATATTTGGGGCATGTGGGGAGGATCAAAAGAAAAAGAAATAAAAAAAGTGGTTGGGGTCGAAGGTGTTGACCTGGTGTGTATATAGGAAACAAAAACTTCAAAAGTGTAAGAGTTTTTTTTTTTATGTCTCTCTAGGAAAGTAATAATTGGGTGGGTGAAAAATGAACTAGAAAATACAATGGGGGAAATGCTCTGTATTTGGATATTAAATGTTGTTAAGGTTCTAAACACCTAGGCAAGGGATTTGTGGGTCTTAAACTGATTTTGAAGAAGGAAAATAGGCAATGTGTTGTGTTCAATATCTACTCACCCTGTTCAGCATTGAAAAAGATAAATTATGGGAAGACTTGTTGCAATTGAAAATGTGGATGGGGGGGTCCTCGGTGTGTAATTGGAGATTTTAACCCGGTGAGAAAATTAAAGGAAAGGATGGGCAGTGGAAGTAGGCAAGGGGATCGTAGAACCTCTTCATTGATGGGATGGAATTAGAAGAGCTACATATGGTTGGGAGGAAATATACTTGGTATAAACCTAATAGTAATGTTAAAAGTAAATTGGATGGATGCCTTGAATCAAAGGAGTGGTTGGAATTATGGCCGGTGATTAAAAATTCTTACCACTTCCTGGGAATGTCTTGGACCATTTCCTATTGGTGATTAAGAATTCTTTGGTTAATTGGGGACCTAAATCCCTTAGGGTTCTAAATTGTTGGTTCACAGATTGCAAGTTTGTGAGCTTTGTTGAAGAAGCTTGGAGGAAGTTGGAGGTCCATGGTTGGCCATCTTTTGTTCTTAAGGAAAAATTGAAGTTGTTGAAGGGGGAGTTGAAGAGGTGGAATATAGATTGTTTTAGAGATCTTAATAAACAAAAACAACAATTGATGGAGAAGATAAATGCCCTAGACTTGCAAGATGGGAAGGGAGACCTTTGTGAAGAAAATCTAATTAGAATAAAGGAATGGTTGATTGAGTTTTGGATGGTGGCAACAAGACATGAACTACTCATATCACAAAAATCAAGAAGCAATTGGATAAAAGAGGGTGATGGAAATACTAAGTTTTTTCATGCAATGATAAATGGAAGAAGAAGGGAAAATAATTTGAAGGGCTTAGCAATGGAAAAGGGATGGATTGAGTAACTTTCTCAAGTGCAACTAGATATGAAGAAGTTCTTTTTAAGTCAATGTAACATCCCGGGCGCTGACGAGGGCGGGGAGTGATCGCCGGTGCAGTGAGGCACGGACAAGGAGCGGCTCCTGGCAGGCTTCTAGCGGGAGGGATACATGAATGAATCGAATACACACCCGAACGAGAGGGATCCAAAGGCTGTGCAGGTATGGGACTGTACAGTTGAGGATAACTTAAAGGATTTAATAGGTACTACCTATACCAACAAGATGCATCTACTTTTCGGTAGCCCATAACATAAGAACTCCACAGTTAAGCGTGCTTGACTTGGAGCAATCTTGGGATGGGTGACCTCCTGGGAAGTTTCTCAAGAAGTGTGTGAGTGAGGACAAAGCACACTGAAAAGTCTTGTGTTGGTATGTAGGGACAGTCGTTGATCCTGCAAGTGGCCGGGCGTTATAGTCAACATTTAAGGAAGAGGGGTGAAGGAGACCTAAACTTGATGTAGTGATGTTTGACACCATTAGGGAGGAAGATAATTCATTACTGATGGCATGCTTTGATAGATTGAGATCAAGGAAGCGGTTTGGGATTATGAAGGGGATAAATGTCGAGGCCCAGATGAGTATAATTTTACCTTTATCAAAATGTTATGACATATTTTAAAAGATGATTTTAAAAAATGCTTCAAGAGTTCCCCTCAAGAGGTTCTTTACGTAAGGGAGGGAACACTTCTTTTATTTCCCTTATTCCAAGAAAGGAAAATCCTTTGGAACTAGGGGAATATAGACCTATCTCACTTGTGGTATGTGTTTATAAAGTGATTGCTAAGTTATTAGCCAAGAGAATGAAGAGGGTTTAGGGGAAGGTTATTAATGAAAGATAAAGTGATTTCATTGGAGGGACATTCTGTTGGATGTGGTAGTGGTGGCTAATGAGGTGGTAAAGGAGGTTAGAAGGGATAAAGGCAAGAAATGTATTATTTTCAAGGTTGATTTTGAAAAATCATATGATTCCATGAATTGGGAATTTTTGCTTTATATGATGAGGAGATTAGGTTTTTGTGAAAAGTGGGCATCGAGGGTGAGAGGATGTTTGGAGTCAACTACTTTATCAATTTTTGTTAATAGGAGCCCAACGGAAAAGTTTGGTATGCTAAAAAGGTTAAGACAAGGA
This sequence comes from Glycine tomentella, assembly GCA_007407185.1. Classification (NCBI taxonomy): domain Eukaryota; kingdom Viridiplantae; phylum Streptophyta; class Magnoliopsida; order Fabales; family Fabaceae; genus Glycine; species Glycine tomentella. Next base: position 475,595 of record PYAF01004579.1, on the reverse strand, counting down.
GACCCTTTAGCCCTTTTTCTTTTCCTTTGTGTGGTTGAAGGACTTTCGTGATTGATGAGACAAGCAATGAGTAAGGAGTTGTTCAAAGGAATTAATGTGGGGAAGAAGAATGTGGTGGTGGATCTATTGCAATTTTCCCGTGACACATTAGTTTTTGCAGAACCAACTCTAAACGAAGAACTTGAAGGGGAAATATGTATGCTCCAACCATAAGGCTTTAAAGAACAAGGAAAGGAAAACTTGGTTTGTAGGTTGATCAAATCTTTGTATGGTCTGAAGCAGGTGCCAAGATGTTGGTACAAGAAAGTTGATTCCTTCATTGTTAGTCGTGGATACAACAGACTAAGTTTAGACCATTGTACGTACTAGAATAGGTTTGATGATAATGATTTCATCATTTTGTTGTATGTGGATGACATTTTGGTGGTAGGCTCTAACAAAGATCGAATCCAAGAGTTGAAGGCACAATTGGCTAGGGAATTTGATATAAACTACTTACTTGCAAATAAGATTTTAGGGATGTAAATTCACCGAGACAAAAAAGACAAGGTTTGGCTTTCTCAGAAGAATTACTTATTGAAATTCTTGTGTTGCTTCAACATGGATGAATGTAAGCTGATTTCTACCCTACTTCCTATGAATTATAAGTTATCCTCAAGTATGAGTCCTAGCAATGAAGCAGAGAGGATGGAAATGTCTCAAGTATCACATGCATCAACAGTGGGAAGCCTTATATGTGCCATGATATGCACAAGACCAGACATTGCACAAGCATTGGGAGTGATGAGTAGGTTCATGGTAGAAATTGGTAAAGAGCATTGGACTGTTGTGAAGAAAGTCCTTAGATACATAAAAGGATCCTCAAATGTTGCATTATGTTTTAAAGGACTAGACTTTATTGTTGAAGGTTATGTCGATTCAAATTATGTAGCTAACCTTGATAAAAGGAAATCTACTACTGGATACGTGTTTACACTTGCCTGATGGACAATGAGCTAGTTATCCAAATTATAAACTATTGTAGCTCTATCTACTATAGAAGCTGAATACATGACAGCTACCGAGGCATGCAAGGAAGCTATTTGGATTAAAAGGCTATTGGAAGAACTTAGGAACATGCATCAGAAGACTATTGTGTATTGCGACAATCATAATGCCTTGTATATTGCAAGAAATCCAGCCTTTCATTCCAGGACAAAACACATAGGTGTTCAATATCACTTTGTTCAAGAAGTAGTAGAGGAAGGAAGTCTAGACATGCAAAAGATTCACACGAAAGACAACCTAGCAGATGTTATGACAAAGTCGATCAACACTGAAAAATTTACATGGTGTTGATCCTCTTATGGCCTATTGGAAATGTAAGCCACATGGAATGACAAAGGAAGAAAGAATGGTGTGAAGATATGATTGACTTAATCATAATTGTCAAGTGGAAGATTGTTGAGTAGTGCAAATCCCACATCGGTGTGTTTAGGCATTTGAGCTTCCACTTTTCTCTATAAGAGGGAGCTTTGTGGTCCCTTGGTTAGCATCCCAAATCACTCCTTCTTTTCTTTCTCTTTGCTTAGTTACCGAGAGATAAATTAAGAGAGAAATTAGTTTCTCCTTTTAAGTTATCTTGGTAGTTGTTGTAATTCTGCTACTTAATAAAATTCCTTTTCTTGTCCATTATGATTTCAGATGCTCTTTTCTCATCTCTTATTTTAGTTGTGAGTTATTATTTTGTTACTTCAGTATACAATAGGTGGTTGTCAATGCCTTCACCGATAGATGTTGCAAGCATCGTCGAACAAAGAAATACATGTGGAAAGAAAAGGTGTGATGAGTTATGGAAGGAAATAGGAGATGCGACAATGCAAAAGGAGAAGAAAAGAGGTGCTAGGGTTGACTATGGAAGTGGGGTGCCCACTAAGTATAAAACTAATAAACAACATATTAGTCCATTTGTTATATTTATTGTTTCCCATGGGGTGTAGGAAGCAAAAAGTAGGGTACAATAAAAAATATCCATGAACTTGTCTTGTATGCACATAGCCCAATAAGCCCAACATAACTTCATTCACCATGAACCATCTTTCCTTACATGATTCAATTGCAAGATAGATGTTGATTATAGCCACTATATTTCATCACAGGCTATACATTATAAATCACTTTTCCGGGGAAAGGTTTCATGCACAACAAAAATGTCAAAGTTCACACAACACTTTTGCAGAATAAATACTCTATCTCACACATTCACACATTGATAAATCTAAGTTTAGCATTTTTAGTTTGAGCATCAATACAACACCATACCAATCAATCAATTTGAGGATTTAAGCAATAAATTAACCACCACAAATCTCAATTTAACTCCTTCCTCACACATTTATCTAATTAACCATATTAAAATCACTCTCATTCCTAACTGAAAGTTGAAACACGAGAGAGAAGAAGATTCATTCAATCAAAAAGAATTCCTCAAACCGACTTTCTCCCCCATCTTAAAACTATCGTAAATTGGAAATTGCTCCATCCTAGCATGCATTTTTTCCTCTCTTCTAATAATTTTAAAAAATAGAAAATAAGAGGATGTTCTAATTTATGTTTGGCCAACCTATTTTATTCACAAGTTTAAGCTTCAAGAGTTTGGTTCCTGTTAACTCTTTGGCAAGCGTGTACCAATTCATCCAAGTAGTAATAAAATGATAAGACCAAATGTCAAGTCCACAGGGACTTTGATTATACTCAGAATTTGTATATGCCTAATTGTAAGAAATTAACATAATAAATTTTGGGGTTTGAAAATGATACCATATGTAAATATAAATTCAAAATTTCACTCCTGATTATGTAATATGTTGGGTGTTCAGCCTACCAAAACTACTCTTGATATAATGTTACTAATTTTTCACTATTTAATATTATTTCACAAATTACCTTCATCCTCTAACTTATTCTAACCATGATCCCTCATATGAAAGGGCCTAAATTACCAAATTTCACTCTTGATCCCTCAGCAAGCTACATCACACAATTTGCATTAACAGTAAAGATGCATATTTAAGGCTAAACAATGTCATTCTATCACTAAATATGGATTGTCTAGATATTCTTTCCCAGTTCTCAGAATATAGACATTTTTCAATGCATAAACTCTCATAACATTACATGCATATGAATGATCAGACCATAAACATGACAATAGATTTATAAAAGAATAATAATATGAAAATAATATTAAATAGATAGTGAGAATTGTTACATCAAGAGTGCTTGGTTGCTGAACCCCAACAATGAATGATTTAACCTCTCATTGTCATGAGAGACTTACATTAACCAAAAAAGAACAACAATTGATGAAAGAGAATGAAAGAAAACTAATAGAAAAGAAGCATAAGCTAACTTCTATGGAGTGGATTCTTCTCTCCTTTGTATCTTAGGTTTCTCTTTGGCTTCTGATTGTGCTTTGTATTTACCCCTTTTTATAATCAAAATTTTTCTTTATTGGTTTTTTTATATATTGGCAATGCTCTAAGCCCATATGTGCACGCTAAGCCCAAATCCTTAATCCATCTTCCAAGTCTTTAATGTGTAATCCTGCAAAGAAAATACAACTAACACAGTATAAATCAACTAATTTTAGCATTTATTGGATAAAAGCTCAGAAAAAGCTAAATTTATAAGTTTCAATCACAAAAGAAGCATTAAAAGAGGAAAAAGAATATAATTGCTATGTAATTTAAATGCACATTTACGTATAAATAACAATTATCAAACTCCCCCAAATTTAAAGTTTTGCTTGTCCTCAAGCAAATGTAAGCAATTGCTAAACTAGTTAGATTACTGGCCATGTCAAGATTGTAACCAAATCACAACAACTGAGATAAATGCATACTTCCAAAAACAATTTCAGTATTCAATCCTCAAGTTCACACTCACCATGGTTTTTCATGCTGAATTTATGTAAAGAATGCATTCAGAGAGAAAAAAGTTAGCAAGAATGACAATTATCACAGAAAGGTCAAGCTTTGCTTCACTCCTTGATGGAGTGCTTTTAGTCAAATATTTTTTCTATCCTTCTTAGCTTATTTAACCTCTTTTGGACTTTTATTTTTCCATTCTAATTCAGTTTTTGGCCTAGGCAAGTAAGTGGGCTTAATTGCTAATTATAGCATATTTTTGGATTTTATGCTCACTTAACCTATTTGCCTTGTATAGGACCTATAGAGCTCTACGGAACTCTGAATGGAGCATTCTAGTAGTCCTTGGAAAGATAACAAAAGGATATACAAGTTTGATAGAAATAGCCTAAGGCCAATTCTATCATTTGGAGGGTCATTTTAAGCTTCGAAGTTAGCACCTCTGCACTTTTAATTTTGGGTTGTGAATTTGATTTTTATGGTTGTAAATAGTAAATAATTAGAATTGATGGGTTTTGTTGATGACCCATTCTTTTCTTTAGACTTAGTCACTACATATTAGTGACATTGGACAAATTTTGACACACTTCATTTTAATAAAAACATTTTTACATTTCCTTCTTTTAAGTTTTTAAGATCAAAATCCTTGCTCTTTTATTTTCTCTCAACTGTTCTTCATTTTTGTTGTGTTGTGCTTCCATTTTCGTACAAAATCATTCCATAGGGCTTTCATTGATGATGATCATGGAAGGCTAAATACTCAATCAATCCAAGGATCCCACCCAAGCACAAGGAGAATTTGAGTTCTGGTTTGGTATTTCGAATTCTATTTGAATGTTCATCTTCTTCTTCAATTGCTATTTTGTTTTCATGATTATGAATGCATTTAGAATTGAAAATGGGTTAGGTTATGGATTCATTTCCTAATTTCGAATATTAATCACAGATTAATTGGATGATATTTCAGTTAGGGTTGTGGTTTCAATCAATTTAGGGGTTAAGTCGATTGAATTGCTTCTAATGAGATTGAATGAACTTTCATAATAGGATAAATTTTTTAGAACAATGATGATTCGAATTGCTTGGTGAGGTGAATTGGATTGATGCTTTAATTCTGTTTTACATTACTTCTTTTGAATTCTGTTAGTTTCTGTGTTGCTCTTTAATTTTAGTTTACGTTTTTGCAAGTTTTACTTACGCACACAAACTGTTTGAAAAAATTCCCCCTTACTGTTATTAGTGAATTGAAGCTAGAACCATATTGATTGTGTCTCTGAGTCGACCTAAGTTAATCCTGTGCTACAGAATTAATGTAGTTAAATTGTTTTGGAGCGTAACGGCAAACGCGTATCACTCCTCACAAGGCAAGTGTTTCTCTCAAGCACACAGGTGTTTTATTTATGTGAATTCCATTCATTCCAATTGAAGTTACAAATCTTAGCTTTGCACATCATCTCATTCAATGTCATCACACAAACACACACACACACACACACACGCCACATAGATCACTGTGGACTTTATTAAGCTTGTAATGTGGCTGGGCTAACAAAGAATCATGATTTTTCTTGGAATTCAAACAATTAGGTTCTAGGATAGCTTTCACTTATTCCCTACTCACTTCAGGGGATCCATTTTCCTTTTTCTCGCAACCTTATTTAACATGTCACTATCAACAACTCCAGAGGTTTCTTTGACAATAATCTACTTTTCAGTTCTTATTTCCAGAACCATTTTTTTTGTTTTTTTTTTATCATACCAAGGTATAATGTAGTTTTGATCCTCTGTGTGCTTCTTGCTTTCATTCATGCACAAGATTTGTTTAACCAACATACTCCCCCAAATTTGGTACAAATTTTCCTTGATCCATAAGTGATACTCTCCTATAACCTAAGGTAAGGTGAACATATTTACACATGCTTTTGGTTCAAGGTTCAACAACAAATTCATTCTCAGTTAGGCTCAAAAAGGGTGCAAAGGCTTTAACATTTATTTTCAACAGGTTGGTTTTTTGGCTAAGTGGCTGAAAGTAACTTATCAACAAGGCCTTGATCATATCCATATAGTGTATGCACTCAAACGGTTCAAGAATCATGCAAAACCAGAAAAGCAAAAACAATTGTTCTCTCACAATTAAGATGCACACAACTCACACAGTAACTTGAAGCAAAAGTATTTCTTTCACAAGATTTTTTTGTGATGCAACTTAACCTATTCACTCACACACATTTAGTTCATAAAAACATCAATCAACAAAAACTTGTGTTCAATCAAGAATCATAAATTCACCTCATTAACAGGAAGCAAAATCTTAGTCATACGATCGATTAAATCAAAACATGCTCAAATAGTGTCATCAAAATAACTATCTATTATGAAAAATTAAAGAAACTGTAAATTGCATAATTTAAATGATTAGATTGCAAGAATTTAAAGATAGATGCATAAAATAAAATAAAGAAAGAAAGAGAAAAAAAGAAAAAGATGAGTCTAGAAAAAGAAAAGGATGGCCTCAATCCTTTGTCGGCCATGGGTCCCATGCTCCCTGAGCCGCTGTGACATCTTCAATGTAATCATTATCCTCTCCAGCCTTCGCAGCATCTGTATCACTAGATGGTCCCTCTGCAGCTCCACGGGTAGCACCCCCCCGAAAGAGGAAGGCATGTCCCCAGGCAAAGCAACTCACTCAAGAAATTCTTCTGGAGTCATGACCGACTGATGGAGAAAGAGCTAATGAAGGCTCTGCATCAAGAGATATTGCCCGTGGTGAAGGATGGTCAGCATGGGAAGAAGTGACTCCTGAATACGTGGCTGAGATGTGGACCTTCGTCGTTTGCTAGAGGTCATCTGTAAAGGACAGACAAAAATGAGATAAAAGAAAAATTAAATTCAAACAAAAATTAAATACTTCACAAAATTAGAGAAAAAGGGTAGGAATGTTAGGTTTCCTCCCAGTAAGCACTTTTTTAACGTCATTAACTTGACGCAGAACACCCTCATGGGTCATGGAGGTGGATAATTGTGATCAATTGCTCGATATAACCACCATTGTACACCTTCATTCATTGTCCATTGACAACCCAACTTTGCTCTGGATCACTAGACGATGGGTCTATTAACTCTACTGCTCCATATGGCCTGACGTCTTTGATTGTGAATGGCCTAGACCACTTAGACTTGGGCTTTCCAGGAAATAGCTTGAGGCGGGAATTGAACAGCAAAACTTGTTGTCCAAGCTGGAAATTCTTCTTTACAAGCTTCTTGTCATGATAAGCTTTTACCTTCTGCTTGTAATTTTTGGAAGACTTATACGCATTGAGTCTCATTTCTTCTAACTCTAGCAACTGTAACTTCCTCTTTTCTCCAGATAAGGACTCATCAAAGTTGAGGATCTTGAGAGCCCAGTAAGCCTTGTATTCCATCTCTACTGGGAGGTGACAAGCCTTACCATACACCATCTGGAAAGTAGATAAACCAATTGGCATCTTGAAAGCAGTCCTGTATGCCCACAGGGCATCATCTAATTTTGCAGCCCAATCCATTCTTAAAGATACAACAATCTTCTCAAGGATTTTCTTCAAATCCCTATTGGACACTTAAGCTTGGACATTTGTTTAAGGATGGTAAGGAGAAGCCACTTTGTGTCGGACATTGTAATGCTCCAACACCTTCTCCAACTGTACGTTGTAGAAATGTGTCCCACCATCACTAAGGAAGACTCTTGGAACTCCAAAGCTGGAAAATATGTTCTTCTTTATGAACTTAATGACTGTTTTATAGTCATTCTTTTGAGTAGCCATAGCTTCTACCTACTTGGAGACATGATCCACAACCACTAAAATGTATTCATTACCATATGACGAAGGCAAGGGACCTACAAAGTCAATGCCCCAACAATTACATATCAACTTCAATGATGTTATGCAAGGGTGTCTCATTTCTCCTAGAAATATCTCCTGTTCTCTGGCATTGGTTACAATATAGCACATGCTCATAGGCATCCTTGAATATAGAAGGCCAGAAAAACCAGGACTGTAACACTTTTGTAGTTGTCCAGTCTCCATTATAATGTCCTCCATAAGGTGAATTATGACAATGCCAAAGTATGCTTCTAGATTCTTCCCTTGTGACACACCTTCTCAACAAGTTGTCAGCTCCAAGTTTGAATAGATGAGGATCATCCCACACATAATAATGTGCATCTCAGAAGAACTTCTTCTTTTAATGCCAATTGAGATCAGTAGGGATGATTCCAGTTGCCTTAAAGTTGGCTATATCAACAAACCATGACCGTTCACTTATAGCTAAAAGTGATTCATCTGGGAACTCATCACAAATTTCTCTCTTTCTGAGTTACTTCTTCATTCACCAACCTAGACAAATGATCAACCATCAGATTTTCACACCCCTTCTTATCTTTAATCTCAATGTCAAATTCTTGAAGTAGAAGCACTCTTCTAATCAGCCTTTAGATAGGAGATATTTGATTTCCACATGATTAGTGAATATGATGACCTTAGAGCCAATTAAGTAAGATTTGAATTTTTCTAGTGCATAGACAATAGCCAACAATTCTTTTTCTGTGGTGGCATAATTCAGTTGTGCATCATCAGGGCTTTGCTAGCATAATATATTGAGTAAAATACCTTATCTCTCCGCTGTCCTAGCACTGCCCCCACAACATAGTCGTTGGCATCACACATCAGTTCAAACTCTTGACTCCAATTGGGAGCAACAATAATAGGAGCTGAAATGAGCTTCTTTTTTAGATTATGGAAAGCTGACAAACATTCTTCATCAAATTTGAAGACAACATCCTTGTTCAGCAAGTTGCTCAACAACTTTGCAATCTTTGAGAAGTCTTTGATGAACCTCCTATGAAATCCAACATGTCCACGGATGCTTCGAATGCCTTTCACATTCAAAGGCGAAGGTAACTTCTCAATGACATAAACTTTAGCCTTGTCCACTTCAATCCCTTTGTATGAGATCTTATGGCCTAAGAATATACCCTCTTGGACCATGAATTGACATTTTTCACAATTTAGCACTAAATTGGCATCCACACACCACTGCAACATCAATTCCAAAATGGACAGACCATGATTGAATGAAGAGCCAAAAACAGAAAAATCATCCATGAATACCTCGATGCGTTTTTCCACAAGATCGGCAAAGATGGCTAGCATACATCTTTGGAAAGTGGTAGGGGCATTGCATAATCAAAATGGCATTCTTCTGTAAGCAAAGACACCAAATGGACATGTGAAAACAGTCTTCTCCCAATCTTTAAAATCCACCGCTATTTGATTATAACCCGAATAGCCATCCAAAAACAATAGAAAGCTTGTCTAGCTAGCCTCTCCAACATTTGGTCCATGAATGGTAGAGTAAAGTGATCCTTCCTTGAGTCATCATTAAGCTTGCGGTAATCTATGCACATCCTCCACCCAATGACTATCCGTGTTGGAATAAGATAATTCTTCTCATTACGGATCACCGTTATACCACCTTTCTTGGGTACCATTTGGACTGGGCTTACCCACGCACTATTAGAGATTGGATAGATAAGTCTTGCTTCAAGCAACTTGAGGACTTCTTTGCGCACTTCCTCTTTCATAGAGGGATTGAGTCTTCTTTGTGGCTTCCTCACCGATTTGTAATTAGCTTCCATCATTATTTTGTGTATGCAGTAGGATGGGCTAATCCCTTTGAGATCAGAGATATGTCATCCTATTGTTGCCTTATGCTTCTTTAGCACCTCTACCAGTTGTGCTTCTTCAGCTAAAGATAAGGCATTACTGATAATCACTGGCTTGACATCATTTATTTCTAGGAAGACATACTTAAGGTGAGGAGGTAAAACCTTTAGCTCAACCTTAGATTTTCAGGAGGAGTGTCTTTTTTCAGTTCTTCAAAGGCATACTCCCTAAGAGGAATCTCTTTTGTTCTGTCCAAATCTTCTAGACAAGCTTTGAGGTCTTTCTCTTCTTCAATTGAGAGACACTCAACAACATTCGTAAGGGCTTTTTCTAGTGGTGATCGCATGATATATGGACTTACTGCGTAAACTGTTTCATGCTGAATTTCTTCCACACTAAAACATGTTTTGCTATCACTAGAATGTTTCATTGCTTCGAAGAGATTAAAGGTTACCTTCTGGTCATCTACACTCATCTCCAGATTATCGTTCCCTATGTCAACGACACATTTGGCTATAAGCATGAATGGTCTACCCATAATTAAGGGTACATCAAAGTCCTCCTTGGTATTCATTATGAAAAAATCCACTGGGAAAGTGAAATGCCGAACCTTTACTAGGACATCCTCAACCACACCATATGGTCACGTAATGGATTGATCTACTAGTTGTAACATAATTCTGGTTGAAAGTATCTCCAGATTGCCAATCCTTCTGCACATGGACAGAGGCATTAAGTTGATGCTAGCCCCCAAATCAATTAGAGCTTTTTTGACAGAGACCATCCCAATGGAACATGGGATGGTAACACTCCCAGGATCCTTGAATTTTGGTGGCCGAATCCTTTGAATGACAGAGTTGCAATTTCCTTCTACCACAATACTCTCACTGTTGATGTACTTACCCTTCTTGGTGAGAAGATCTTTCAAGAACTTTGTGTACATTGGCATCTGTTGGAGAGTTTCACCAAAAGGGATGGTGATTTCGAACTTCTTGAAGATATCCAAGAACCAAGTGAAATAATGTTCTTTCTCTTTTTTGGAAGGCACTAATGGATATGGGGCATCTTTAGTAGGTGTTGTTGGTGCTCCACTTTTCGCTTCTCTTGCCAGCTGGCTCTTGGTTTTAGATGTTGAGACCTTACCATCCTTCTCCTGACCATTATTGTTTTCTTCACTCATTTTTCTTTCATTATTTTCAGTTTCTCTTCTTTTTCTCTCATTTTCTCCCCCCTCACTTGTGTCTTCCACTACTTCCTCTACTCTCTCACCATCCTCAAGTCTCTCTTTTCTCTTACTTCTTGTGAGCACCACCTTGCATTCTTCCTTTGAGTTCTTCTCTACAAAGTTTCCAGTGGATTTCTAAGCCATCTGCTTAGCCAGTTGGCCAACCTGCACTTCAAGGTTCTTAATGGCTGATTCAGTGCTCTTATGATTAGAGATTGAGACTTGCATAAATTGATTCAAGGTGTCCTCCAACTTGGCGGTTCTATCATAGAGGTTAGGATCCTGATTTGAGGATTGATTAGATGGGCCCCCTTTGATGTATGACTTTGATGTAGCTCTGATATATAGTTGAACCCATAGCCATTAGTTTTCCTAAATCTACCTTGCAATGAAACTCAATCTTCAAGCAAACTTCAAAAACTCTAACTTCTACACTTTCATAAGAATTTGGGGGCTGTTTTTAAGCTTTTTAATTTAGCAATGGAAGATGGAAGAAAGGTTAGGGATGAAGATGGATGGCACCATGGAAAAGCTTTTCGATAAGCCTAGGAAGAATCATCACAATAGCATGAGAAGCCATTGATAAGACTCAAGAAATTCTTACACAAGAACAAGAGTGAAACTCTTACAACAATTTTCAGAATTATATTAATGAACCAAAGTTAGTTACATTCAGTTGTGGATCAGCTTATATAGATCACAAAATTACAAGCAAATACCACTAAATGTAATGAAAATGCACATTAAAATGAAGCCCAAATGAAGCATGAAGTGTAAGCTTCTCCTAAAGTGGCTTTTGGTTGTCCAACACACGCATGTGTAGTTCTATGCTGAAATAATCAATTAATTCGTCCTTGTAATCGATTAAAACAGTTTTTACACATTCTGATGCTTATGTAATTGATTACAAATGTTTGGTAATCGATTAAAACAAACAACATCTATTTTACAAAGTGTCTTGGTATCGATTACAAATAGTTGGTAATCGATTACCATGGACTATTTTGTATCTTTTCCAAGCTGGTGTGCTTCTTCATACTTGTCCAAGTTAGCTTGGATGTGGTCTTGAAGTGCTTGAGTCCTAGCTCTTGTCATTGGTCCTTTAAAGCTCACCAAAGGAAGTTCTTCAAGCTTTCCTTCTAAGTCTTTAGCTTGCAATGGACCTTCATCACCCTTGGTCCTTGTTAAAATTATATCCTGGATGATACCTCCAATTCTGGCTTTGGTTTTGAGAAAAGTTACCTCCCTAATGATAACCTGAGTTCCCCCTTGATGATAGCCCTGGCGGTTTGGATTGGCCATATAGTTGGTCTCATTTGATGCTTCCTCTTGAGTCATGCGTAAGACAGACTCATGAGCATCGCCACACAAGGTACATCCTCCAACTTGCATCATAGAAGGTGAAGCTGGTTAAACTGCATGCAATTGTTGAGGATGCTTATTCAATGTCTCTATGAAGGTCTCGAGTTGCTTAGCCAAGAGCTAATTCTAAGCCAACAATGCATCTTGAAAAGTGATTTCCAGGAGGCTCTTTTTGGTAGGAATGTATCTTCTATCACGGAAGATAGCATGATCACTTACTGCCATATTCTCGATCAGCCCCATGGCTTCATCAGGGGTCTTCAACTTGATTTTTCCACCTGCAGATGCATCCAGAAGTTGCTTTGAATGGGGTTGTAAGCCATCAATAAACATGTTGAGTTGTATTGGCTCACTGAACCCATGTGTGGGAGTCTTGCAAAGCAACCCCCGAAAGCGATCTAGAGCTTCACTAATTGATTCATCAGGAAACTAATGAAAAGATGAGATCTCTGCTTTCCCTTCAACTATCTTTGACTCTGGGAAATATTTCTTAAAGAATCTCCACCATTTCCTCCCATGTTCTGAGGTTGTTACCCTTGAATGAGTGTAGCCATCTTTTTGCTTCACCTGTTAAAGAAAAAGAAAATAAGTTAAGGCGAACAACATTCTCTGGTACTCCAACAATGTTGACTGTGTTGCAGATCTCTATGTAGGTAGTTAGATGAGCATAAGGATCCTCATTAGGCAACCCATGAAAAAGATTGCCATGGATCAATTGGATGAGTGAATGAGGATATGAGATGTTAGCTGCTTGCACTTTTGGCCTCACAATGCTAGTGAAATATTGTAGCGTAGCGAAACTCGAATAATCTTCAAGAGTCATCTTGGGAGGTCTGTCTTCTGCCATTGGAAGTTCCTCAAAGATAGGATGAGGAATAAACGCAGTTGGTTTGTCTAATATAAGAGGATGAATTAAAGATGATAAAGAGGAGCAATCTCCCTTTTCTCCTTGTAGAGCTTGCCTCTCTTGTCTCCTTCTTGCAGCGTTGTTTCTCCAACAGGTAGTTTCAATTTCTGGATTTAGTGGAACAAGATCGTCCATTGAAGTTTTACCTCACATACAAAGAATAAGAACACTAGAAAAAAATTAACAAGGTTCAAGAATTAAATGTAAAAAATAAAAAATAAGAAAAATAAAGATAAAAAAATTAAGATAAAAAACAGATTTAAGATATAAAAAATTCTTTAAAAACATAAAAAAATTATTTTTTTTTCATACTTTTTTTTAATTTTTTTTAAAAAAATTCTAAATTGTTCAACAAAAGGGAAAATAAAAATAAAAAGAATGGTGAAATTATAAAAGATAAATTAGAAAGATACTAAATCTAATAAGATAAGACAAAAGATAATATAAATATCAACCTAGCAATAAAATTTAGAACGATAATAGTTATGATAATTTCCTAATAAATTTAAAGATAATTATCTAATCTAATCCCTAAAAGATAATATAAAATAAAATCTAAAAGATTTAAATTTGAATTTCAAAATAAAATAAAATGTTTAAAATGAGGGTATACAAACTACCGAGTACAAGAAACAAAGTCTCCAACAACGGTGCCAAAAACTTGTTAACTCTTTAGCAAACATACCAATTCGTCCAAGTAATAATAAAATGGTAAGACTAAGTGTTGAGTCCACATGGACTTTGATTATACTCAGAAATTGTATATTTCTAATTGTAAACAATTAACAAAATAAATTTTGGGATTTGTAAATGATACTATATGTAAATATAAATTCAAAATAAAATAAATTACAAAATAAATTAAAGGCAAAAGAAAACAAAAACACTTGGGGAGATGAATTGACTATTGAATGCAGGATTATGTGATATGTTGGGTGTTCAGCCTACCAAAACTATTCTTGATGTAATGTTAATGATTTTTCACTATTTAATATTATAATTTCACTCATGATCCCTCAGCAAGCTACATCAAATAATTTGCATTAAGAGTAAAGATGTATATTTAAGGCTAAACAATGTCATTTTATCCCTAGATATGGATTGTCTAGATATTCTTTTTCAGTTCTCAGAATATAGACATTTCCCAATACATAAACCCTCATAACATTACATACATATAAATGATCAGACCACAAACATGACAATAGATTCATAAAAGAATAATAATATGAAAATAACATTAAATAGATAGTGAGAATTGTTACATCAAGAGTGCTTGGTTGCTGAACCTCCAACAATGAATGATTTAGCCTCTCATTGTCATGAGAGACTTACATTAAGTAAAAGAGAACAACAATTGATGAAAGAGAATGAAAGAAAATTGATAGAAAAGAAGCATAAGCTAACTTCTATGGAGTGGATTCTTCTCTCCTTTGTATCTTGAGTTTCTCTTTGTCTTCTGATTATGCTTTGTATTTGACTGCTCACCCCTTTTTATAATCAAAATTTTTCTTTATTGGTTTTTTTATATATTGCCAACGCTCTAAGCCCATATGTGCGTGCTAAGTTCAAATCCTCAATCCATCTTCCAAGTCTTTAATGTGTAATCCTGCAAAGAAAATACAACCAACACAGTATAAATCAACTAATTTTAGCATTTATTGGATAAAAACTCAGAAAAAGCTAAATTTCTATGTTTCAATCACAAAAGAAACATTAAAAGAGGCAAAAGAAAATAATTGCTATATAATTTAAATGCATAATTTATGTATAAATAGCAATTATCAGTTTCACTTAATTCACTTACACTTCTAATTATCTCTAATTGCAAATGTTTTTATGATATAGTTTGGAATTAAGGATACTAATTAACTTTAAATTTGAGCTTTTGAGATAAATGTTGAAAATAAAGGATTTTGGCTCAAGTAAAAGTAAGAATATATAATCAAGAAAAAAGTTATTAGAATTTAGAAGTAAAAATGGGAGAAAATGTTTTAAATGTATCAACGTTTTAATATTTGGAATCCATATTAAAAAATGATGGAAAATTACAATTAACAATTATGTCATGCACATGATACGAACAAGATGACTAAAATAGATAAAGGCACAAACTCAAAGGAAAGTTTTATTTATCCATTTGACTAAATTCTATTATAGTTAATATTGCATTTTAAATAGACAACACAAAAAAGGTAAAAAAAAAGATAATATTAAGATAAATATGTGATCATGCAAGAAAAATAACATGTATTGATGTGACATTATTTAAAAAAAATAGAAAATCAATTAGGATAAATGACCAGTTTTATTTTTGAAAATGCGATGTGTTGTTAATTTAGTTCCTAAAAATAATAAAATGATAAAATGAGCCATGAAAAAGCAATTTGTCACTCATACAAATTTTTAGGGATCTTTTTGTTATTTGATTACTTCCGTGATTAAATTGATAATTTCTTACACTTATAGGAATAAAATTGATCATTTATTCAAATCAATTATGATAATTTAAATATGTATAAAAAATGTCCTTGAAATAATTAAGAAGAAGTGTAAATTGCATTAAAAGAAGTTGTTAAGAAAATTTTCATTATAAATAATATTCCTAAAACTTAATCTTTTTAAATTAAATAATATCTTGTGATTCATGTAATTAACCTCACACAATAATATAAAATTTTGTTGTTATTATTTACAATAGATATCTTCTTGTCATGACTTCACATCGCTAGTAATTAAGAATATATAATTACTAATAAGAAATAAATTTAATCATATTGTGGCATAATCCTTGTTGTTAATAATATGTTAATAAAATAAATAGTTATTGAATGTATAACATTGACATCAAGAACACCTTTAACTCAAGTTAATTGTGGTCGATGGTAGATGAACCCAATGATAAATATGAGAAAATTGAAAAAGAAAAGGGAAATAAGACAAAAGAAAATAAAATAAGAATAAAAGAAAAGAAGGGTGAAAGAAGTTAATTGAGGAACATATAGATAATAACAGGTCTAACCCTCCACCACACTTATAGTTTTTCTCCATTTTGTCCTAAGACACACCTTACCTCTTCCTCTCTTTGTGTCGAACTCTTGGTAACAAACTTTTGTTTTGACGGGAGCATCTAGAGGCCATCTCATTACGTGTCCAAACCACATCAATCTATGCTTCCTCATTTTTTCACTCACTGATACTACTGCTACCTTTCGTCGAATATCTGCATTTCTTATCTTATTCATCTTCGTATGACCACACATCCACCTTAACATTCTCGTTTATGCTATCCTTATTTTATACTCATGTTGCCTATGTGCTGGCCAACATTCGACTCCATATAACATTGCGGGTCTTACAATTTTTTTATAGAATTTTCCTTAAGCTGGAATTTTGCGGTCACACAAAAATTCAAATGCACTCCTCCATTTCATCCATCCTGTTCTGATTCTATGATTTACATCATCATCAATCTCTCCACCTTTTTGCAAAATTGATCTCAAGTATCTAAAAGCATCTTTCTTGAATACCTCTTGACCAAGTAGATGCACGGGGTTTTGATTACCATCTCTTATCAGTGAAACTCACACTTCATATTCTCAGTCTTACTCTGACTTATCGTGAATCCTTTAGACTCCAAAGTGTTTCTCCACAATTCAAGTTTCATATTAACACCTTCTTTGGTCTCATCAATAAGCACAATATAATATGTAAAAAGCATACACCATGACACTTCCTCTTGAGTATCTTTTGTTAGTTCATCCATCACTAAGGTAAAGAGATAAGGACTAAGAGCCAAACCTTGGTGTACACCTACCATGATAGGACAATCCCTTGATGTTCCATTACAAGCTTTCACACATGTGGTAACCCCATCATACACATTATTGATTGCATTAGCATACTTTAATGATACTCTTTTTTTTCTCAGAGTCCACCATAAAACTTTTCTTAGGACTCTATCGTATACTTTCTCAAGATCTATAAACACCATATATAAGTATTTCTTCTTTTCTCGATACCATTCCATTAATTGTCGCATCAAGAAAATAGCTCCCATAGTACATCTTCCTGACATAAATGCAAATTGATTTACAGAAACCTTGGTCTCCCTCCTCAAGCAATGTTCAATAACTCTCTCCACAACTTCATAGTATGACTCATGAGCTTAATGTCTCTATAGTTAGAACAATTCTTGATATCTCCTTTTTTTTGTAAATAGACACAAGCACACTTTTCCTCTGAGCATCAAACATCTTATTTGTTTGAAGAATCTTATAAAAAAATTGATCAACTATTTTATTGCTACATCTCTCAGGTTTCTCCACACTTCAATAGGGACGTCATCGGGTCCAAAAGTTTTATTATTCTTCAAAGTCTCATTAACTTCACATGTATTAATTATGTGCACAAGTATTTTATTCAAATCATCATAAGCGTTCTACAAGTCCATCTCACTTTTATCATCATCCCTATTAAAAAGTTTGTTAAATTAGTTTAGTCATCTTTCATTTATATATATTTTTTTTATTTTCATCCTTGATGCATCTAACTTGGGTGAGGTCTTCACTCTTCTTTAATCTTTTTATTAAATGTATAAGTTAAAGTATTTTATATTCTCCTAAAAAAAGTATTTTATATTAACAATGTATATAAATTAAAATTTAAAATATATAATATTTACATAAATACATATTTATTTATTTAATTTATCAAATAACATTATATTAATACCTATAAATTTATTTTAATAACTATATTAAAATAAAATAAAATACAAGAATAATATTAATATTATATTTTATAATTCATATTCATTTCAAATAGGTAATTATTTATTCAATAAAAAATCATTTTTAATTTTTTTATCCATGATAATCAAAGACCGCATTTACAACAACTCACACTTTGAGATAGACTCCTGACTATTTTCTTTTCAACTAAAAAAATAAAAAGGTTTTTTTTTTCCTGTTAACTTTCTTTCATGATTTTCTTATTTCAAACAATTTCAAATCTTTTTCTTTTATCTTATCACTTTTCCTATCTAAATAATTTTCTATTTTTTTTATCTCTCTTAAACCAAACTAATTGTTAAAAAGAAAAATTATTTCTTTTAAATTCTGGTTTAGTAGTTTCTCAAATCTTTCCATACATTTTTTGGCACACTTGTCTTTTCTTTGGCCTTTAGCAACTCTATAGATAAACCTAAGAGGGTTTAACTTCGTTTCCTTATTCCATTCTTTGCTCCCTCGAACTGCTGTTTGGTCTCTTCACACTTATCCATGGCATCAACGTTTCTCACCCTACCAACTCCCTTCCTACACAAAACTAATGCCATCACTTTCTCTAACAAGAGACCCTCATGTATGTATATTCAATTCACCAAAAGTTTCATTTTCGTTCACCAAATTCAACATCTTATGCAATTTCTTAACCTTTTCTCATCTGGGTCTCATGCAGTTTTGCAGAGGAGCTCTCTGAAGATCAATGCAATTACCAAAAAATGGGAACCCACTAAGGTTCTTTTCTTTTCCTTTTTTGAAGAGGTTATTGGAATTGGTTTTAGTAGTAGCCTACACCACCCCACTAATTCCCTTTTCATTTCCCATATTTTAAAATTAAAAAAAGTTCATTTTTTTTGCTTCTAAGTTTTGATGATTTTGGCATGCAGGTTGTGCCTCAGGCTGATAGAGTTCTTGTTCGTTTGGAGGAGCTATCAGATGTATGCTATATACTTATCCAAAAACCAAATCTTTTTTACTATGGGTGTTGTTTATTCTTATTCTTATAGTATATCAGATTCAAACTATTGGTTATTTTCCCATTTGATGGCTTCTAAATCTTGGAAATTTGGAATTGCTAGCACATGTACTAATTATTATGGTCCTTATCTGAATGTAAGGCTGACTGTTAAACTCGTTTGTGAGCCTTCTTTATTTGGTTAACTTTTATTTTGATGTGATTTTGAGAAACTCGATAAGATTGTACCATGAAATGAATTTTTTTGTCATTGTATTATAATAACGAGTTGTGTTACGTTGGTGGTGTGCTAATGTGTTATCAATGGAATATTCCTTCGTACGTGCTCCAGAATATTGGTGCCACTTGTGCACATGTGAAGTGCTTTAAAAGGTATTTTGAGGTTTCTTCATACAATGTCCTCAGCTTGGTTTTCTGTTGTGTCGGTGTCCGTAAAAACTAAAACATCCATGTTCACCTGTTAGTGAGACCCAATGGTGCTATTTTTGATAGGTAATTGTTATTCAACTGTGTCATTATAAGTTGCCTGTTTTTATGCTCATGTGTAATAGTAGGCTAGTAGCTAAAGAACAGAAGTAAAGGAATTTTTTGTAAGTAGAAGTTATAGAGTATAAGATATGCTCTAAAGCCTATTTAGGAAACGCAGATGTAATGCTGTGATGCCAAGTAGGTGACTTAATTTGATGAAAGGGTTACTTATATGTATCATTTATGTAGAATGGCAGACTATCATGATGCTGGGAGGTATTAGTTCTGAGCTCTAATTTCATAGAGGGCATTTGTTTCATGGACTATTTCTCTAATCCTTTCCCAGGAATATGACATGGGAATTTTATTCCCGAATATGTCAAAAAACGTGTGAAATATCTTCCAATAATTATTTTATTACCTCATAACAAGCGTGTGAATAAATTTTCCTAATCCCATGATCCCGGGAATAAATAAATAGTTCGTGAAACAAATGGCCCCATAGTTCATGAGAATTTCCCAAGTTATTTTTTGGTACATGTTAGTTGTTGGCATGTTGGTTCAACAATCATCAGCCTTTAGTTGAAGATTCTGTTTTGTCAGTGTTGAGTTGTTTCAAATATTTCTCTATATTAACATGAAAGCATGAATGGAGTTGTTAGAAGAATATGGTTGACCAGATAACGGATAACCATATGAGTTCTATTTAAGGTTCAGTTGCACTGGTCACACAAGCTTACATAGCTTAAGGGTGGCTATCTGTCTGCTATAAGGAATAGAGGTTGTGCTTGTGGTTGGCCTCTATATGGTGACGGTGTTCTTCAGCCATTGGTTGCTATGAATTGGTGGTTTCTCTAATATCCTGTGACACTCGCCATTGACATTATATTTTTTATCTCACTATATGCTTGAAGCTTGTGAGAAATTAAGAATGCTTTGCTGATGCTGAGACTGAGAACTCTGCCTCAGCCCCAGTATAATTGATGCCATTGTGCACTGCTGCATAGCTGATTTGTGCTTGTTTTTTGCTCCAGAAAACAGTTGGTGGAGTTTTGCTGCCCAAGTCAGCTGTTAAATTTGAGCGATATCTCGTGGGAGAAGTAAGTAGACATAGATAACTTTGGTATTTTGGGTCTGTTAATTATTCTCTTTATTAATTTTTGTGTTTTGGATAAAATATGATCATTTCTTTCATGTTTGTTTCAGATCCTAACTGTTGGTGCTGAGGCTGGAGAACTGAAGGCTGGAACAAAGGTACAAGTTTAATTACCATGAAGGAGGTGAACTAGAAATGGGCAGAAGACAAGAATAATCTAAAAAAATTGTCAATATTCAATTTCATTGATACACTAACATCCTTGAGGCTGGTAATATGCTTATATAGGTGATTCAAATATAAAGTCGGAATCTATCCAGGGTTGGGACATCCTGAGAATCATCCAAAACAAGTAACCATGAGTTCCAGAATTATTGATAATTAATCCTTAAATCCCAATTACAAATACTAGTTCCAAGTTTACAATTACATCATAAATTAATGTTTTAAGGACCAACTCTCCTAAAAGCTATAGCTTTTAGGTGAAGCTCATGTGGTTTTATTTTTTATATGTAACATGCTCTGTCATGGAAGGAAGACCTTTGAGCTTCACCCTGTGGTTTGACGAGGCTCAAACTAAAGCCACTTGGTCATATTGAAGCTTTGATATCAACTTTTTAATGGGCAGACCAGTTTATGAATTACATGAGGATGGCAGCTGAATTTATATACACACAAGATACATACATATGATATAAATCCTAATTAAAAGACTAAAAAAACAGATGAAATCACATTTTAAGTGAAAATCATCAATTATCAATATTTTTACCATCCAAAGGAGGAGATATTTTGAATAAATCTAACAAATTTTATGCATCACTTTGGTTCAAGTAATCTAAATTTAAAGAGAGGAAAAAAATCTATAATTGTTTGAATCATTTGAACTTGTTGGAATTTGTTCCAAATATAAACTATAATTTTTCTTTTGCAGGTACTATTCACTGACATGAATGCTTATGAGGTAAGGGACTTTAAATATTTGTTTTATTGGTGTTATGTATCTAATAGTATTCAAAGTTGTAACGTTATCTATTAAAAGTTGTTAGTGAATTAATCACTGACCAATGGAATATTTATATCAGAATTCATAAGAACAACTTATGGGGAAAATACTTACTTCTGACCCCACATGCTTCGAACATGGGGTAGCCAAGATTAGAACAAATGCTATGCCAAACCATTTTATGTTCTTGTTTGTCTTCATTATATCTCACATTTGTTTTGACGTTAAGTTACTCTTTTCTGGAAAACGTTTTAAAACTTTATCTTATTTTTATGGTGATTTGTCTGATATATATGAGGAAATTGTCTTTGACCTGTGACAAATTATGAAACAATCTTTTTACTTTCTTTTCCTTTATTGGACATTGATGTACTCACTTCTTTCTCCAGCTCCATTTTTGCAAAATTTTCACGGCAAAGATTGTGTGCATAAACTGTACTCACGAATTGGGTTTTGACCTCATTATATTATGCTGTTGCCTTTTCTACTCTTTCTTTGTCATGTCCTTTGTTTTCAGTCTCCTGAAAGATAATGGCATCTTATTAGGGCCGTTATTTCCAGTTATAAATTACTGTTTTCTTGTGAATACTTGTGATTGTATTGATGAATTGAATATTTCTGTTCAAACACTGCCTGGTTAGCAATGTGATTGTCTTTTGGGTCACTAGAAAAGAAACTACCTGAGTAAAACTGGTAGCATTGCATTCTAATGCCATTACTAATCAAATGCTTTTGTCATCCTAATTTATCAGGTGGATTTGGGGACTGACGCAAAACACTGCTTCTGTAAAGCAAGTGACTTATTGGCCGTGGTTGAGTAGGGTTCGCCACTGAATGAGACAAAACAGGAGCAATCCTTTTTATGATATATCTTTGACAAATGTATTATTAGTAGAATAAACCATTTTCATTCATTGGTGTTAAAAATTTATCTTCCTTCTATGTTACAATAACTTGCTTTCCCCAGGTAGTTTTTGATTTAAAACTCTACTTATAAAGATGGCTGTTGTGCTCTACTCCTTCCAGTAGTCTAAGGTAAAATTTCATTTGCTGCACCACCAGGTGCAGTTAACATGACATAATTATTTATAATTTTTATAAAAATAAATGTAATATTTCGAATGCCAAGATCCATGCAGTTTGAAATGCAACTGCAGAGGATAAATTCCACTAATAACATGTCTTCAAATAATGAAGTAACCAAGCTATGTGGGGTACATGCTGGGGGTTAAAAGAGATCGAGTAGTGTCTAATAGTATTATTGCTTTTTTTTTTTGTAGGTAAATGTTGGTTTTAGTTTACTTTTGACAATATTTTCCCATAAAATTTGGATAATGTGTGCTTGCATATATGGTTTGTCTCAAAGTCAAGAGAAAGGAGGGTTGGTATCAGGTGTTGCGAATCGACCATAAAAAATCAGTTATTTTTATGAGATGAACCTTTTTGATATTTCGTTGGGGCGTATCCTTCATAACGATGTGTTACATCAGGTCTCGGATGTAGCAAAAAATGGGTTAGGGTCCTTGTTACAAGGCAAGGTGCTACATCAGTCCAGGGATATAGTGATCAGTGAGCTAGGGTTCTTGCTGCAAGGCAGGGCGCTAGGTCTTCACCCGGATTTGGTGACAAGTAGGTAAGGGTCCCAACATGGATGGGCGAGCGTGGCAGGCAAACACCGCCCAGGGGTTAAGGATGCAATTGGGAAGTTGAAACATAGGAACATTAACATGTAAACTGAGGGAGTTAGGTGATGTTTTTGTCAGGAGGAAAGTGAATATTGTTTGCTTGCAATAAACTAAGTGGGTTGGAGAAAATGCCAAGGAAGCGGATGGCACTGGTATCAAGTTGTGGTATACAGGTAAAACCAAGAGTCGAAATGGGGTTGGAATTATGATCAATAGAAGTTTCAAAGATAAATTCGTAGACGTCAAAAGGAAATGTGACAAGATTATGATGATTAAGCTTGTAGTGGGTGATTTAATTTTAAATATCCTTAGTGTGTATGCACCCCAAGTTGGACTGCAATCAAATGAAAAGAACCAATTTTGGGAAGACTTGGAGGGGGTTTTGAGAGGGATACCATGAGAGGAGAAAATTTTCCTAGGAGATCTAAATGGGCATATTGGTAAAAGCAGTGGAGGTTTTGATAGAATTCCTGAAGGTTTTGACTATGGGACGAGAAATGATACAAGAGAAGATATCTTGAACGTTGCACTAGCCTATGATTTGATGCTAGCGAACACCTTTTTTCGAAAAATGGAATTTCATCTTATCACTTATCATAGTGATCAAAATCGTAGTTAAATTGATTTCTTTATAGCTAGAAGAGAAGATAGAAATTCTTGTATCGATTGCAAGGTCTATCCTGTAGAATGTGTCACTATGCAACATAAGATGATAGTGCTAGAAGTTTGGTTCAACAAAGTACTTAATATTAAAGTACCAGTGAACTTGTTGGACATCTCTATTCGTAAAAACAGAACATTGGCGCCGTCTGTGGGGAACCGTAAATTTCAAATCCCACGATTCACAATGGTAAACACGAGAAGTAACCAGACAGTACACCCACGTTCCGATGCATGTGAAAGAGGAGAACTACCTCCTAATCCTGAAGTGGAGGGGGCAAATCAAAACATGGTGAATTATGACGTTGTACACGTTAGTGACGATGTTGCAGACACGGCTTCTTCTACAGCTCCGGCGATATAGGCACCCCCGGATGCTTATCACTCGGATAAAACTCATCATCCAGCGGTAATTGCACCTCCTAATCCGGAGCCCAATGAGCGTCTCATGAACAACGTCCTCAGTTCAATCTTGGCTCGAATGGAGGATATGGAGAGGAGATATGCCTTTCAAAGGTAAGAGGACATTAGAAACATAGCGCTCCAGATGGAGGAACGTAATACGTCATGGAGGCGTGAAGAAGAACAACATATACAACACATAGAACATCGCTTTAGGAGTATGGAGAATCCGGTTCACAATGAGAATCATGGGTAGCAGGGTCGTGATGCAGCCAGGAACGTCACAAATCAACAGGCCAATCAGGTCCCAGTTCTTCCGATGAATCATCCCGTGGATCCCGGAAATAATGTGATTCTGGCTAATTCAAAAGGACTAATTAGTCGTTTCGAAACTGGGGGTTCCTCTCAAAGGAATGCTGTCGTTCCACCCCAACAAAGAGATGAAAACCCGGTATATCATAACATTGGAAACATGACACGAGCACCGGTGGCAGCTCCATATCAACCAATCAATGCAGGGGTGAACTAGGCAACCCAAGTCTGGGTTATGGCCCCAGACATAATAATGGCCCAAAACCCGGTTACCTAAGTTGTACCTTGGACAAGCATGGAGGGGGGAATTTATTGGAGGAAATACAGTAGAGGACAACGCAACAATAGTCCTTTTACTGATAAGATCGTTAATGCCCGATACTTAGAAGATTTTGATGGTACTTTCTTGTCAAAATATGACGGAAGTCAAGATCCACAAGTACACATCGATGAATTTGACATGTAGATGTATGTTCAAGGAATTGACGAGCCAATAATTTTTTGAATTTTTGTTACTACTTTATCTGGAGCTACCTAGACGTGGTTCCATACGTTACCACCGCGGTCGATCCGCAATTTTGAAGATTTCAGACATAAGTTTTTGTTGAACTTTGCAACTAGCAAGAAACAACCTAAGTCCGAGTTCACATTGGGGAGAATACAACAGCAAACCGATGAAACGCTATAGAGTTATTTAGACAGTTTCAAGGAAGCAGCTTTGCAAGTACAGGGGTTGGAGGAAAAAGTGCACGTGCAC
The DNA here is from genome assembly GCA_007407185.1 of Glycine tomentella. Taxonomy (NCBI): domain Eukaryota; kingdom Viridiplantae; phylum Streptophyta; class Magnoliopsida; order Fabales; family Fabaceae; genus Glycine; species Glycine tomentella. The sequence continues at coordinate 450,345 of PYAF01004579.1, read as the reverse complement.
CTCATCTCTGCCAAGTTGAGTGGATCATCCTGATTGGCGAAGTCAATATACAAAGACCCAGTGAAATCGTTGATGAAGTTTAGGGCTCGGTCGAATAAGTATTTAGAGCTGGAACAGATGGAAATTTTGTCAATGCAATGGGTAGAGAGAAAGAAAGAAGTCCCAGACGATGGAGTCCACCTCCAAGAGGCAGGCAACACCATGGGGTTCACAACCAAGGTTGCAGAGAAGTAGCTCTAACTGACATGAAAAAGGTGGAACGACCTCGTCCGTTATATAATAAAGCCGGGGTAGATCAATCCTGATTCTACGAATTCCACAACGGACCAGGGCATACTACTGACCAATGCTGGGATCTCCGAGATGCGATTGAAAAGTTTGTCCGAGAGGGCAAATTAAGACAATATGTGATAAAGACCCAAGGTCGCCAGAACAAGCTTAAAGGTGGGGGCCAGAATGAAACCAAACCCGGGAGAGATTAAGAAGATAAAAGAAAAAAGCAGAACGATAATGGAGATGATTTTGTAGAACCTGAGTTTGTTTGCAATGTCATCTCTAGAGCTTTGGGAGGAGGAGGAGATACTGCCAATCAACGAAGGAAGTATCTCAAGGAAGTTCTTTCAGTGAGAGAACAACCCAAGTTTAAAGGCAAAAGTAACAGGACAGAGCCTCCTGTGCTTTATTTTACGGAGGAAGATATGAGAGATGTGGTGCCCGGTCATGAAGATGGCTTGGCAATTACCAGAACTCTGGTTAATTGTCGGGTCAAAAGGATGTTTGTAGACAATGGCAGCTCAACAAATATTATTCTTTGGAGTGCGTTTAAAAAGATGAATCTTGACGAAGAAGATTTGAAGCCATGTAAAACAATGTTGATAGGATTCAATGGGGAAAACACTAACCCTAAAGGTTCTATTGACCTTCGAATGACCTTAGGCACCAAGGAAGCATTTAAATCAGAACGTATCACGTTTGTTGTGGCCGATTTTCTGTCACCATATAATGTTATCTTACGAAGGCCAACTATCCACAAGTGGGATATGTTGATATCAACTAAACATCATAAAATAAAAATGGTTGGGAACAAAGACAAAGTGGTGACAATCTGCGAAGACCAGAAGGAATCCCGACAGTGTTATTATAACACAGTCAAGGATGGTGAGGGTGGTCCATCTTCACCACCTCGGATACGTCAAGGGGACTGAAATGGAAGAAAAATGGAGGAATGCCAACCGGGAAAACTAGTGAATATGGTCGAGCTTGACATGAGGGAAGATGTCAAGGAATGGAGACCGGAGCCAGTAGGAGATTTGGAAAACTTGCAAATAGGAGATCAACCTTGACAAATCACCAAGATCGGCAACACGGTCAACTCAGCCACCAAAGCCAAACTGATGGAGTGCCTTAAAAATAATCAGGATGTTTTGGCATGGAATACATCGGAAATACCGGGGATAGATCCCAACTTTTTCTGTCATAAGTTGTCAATATATCCCGGATCAAAGCCTGTGGCACAAAAGAAGAGGAAGCTTGGCCCAGAAAGGAAAAAAACACTGGATGAATACATTAAAGAGTTATTAGATGCTGAGTTTATACGGGAAATCCAATATACTACATGGTTATCTAATGTAGTGATGGTCAGGAAGTCTAATGGCAAATGACAAGTGTGCACAAATTATACTGACTTAAATAAGGTGTGCCCCAAAGATTCTTATCCAATGCCCAAATTTGTTCAGCTGGTAGATAACTCATCCGAGTTCCAGTTATTATCTTTTATGGATGCCTACTCGGGGTACAATCAGATAGCTATGTATCCGGAAGACCAAGGAAAACTGGCCTTTATAGGCGAAAAGGCGAATTACTGTTATAATGTCATGCCTTTTGGATTGAAAAATGCGGGGGCCATATATCAAAGGATGATGAACAAGATGTTTGAGCACAAACTCGGCCAAAATATTGAAGTCTATATAGACAATATGATTGTGAAGACATCTACCATGGCTGATCACATACAAGATTTAGAAGAGACATTCAGTAGACTGAGGGAATACCGTATTCGATTGAACCCGCTCAAGTGTGCATTTGGTGTTTTGGCTGGAAAATTCCTGAGGTTCCTGTTCACCCACAGAGGGATAGAAGCCAACCCGGACAAATTCAAAGCCATGTTGGACATGAAGTTTCCAGCAAACAAGAAAGAGATTCAGTAGTTGACAGGGAGACTGACCGCTTTAACACATTTTCTCCCGAAGTCAGCAGAAAAAGCACTTCCTTTCTTCATGTTACTTAAGAAAGAGGATACAATAGAATAGAACCCGGATTGTGAGGCTGCGTTCAAGGAAATAAAGAAATGTTTGGCTTCTCCATCTGTATTATCGAAATCAGAACCTGAAAACAATAGGAATGCATATGAATTACCACAATAACCAAGAGGGGGGTGAATTGGTTGAAACTCGGTCTTTTAAAATTTATTTGTCAAATCAGAGTTAAGGATCTTAATCACTTTCAAAACCAAGAATACTTTTACTCAATCAAATTACTTAGCTCGAGAAACCAATAGCTCAAAACAGAACTTGTTAGGTAATGATAATGAAACCAAGAACAAATGAACAAGATGACTTGAGATAGAGATAAAGAAAATCAACACAAGTAATTTATACTGGTTCACTTTACAACAGAAGCTACATCCAGCTTCTTCTAATCAACACTAGATTAGAGTTCCACTATTATAAATTTCTGTTCTTACAAGCTTTATAACAGCCTCCCTTTATCAACACTAGATAAAGAATATAAATCTAAAACCCTATTAGATTTCTAAAGAGCAAGAACCAAAGAACACTATTCTGTTCTTTCCTAGAGAACACTACTCTAGCCAAAGCTTCAAGAACCCACTTACAATAGCATTAAATAACAGAAATTCCAAAACAGAATTACAATCAAAGATTATGGAGAGAAACAACCTGATGATCCAATGAATGTGAATGCATAAGAATTACCAATCAAGGTTGAATAGCAGAAAACAGAATTTCAGAACATGCTCTCCATCAAACCCTTGAAGTTTCTTGCCCAAAAATCATTCAATAGCTCATGATGATTAAAGAGTGGGACAAGAAGTTAGAGAAGGCAGAAGATCACTTTCAAACTCTTAAAAGGCTTGTGTATGCTCAGAAAATACGAAGTGTTCAAGTTAGAAATCAAGCCAAGCCTTCCTTCTATTTATAACAGAATTTTGTAACAACCTGTAATCGATTATATGCGCCAAATAATCGATTAAAAAGCATATGTAATTGATTAAATTGTCACTTAATCGATTAAAGTGTTCGAGGCATATTCTGGGTTTTGACAACGAGCAAAATAATTTATTAAACCGAGCTATAATCAATTAAATCAGAAAAGTTCAGTTTCACAAAATAGCTTGTGTAATCGATTACAAATAATGGTAATCGGTTAAAGCAGCAATGCAGGCTTTTTCAAATGACCTATGTAATCGATTGCAAATGATGGTAATCGATTATCACAGCACGGCACAAAATACATTTTACACTATGTAATTGATTACAATAAGTGAGTAATTGATTAAAACATTTACTAAAGCTTTTTAGTTTCAAGTACGAGCCAAATAATCGATTAATCCGATAGGTAATCGATTCAAATGTTCATAGAAGCTTTTCCAATTTGAAACAAGAACTGAATAATCGATTAAAATGCTATGTAATTGATTAAAACAATAAAATTATATTTTTCCAAAAACATAACTCATTTAAATCCTTTTTCAAATAATTAGTAGCTTTGATGTTTTAATGAAAATCATTTAAGCATGTTAATGAGTATGTGAATGCAATGCAAGGATCAAAAGCTTGCCTTCTCCTACATTTCATTTGAATTACAATCTTCAAGGCATGTGAAAAGCTCAAAACTATCTTCTAAGTCTTAGGCTTCATTCTTCATGTTGCTCCCTCTATATTCATACAATAATTGTCAGAACTAATCAGCCAATTCGGAAAGTGATACATGAACCGGATTTGGCTGGAAGGGTGATCAATTGGGTTATACAATTGTTTGAATTTGACTTGAAATACGAAGAGCGACACGCTATCAAATCTCAAGCGCTGGCATATTTTGTCATGGAATTAACCACAGTGAATGGAGGAACAAAAGACGACGTTTGGAAAGTATATGTTGATGGATCGTCTAATGTCAAGGGAAGTGGAGCTAGAATCATAATTGAAAACCCGGAAGGAGTAGCCATCGAGCATTCCCTTCAATTAAACTTTCCAACATCTAACAACCAAGCTAAGTACAAAGCACTGATAGCCAGTTATCGCAGGCAAAAGAACAAGGAGCAAAGAAGCTAAAGGTGCTTACTGATTCTCAACTTGTTATAGCCCAGATTGAGGGGCGATACCAGGTGAAAAGGCCATTGTTGGTCAAATACTTGAATAAGGTCAAAGAAATCATGCTCAAATTTGGTGAAGTCATTGTTAGTCATATTCCTAGAGGGGAAAATTCCAGGACTGATGTTTTGTCAAAACTGGCAAGCACCAAGAGTCTGGGAAATCATAGGACTGTCATTCAGCAGGAAGTCCCTAAGCCGAGTTGCGTAATGATAATCTCAGCGGCTGAAGATTGGAGGAGACCTATGATTGATTACCTCGAAAGAGGAATCTTTCCAGATGATGTTACAGAAGTGAAGGATCCTTAAAAAATTTTGAAATTCTGGTTGTTTTCTGTTTTCTGTCTGTTTTTTGTTTTCTGTTTATCTGTCTGTATATATTCTGTTTGTCTGTTTTAGTTTTTGAGTCTGTATGTTTTTGTTGTCTGTTTCTGCTGTTTCTGTTTGTTGCTGTTTTTAATGAATTTAGGCATTTTTTCATGTTTTTCATAGGATTTCTAATTTGCATAAATTGTGAGAAATGTTAAAAAAATTGGTTGGATTGAGAGGTTTCATACTTGATGTGAATCATTGGTGCAATTGTTGAAGTGATAAGTATGCTTGAGAATAGAATTTAAGATGAACCATGTGTGGTAGAACTATGCCTTGTGAGTTTTTTGAGCCTTTGTGAATATGTTCTTTCATGTGTGATTTCACCCTTGTGCTAGATTATTCTATGTTTTGCCTTGCCTCTTTTGACATTCCTTGTTGCACATGCTTTGATTGAGATGATTTAGGCCTTCTTTCTTTTAGCCACTAATCAAATAAACCTATCCTTGTGTTGATATCCGTTGTCACCCTCTTTGAGCCTTTAGCCTTTTCTTTCTTGTTTAGCCCATTAAAAACTAAAAAATGATGGAAAACCATGTTACCCTAGCTTTAGGGAGAAAAGGGGTTTTGGAATTGTTTTGGGAGTGGGTTTCAAACAAGTGTGGGGTGTTTGTCTTTTGTTTTGTTTTGAAAGAAAAGAAAAGAAAAAGAGAAAAGAAAGAGTTCAAATAGCAAAAGTTCAAAGAAAAGAAGAAAAAGAAGAAAAGTAGAAAAAAATTGTGTATAAGCAAAGAAAAAGAAGTTCAAGTAAAAAGAAAAAAATATATGCAATAAAAGTTGTTATAGTTCATTTTCATCCTTGTAAATTCTTTCAAATTTCACCTTGCTTCTACCCTTCTTTTATCTTGTTGGCTTGCTCCCCATTGTCCCTCTTTTCTCTTAAGGTTTAGCCTAAATATCCTTTTCTTATCCACCCTTCCCTAAGCCATTCATTACAAGCTAATAAAGTCCTTTTGATCTTTGATGCATGTGTATTTCAAGTTGAATGAATGAGAGGTATGTCAATGCTTGGATGTGCTAGTTGCAAGTGGTGTTTGAGTGTAAATACAAGCCATACACATCATGTGAGGTTGAGTGCCACCCTTTGAGAGAATTCTATCACCTTGGTGCATTCTTGATTCTAAACTTGGCTACTTTTTCACTTTGCACTTTGTGATCATGTTTTCATGGATTGTTTGTCACCTCAATATTATTCTTCCATCTTTCCATCTCTCACTTTTGAGCAT